>JAJSOF020000039.1:47816012-47864493 GCA_025594305.2 Periplaneta americana | reverse complement strand
CGACCACCCCCTTTTCGAGTGCCCGAAAATGAACAAAAAAAGACTACTTTCCCAGCGGGAAATGAAAAAAACTGGCAAGTGGATTTTCAAAAGCGAAAACAATGCAAGAACATGCACATTTCATAAACTATTCAATGCTATAAATTTAAGAAAATTTTTACGGAAAGATAAATGGGCACTAGATATAGTGAAGACAAAAACACAAAAAAAACAAACCTACATACGCCTAGAGAATGACAGAAACGATGCAAAATATTTTAAACAAAAGGTAAAGGCATGTAGTATAATTTTTATTGTAATGGGACATGCTGTTCAACTGATATTAAAATACATACATACATACATACATACATACATACATAAAACATACATCAACATACATACATTTCATACAAAATACATACATACATAAAACATACATAAAACATACATACATCTACATACATACATACATACATACATAATACATAGGGGATGTCAGCAGCCCGGGAAAAAAGGCCCTTGAGATGTGATAAATGCCTGAGGTTTTTAAAATTTCCCCAAGACTTAAGCAAGATTTGGAAAGCAGTAAGCAAATTAAGAAAATCGGTGCCCTGTTGAAAAGTGAGCTGACGAAAAAACAATGAGTAAAAAATTTCTGTAGCAAGTTGAAGAATATACAGAATCCTCACCGATCACGGAAGAACTGGGTTGATCAGCAACGTCGTCTTTAATAGTTTTCCCAGCTTCAAGGCTCCATATCAGACTCTTGTTTGGTACCACCTGCTACACAGAAGATGAACATTTGGCAGTGGGGCAGAATAAATGAAAACAGCAAATATTCAAACTACTGGTTAAAAGCAAAAAAAACCCCAGAGCATTAAAAAAACGCTGCTCAAAACAAAAGTGAACCCATTGAGCTTAAGGTAGGCATTAATTCTTTTAAAAAGCCTCAATAATTCAATTATTGGTAGAATCAGGCAATAAATCTAATGACATTATTTAAAAAACATTAATAAAAAATGGGAGAAAATTAAGTCAACATGCAAAAAAAAAATAAACATTTTTATTTCAATGTATCCGATGATATAACAGGGAAAATGCAGAAAACCTAACCAAACAGAATGAAGAACTTAATAAGGGAGATCTGAAACCAAAATTTGAATTTCAAGATGGGAAAAATGCAAGAACCTTGTGGTTGAAATTATTTCTGAATTAAAAAAACAAATACTGGGAAAAAAACTAAAGGTTCTTGAATATTGTAATTCATGATTACATAAATGTCACCCGCTTTACAATTTGGCAAGTTCAATCATCCCCCAAGTTGAAGGGGAATTTAAGCATCCCCAAATTTTCCCGGGAAATCACACATTAAAGGAGAGCCAGGGAAAAAAAGGAAATACAAATGTAAAAATTTTGGTCAAATACAATAAATATAACGAACAACAGCATGAATGAGAACCACTTGGCTAGAAAAAATTTCCCTTTGAATCAAACAGTATTAAACGGTACCAACAAAACACACTATTGAATGGATTACCATAGACTCGGGTTTCCAGTTAATCCAACATTCGAGAACAGAGACTAGCAATTTGGTGCAGCTTTTTAAAAAATCAGGGATTGACATAACATTCTTGAATCCTACACTATTAATAATGAATTGCGGAATTCAAAAACAATGAGGACATATACAAGGGCAAAAAAAAAAAAGAGGGAGCGGTAATTGTCAATAAAAAAGATATTGACTTACAACAATCAGGAAAATTTTTTGAAGATTGTAGTCGGGGGTAATTACAAGAAGAAAGTTTTTTTTGCCTCAAGCATTTTTTTTATAGAGTTTCAAACATAGAGGGAAAATATTGGAAATTGAAAAATTTTTCACACACATTAAGGGGAAAAGGGGTTTCTAATTCTTTCTGACACGAAACTAGAAATAAATGGTTACGACATAAACAATGAGCGTGGAAGGCTTTTTGAAGTTCCTTACCATTAACACCTTTACATACTGAAAGAAAATCGGAAATTTTCTTTTTTGAGACGGCAAACAGAGTTGGATTGATTTAACAATCACAAATAACATACCCTAGGCACAAAAGGTTGAACATAGCGGAGGAAGAGAGCTGTTCCACCACGGAAAATATCTTTTAAGATAGGCGGGTGAACCGAGGGCAAGCATCTACCACAGAGCAAGATATAAAACAAAGAAGAAAATTATGAACAATTTGATCGCCACTAGCAACACAGCTTACCACAACATTCGGGTGAAACAACGCTGAACATTAGACGAAGAACTACCAACAAGATGAAATCTTATGAAGATACGGCCTATTTAACAAATTACAAAATTTCGGATTCATTAAATGATCTTTTAGAAAAAGTATGGGGAAAAGCAGTGAAGCATAGCGGCAAATCTGTTCCGTGGTGGACACCGGGAAATTTAAATGTGCTTCGAAAAAAGGTGAACGCACTTAAAGGGGATATCAAAAGGGCACAAAAAAACGAGCAACTGGACAGGAAAAAAAATTTAATAAAGTACCAGAAGGTATCGACAATACCAGTCAAAAATAAATATGGAAAAATCAAATCATGGGAAAAAATTCTGTACCAATCGGAAGAACCAACCCTGGAAATCGTGAAAATTTGCAGCTAATAAAAAGAGGACAAAGTTCATTTTCCAATCCCAAAGAACGATGGAACTTACAATACCGACGAAGCAAATGAATATGATGGCTCACTTTGTTTGGGTGGCACGAAATGACGACGTGAAAAACACAAATAATTAAAGGAAAAAACTGGAACCTATCGAAACACAAATGGCGTGGACACGCAGGCAAATTCTCAGTGTGAAGTTTTAATCCAAAAAACTCCAGGAGAAAATAAAGTAACAAGTGATATTCTCCAAAAGCATTCCGGCTCTTTTCCTTACCGCAGTCTACAACGGGGTCTTCAGAAAAGGGATTTCCCCAAACCCAAATTTAAGCGCTCAATAATGATTCCCAAATTTTCAAACCTAGCAAAAAAGGAAGTGATTGTATATCAAAATATAGGCCTATTAGTATATTAAATGTCAGTGGAAAAGTTTTGGAAAAATTGATGATAGAAAGAATTCTCCATCACATACATTCAAGAAACTTATTCAACAACGACAGTATGGATTCATGCCCAGAAAAGTACGATAGATGCAGCAATAGCAATGAAACATTTGTAAAAAAATGTACGCTTATATAGGTATATTATTTTAATAAGCCTCGATGCCCAAGGAGCATTTGACGCCGCGTGGAGGCCTAGTATCCTGGACAAACTTAGACAATTAGACTGCCCCAAGAATTTATACAACTTGTCACAGGATTACTTCCAGAACAGAACACAAGCCCATGTACTAATCAATAAGATCAGAGAAAGAAGAATAAAAAGGTTGCCCCCAAGGTTCTTGCTGCGGACCAGGCTTCTGGAATGTCCTATACAACTCTTTGCTTAATATGAACTTCACCCACAGGACAGAGTTATTGCTTTCGCAGACGACTTGTTAATCATGAAAAAGGGGGAAGAATGCACTGGTGCTGAAAATTTTGCAAACCAAGACATTAAAAATTAAAATGGGCTAAGGAATCCAAAATTAAGTTTAATGACACAAAGTCAAAAGTATTATTAATAAGAAGAAAGAAGAATATAAGGAATGAGATAGTCAACATCTACCTCAATAATTAACCTTTAGAACAGGTTGATGAACTGAAATATCTTGGCTTTTGGATTGACAAAATGTCAGATTGACTATCATATTGACCAAATACATAAAAGAGCTATAAACCTAAGAATGCCTTATCTAAAGCAGCTAAACACTTGGGGACTAGGGAATAAAGCGCTGCATACGATATACAGAGGTACAATAGAACCTATTTTGACATACGGAGCGCCTGTGTGGAGAGAAGCCTTACAAAACCAGAAAACTTGAGGAAATTTCAGAGAATTCAGAGATTGTTCAATAAAAAAATCACAAAGGCTTATAGGACAATCTCATACGATGCTTCCTGTGTTATAGCTGGCATTCAACCAATCGACATAGAAATTCATGGACAAATTCAATTTTACAAATATACAAGGGCAGGGGGAATACGACGCCCTTTGAAACCTGGAGACTGGAAGCATCCGGCAGAGACTCTACAAATCAAAGAAACTGAGGCTGAAGAGATTATAATTTACAAATATACACGGACGGCAGCAAAACAGGAGAAAGGGTGGAGCAGCAGCAGTGATATTTCATCATGACACACCATTCGACAGTTAAAATATAGGCTAGATGGAAAGGTTCCAACAACCAGGGGAACAGATAGCTATACTGAAAGCTTTTGAGGAACTTCGACTCTCACTGACTTGCCAAAGGAAGGAAAGACTGCAGTCGTATATTCAGATAATAAAGTAACCCTAGCCATATTGGAAAACAACAAGAAACACAACACAATAGTAGAGGACATCTTGACCACAATCAGATCTTTGGAAAATCAATGGAAAATTCATTTACATGTTTAAAGCCCATGTAGGCATTATGGGGAACGAGTTGGTGGACAATTGGCAAAAGCACTGCTGAAGATGAACTACAGAGCATTTATAATAAAATTCCAAAATTAACAATTAAAAATAAGATACAAGAAACAGGATATCATCAATGGCAGAACAGATGGAGCAGTACAAACAAAGGGGCTCTTTTCGAAATCCTTTTTCCCCTTTCCCTCAAAGAAAGACTTAAGATAAAACTACCCTTACACCGTACTTGACAGCAATCATCTGGGCCTTGGAAAAAAGAAAGAATACCCATAGATTTCACATCATAGAGGATCCAAGATGTACATGTAACAACATCCGGCAAACTGTAAATCATCTAATCTATGAATGTCCGGGCACACGACAGCAGAGATCAGTTTTAATATCAGAGATACAAATAAATGGGGGGACTTGGCCAGTTAGCAAACCGACAGCTCATAACTTTTCATTTGAGACCATTTTGTAAATATATATACCAATTACACATGTAAATTATGTAGTATAATACATGTAATATTACTATGTATTGGGGCATGCAGTTGATGTTCTCAATAAAAAAATACATACATACATACATACATACATACATACATACATACATACATACATACATACATACATACATACATACATACATACATACATACATACATACATACATACATACATACATACATACATACATACATACATACATACATACATACATACATACGAATGTTGGTAACAGTGGCTAGATTAGATTAATTCTACATCGCACTGTGGAAAGGTTATAGGTACTCCCAACCGTCCACCTAAAATGAATTATTTTTAGTGCCGTACAAAAAAACTTGACTAAAGCGAAAAGAGTTCAGTAATGATATCATATGCACGTATAATTTTTGAAGGTAATTATTCTCCTTTCTTAACTATTTTTTATTATTTCAAGCCATAAATAGGACTGATATGATTTTTCTTGTGGTCAAGTTAACCCGACTTTACACTATACTTCCAGGTTCCACAAATAGGACTTGTTTCAACTTCTTCTGCTTTTTATAAATTAATAATTTACGTACACTTGCTGTTAATAACATAAGGTAACTGGGGGTAATAAGGCTCAGCATATTATAAGGTCCACTCTACTTAGTTTTGTCATTAGTTATATACCTTTGTACAATACAGCATTTCTTGTGGCACTCGAGTGAAGTAAAAGACATTAGATTCTCATTCGTGTGTGTAACTGACTGGCGGCAACAAAGCTCCATGATTATATTTCTGCTTTCATTATAAAATTTTGCTAAATTGAAATACATATTTAATCGAATTTACTGTGTATTATTAATATAATATGAAATGAATTTTATCATGTAAACATAAAGAAGTTTGGGGTTACCGTGAAACTTTCGCTAAAGAACATATGAGCACATCATAAAACTGGCGCGAAATGACAGAGGAGGAAATAAAGCCCATGAAATTAAACACGTAGGCCTTACAACTTGGCTGGCATCTTTTTCCAGTTTTGGATATGTAAGGGCAAAGAATGGTACCGAAATTTTTTGAAGCGACATCGACGGCTTTCAAAATGGAAAGCTCAGTTAATGAATCCACCTAAAGCTCAAAACCTGAGCAGTATGATAGTGAATGACTATTTTCATACTCAGTTAAGTTCTTATTTCACTGTAAATAAAGAAAAAACCACAGAACCTTTTCTAATGTAGATAAAAAAAAGGAGTCAGCCGTTCTCTTGAAGGAGACAAAACGTGTGCATCTCGTTGCCCAGAAACGTGCAGAAAATGTGACAATTGTTGTCTGTGCAAGTGCTTTCGGCAATGTGACATTTTCTAAGGTTATATTCAAAGGTCAGAGGCCCAATCCAACTTATAAAAAATGGACTATCACTTGGTTCGATAACTGAGATGGCCGCTAAAGGAACCATGATAACAGAAGTTTTTCTGAAATGACTCAACCACTTTGCGAAGTGCAAACCTGTAGGTCTAACTTTCTTGATTTTTAATGGTAGATCATCGCACCATGACATCTCCAGTTTATTGTTGATGCTGAAAAAGAAAACGGGATAACGTTTTTCTGCCTGCCAAGCAACATGGCCTGTGAACTCCATCCCAAGGATATATTTTGAATATTATTGAATCGGCAACTTCTCTAGTTATGGGACAAAGAGCTGGACACATAAATGTCGAATGACGTGTTTTATAAAATGTTTGCTACAGTTTTAAGTCAATTCGTGACATTAAATAACATCACAAGTGGATTCAAAGCAATTGGCATCTAGCCTTTCGACAAGAATTTAATCCCCCTAAGTCCTTTGCACCCAGTTTGGTCACGCATCATGATACCTCTCCAGTTCAAAGAATAATAGATAGTTAGGTAGGTACTTAAGTAGGAAGGTAGTTAGGCAGAAAGGTAGGTAGGTAAGTAGATAAGTAAATAGATAGATAGGTGGGTAGGTAGATAGCTGGGTATGCAAGTAGGTAGGTAGATAGGGAAACCAGTGGCGGCTCCTGTATATTTCTTAAGAGGAGGAAAGAAGTTAACAGCATAAAGTGACACCTTCTTGAAAGAAACATGATACAAATTAGCATACATACATACATACATACATACGTACATACATACATACATACATACATACATACATACATACATACATACATACATACATACATACATACATACATACATACATACATACATACATACATACATACATACATACATACATACATACATACATACATACATACATACATACATACATACATACATACATACATACATACATACATACAAGTCCAGATAGAGTTGGAATTAACTTTCTCTTTTCTATTGCAATAATCTGTTCTTGTAAAATGAGTTTCCTAAATTGTCCCAAGTATAATATGTTTTCACTTCCATTCATTGTTGAATAATTGCATAAATTAACAATTACAAGAAAATTCACAACCTTGCAGCATTTTTCGCGCACACTACAGCTAGCTACTAACACGCAACCAGAACCTTTTTACGAGAGTGGGATTGGGAAATGATCTCTTAGGAAAACGAGAACACTGCACCCACCCACGTGATCTTTTGTTCCCACATGACTTGGTCCTTGGTTCTACGTACCAAGCGCTCTGACCACTGAGCTACGCCGAATTCAATCCACAGCACGGATCGAACCTTTCTCCTTCAGTGTTTCCCTTTGTGGCCTGACTCCAAGTCAGGCATATATATTGACATATATGTCTAGTGTCAACTGCCATTATACTACGAGTGCACTCAATTGAGTGACTTATTTGGCCGGGATTCCGCAGTTATGATGCACTGCTAGCTATGAGAATATGGATTTATTAATATGACCTACAGAATGACCTCTGTAATGACCTATCAAAAGCTTCCACTTGAGTAAGTAGTTAGTATTTCACTCCTCAGGTGGCAGTGGTGTTACAGTTTTCGTATTAATAGACTCTTTTGACGTTAGATGGCGGCAAAACTAAAGACGAAAAATAGAGATGTGTATTGTTTTATTAAGTCTTGTTGCTTTACACTCTATTCCCTAAGGAACAGTCAGTAAATATGTTAAAAGTTAAATAACACTGGACAACAAATTTTGACTTTTTGTTTGCGACATGAATGAAACCTCACTTTTCTAAAGGATCACACTATGCTGAACACGAATATGACAACAAAAATGCTAGGTTGGTTCTGGTTTCAGAGTGATATTAAGAAAAATTCGATAGTCATTTTTTCTATGAAAATCTGTCTGATGTCTTGTAAAACATCGTTTACCTTTTCTAAATGTGCTTTCTCTTTGCTTCCGTCTTGTCGTCGAGTTGAGGAGTATCCCTGATGTCTGTCCAGCAGTAGTCAGCAAGCATTCTTGCACTCCACTTTCCCTGGTAACGTTTTTCCATTAATGATATTTGTTGGTGGAAACGTTCCCCATGTTCATCGCTTACTTCCCCACAACTTTCAGGAAAACAATTCAGATGGGTGTGTAAAAAGTGTAATTTAAGGGACATGTTGCATCCCATTTTGTAATAAGAAGACAGCAAATTCGTAACAAGGTCCTCATAGTTTTCAGCTCGTGTGTTTCCCAAAAAATTATTTACGACTTCTCTGAAAGAAATCCATGCCTCTTTCTCAACATCATTTAAAAGGTATTCAAATATCTCATCTTGGTGAAGTTGGCGAATCTGTGGGCAAACAAAAACTCCTTCCTTTAACTTGGCCTCACTCATTTTAGGAAATTTTGAAACTAGGTATTTGAATGCCGGTCCATTTCGGTCCAACTTTTTAGCAAAGTTTTTCATGAGACCAAGTTTTATATGTAGTGGAAGAATTAAAATGTTCTCAGATTCTACCAGAAGTTCATGCTTAATATTCATTTTTCCAGTTTCCATAGTTTGACGTAAAGGCCATTCCTTTTTAATGAAATGAGAAGCTCTATCTCTACTGTTCCATTCGCATATGAAACAACAGTGTTTAGTGTAGCCTAGTTGGAGTCCAGTTAATATTGCAATTACTTTGAAGTCTGCACATATTTTCCATTGATAAGTGTTATAATGAATTGATTCAAGAAGGAGTTTCAGGCTGTCATATGATTCTTTCATATGCACTGAATAGCCAATAGGAATTGACGGCAACTGATTGCCATTATGGAGTAATACAGCTTCGAGACTTAATTTTGAGGCATCTATAAACAACCGCCACTGATCAGAAATGTGATTAATGTTCAGAGCACTCAATAAGCCACTAACATCACTACAAAACACTAAATCACTTTCCACAGAAAAATATTTCTCAAGATGTTTCTGACGGTCACGAAAAAATGTCACTTTCACATTTTCGGCAAGATAGTTCCATTGTTGGAATCTGTTGGCTAACAGCTCTGCCTTGGCTTTAGAAAGTTCCAGGTCTCTCACTAAATCGTTTAGTTCATTTTGGCTAATTTTGTGATGTTCAGATTTAACATCAGGTGCAAAGTCAGGATCTGTAGATGTGGATGGTTCTGGATCACAAGGCTCTTCCTCCGAATCTATGGAATATGATTCAGGGAGTGTAGGAACAGGTAGCTCATCACTATGGGGTACAGGACGAGTAGCAGAATGTATGTTGGGATATACAATGGTCTTCTTTTTATAATTCGTCATTCCTCGGAGTGGTGGTACCATACAAAATTAGACAGTCGTCAGTGTGATTTCTTGGCTCCAACCAAATAACTGGAATGGCAAAAGGCATCGAAGGTCTCCTGTGATTCAACCAATCCAGAAGATTTGTGTAGCAAGTCATACAATAGATATGTGGAGCCCAACTCTTATTTTGGTCTCCTAATTTGCAGAATTCACCAAAATAAAGATTGTAAGCTGTTTTTATAACAGGAGTGATATTTCTCCGCTGCACAGCAAACACCACTTCGCCGCAAATGTAACAAAAACTGTTAGGATCATTTATACAATTACGTGGCATTGTTAACAACACGTAAAATTTTATCATTATTATTTATTATTTATTTACTACCTATTTACTATTATAAATTAATTTTACACTATGTCACAAATTTCTTTGTAGCGTTTTAAGACGAAGTTTTTACTTGAGTTTTATCTGTTAGTAAATCACATCTGCACTCCGAAACACTTTTCAGGCACTGAGGAGATCTACTGTAAATGAATTCTTGTTTTGTATGTTTATCTTAGTCCCTTCCTCACAATAACAAACCTAAGGTAAACCCAGTTCATCCTTCTAAGTGTGTTTATTCATCCCCTATATTCCTCTACATTCTTATCTAGTTACAACTTCCTGTCATAAGTATATGCCATACTATAAAAATACGAAGCAACTGGCAACTTTCAGTAACAGTTTCGTCATAAGGTGCCCAATTAATCAAAAATTGTATATACCACTCATGTCGCAATTTTGCTGTTGACCAGTGTAATTGGCAAGAAATATTAATTAGAAGCTGTCCGACAGGGAGTATGATTATTGTACTAATCAAAATCAAGTAATTGCAAACAGAAGAAAAAACCATAATTCTGATGACAAAATGTCCGGTAGCCTATTCTAATTTCCTGAAATATTATGATTTAACATAATATATCATGTTATGAGGTCAAACATTGGCCTGAAAATGTCGATTCCCCAACAAATTCTCAAATTTTTCAAAACAAAATCTCATCTACCTCCGATAAACATAAAGAATCAGAAGAATTAACACGACGCCGAAAAGTTATGTTTCCAAAAATTGTACAATGCAATACAGTCTCATAGCAACACTTCATTGGAGAGGAACAATATTTAAAGATATGAATCTCATGAATTAGATTCTACTTGTTAAAAATAGGATCCCTTTATGTAAAATTTATCCTTTAACAATCTGATGAATTCTGGAAAGAAACACTAATGAAGAATTAAAAAAGACAACAATTAAAGAATATAATTAGCCACTCTACACATTTTCTCCTTGCTTAGTTGCTTCATATGTGGTGCCTTTTTGGCATCACTTGTGAGGTTCAGACCTGTCTTCGGACAGTTGACTAAACAAAAAAACAAGGGATAAGTGGCGGTGCGCCAATAAGAGCACAAGAGCACGTGAACACCTTGTTTCTACTAATGCACGACTATTTTTATTATTTAATACCGTATTGACGTAGTGAGGATGTATAATATGAGAATCGAGTATTTTAAACTTCCCGCATCTTGCATAAACTTCTTATGTAAACTTGGCAACATGCGTTCACGTACAAGCCGTGCTCTTTTCAAGGGTGTTACAGGAATTACACGCATGCGCGCGAAAAAATTGTCTTTCGCTGGACGCTTATGATTCATCAAGAGCACAAAGCGTTAAGTGAATAGTGAATCTATCCCACAGATATCGGGTGCATCGATGCTTATCGTTCACATGTTATATCTCGAGAAGGAATTTTAATAATCTGTATTTTAGCCTGTAGAGTCAGCATTTCTCATTGTGGAAGCGTTTACTTTGTGTGTGTGTGTGTACAGTGCTGCTAAGAGAGTGTAGTTTGTGAGTTACTATACTTTAGTGTTAGCAAAATAGCATATTTTGGTAAATATTTATCCATGGTTTGGCTTTCAAACACGTGGTAGCTAAATGTGATAGTGGTATGAATTGAAGTATCTCTATGGTAGTGCATAATATTTAAGAATAATATCTACTGGCATGTATTTATAGTAATCAATCTATGCAAATGGGTTTATAGCAGCAGCGGCCGGTGATCGAAATCCTCGGTGAGGCCAGATGCAACTAGTTTAATTGCCTCCGATAGGAAATGTTTGTTTATGATATTAATTATTATTGTTATTATATTATTAATCTCATTATTACTGTATTATTATTATTATTATTATTATTATTATTATTATTATTAGTCTATTCTTACTATTATCAATGAAAAATAATAATTTCACTCACCAAATAAGCTGTTATGCTCTGAGTTTCAGTGATTGTTTCAGTGTGATGAAGCAACCCATATGTGTTGAAATCCCCCTTTCTTTCTTTTCTTTTTATTATTTTTTTGTTTGACAGCAACAAACAAGGCCAAGAGAAGTTTATTTTGCATCACATTACCACATAACCATTTATGTTGCCCATACCAGGATGTAATAGAAACTCGCGTTTTAAGATTATGTGTGAGAAAAATTATCAGCGTTGTCGTAGGTATCTCGGTAGTCTCTCTCATTATTTAAAACTTCCTTTCTTTCAGTATTATTTCTTCTCAAAAAAGGACACTCTAATAATGAATTAACTGCACCAGCATTACTTCTCTCATTTGTTTCTGTTTATATTTTCCCGAAATACATAACAACATTGGCCCACATTCACTACTGTACTACACCCTCGCTTATATGTCATAAACTGAGACATAAGGGGAGAGAATCGAGTGGGTCTCTGCCTGCCAAAGAGCTGGAATTTTGTTATTTATGGCCTAGTTAGGAAGACAAGTCACCACTGCTATTCCCACCCCACTCTACGCTTGAGGCCGGCCCAAGGATGGGACGAGTGAAATCTGACCAGGCCAGACGAATTGTGCCTCAGCTACAACGTTTTAAGCGCAAATTCAAAGCCCGCGAAAGGACATGAAATGCATTAAGCGAGACCCGGCACGAACGATTCTGGCCTCAGGAACAAATTTTACTGCAAAACAGGTCTATATACATCACAAGCGAGACCCTGCACGAACGATCCCGGCCTCAGGAACAAATTTTACTGAAAAACAGTTCTATATACATCAAAGTTTTCAAATGCTTCTACAGCGATATATGCTTTCTTTCAAATAACTAATATATTATATGAAAACACAAAATTTGATTTCAGTTAAGCCAAGTGACTGAGGCCCGGCCTCACTTGCCTCAGTCAATCAGCCGCCACTGGTTTATAGTACTGGTATAGGCTATAGTGTATCAGTGCGTTGTGAACCAAAATATATAACTGAACAAACGCTTTTGTATAACGGCACTGTGGTATGTATTAATTTTTAACAAACGTAAACAATGAACTCTGTTCAAGCAATTTTGAACAGTAAAGAACTGGGTAAACTGACTTACCAGGAAAAATTGGAAATAAAAAGACTCGGTTTTTTATAATAATAATAATAATAATAATAATAATAATAATAATAATAATAATAATAATAATAGTATAATAATAATAATAATAATAATAATAATAATAATAATAATAATAATAATATGTTTTGAATTTATATACGTTTTTTCGATAGTGAAACATTGGAATCATGACATTTCATATTAAGCTAAACGTACTATTTCAAATTATTTTCGGTTTTGGAACACAAAATTGTGAACACACGTAATATTTTATCACGAGCTGCCACTGCAAGGGATATAATTATGCATTTATTGTTTATAATAAATTATACTGTTTGAATATAAATTAAACATCCTTCAAGAGCTTACTTGTATGTTTTTGTGAATTTATTAAAGACATATATATCCCTTTATAATCATGTGATATATCTGATGAATAGGACTGACAAAATGCGTTAAATTTAATTGGAATTAGGTTGTAACAAAGAGCTGCCATATACCGCGGATTTCGCGCACAGTCCATGGTTTTATAGTGTAAAGAGAAGTCTGGTCCGCAAAGACGGATGTCCACGATTTTGAACAAAGCTGGACAGAAACCTGGAAAATTGCAATAATTTGTAAGATTTGTTGAAATAAATACTCAAGTGGATTGAAGATAATACGACTTAGGAACTCATTGAGAGCCTTCTATTTGACCAAGTGATAAAACTTAATTTTTTTCTACTGCACAACAAAGAGGAAATTTCTAAAGATATGATTTCACACGAAATCTCGGTAAATTTTGTCCCAATTGTATTTCTGTGATTTACTTAGAACTGCTGAAAATTGTAGAATTGTTATTTTTCTCTACGTGGATATAATGTCAACGTTCAAAGATAATTTTCTTTGATGAATTCTCAGTGGATAGAAGAAAGGAACAGATTATCACTTAAGTTAGTAAACGCATCTACAGATAGAGTATAATATGGTAAATGTAAATTACAGCTAGTTTCACAAACTCATTTACAAACGAACAAAGTTCCTTTCTTCTTTTACAGTTCTGAGAAGTATGAGTGGTTCTGTGACGGTGATGTACAGACATGAATGGTGTGGTGCTAAAATAAATGGTAATAATGTAAATTGCATGTCAAATAATAAGGTGTTAGATAAGGTAAAATATATTACTGAAGTGGGCAGCCCCGTCCATATTAAGTAAACAAGTGATATTAATGTACTAGCGTCTATGAAAAATAATAATAAAAAATAATGATATTTAAAAGTTTCTTATAAATTCGTACGTTTCCTCTTGTCGATCAAATTGACTCATGAATCATGTACTTGCCTTTTGTTTCTTCATTATGGCAACCCTAGTTTTAACAAGTTTCTATTATTATTATTATTATTATTATTATTATTATTATTATTATTATTATTATTAGGATATGACATTCGGAATGGGAAATAAGATCAATTAGTATTTTTTTTTTTTTTTTTTTCATTTAAGACGTCCCTGGTATTCCACTGAATATTTAGAGTGCAAGTTCCCTATGAGCTTGAAATTTCCAAGATATTAATTATTAAAATTAAATACCAATCCTAAGGAGTATGTCTGATTTCAGTGAAGGCATAATTCGCGGGTGCTCGTGTAAAGGGGTTTAAGTATGATTTCGATAAACTGGGATAAGTACAGATTTCAACTCTCCAGAATTACTTTTTCTTGTGTTAAAGGGGTTAAATCATTCTTGCATCCATGATGCAGCTACAGTACTCCGTATTTTGTGACAAAGGTGTTTTGTTTAGTGCCAAAACAGAGAAGTTTACATACCTTACAATTTGACTTAACAACCTTTACACGAGCACCCGCAAATTATATAGAGCTATAATTTTCATGGCCCACTCTGTTGTGTAATGAACACAGGCGTAGGCCAGTCGTGAATGAAGAACTCAGAGCCCATTGAGCTCTATACCACAGTCTAATATATACAGTCGCAAACTTCAACACTTTTTTTGCCAACATTCACGACACTGGCGCTCAAGCGGCAGGCAAGGCACTGGTCATAGGGTTGATACAGCTAGCACGTGCTTTAAAGGTATGCGAGATGTTATAATAACGTTTTAATCATGCGTCGGAATAAAGGCAATGTGTGCAATGACGAAAATTGCAGCAACAACAAGTTTAAATCTCCGAATTTGTCGTTCTTCAGATTCCCTAAAGACCAAGAGAAAATCATAACTCAGTCATAACCTATAATCCACGCTGTAGGTAGCCTACGAATTGTGTTCTATAAAACATTTATTAGTTATCAGTTACCTAGTATGTCAGGAAGGAGAGTTAAAATAAAAAAAAAGGAAATACCTGTTACAGTATATTATTGTTTTGCAGAGAGTGTAAATGTGTAACCATTCCGATTTTGGATAATGTATCTACAGTTTTTAATGCAAGTAATTCCATAATTTTTGTATTCGTGTTTTTTTTTTTTCTTTATATTTTTCAAAAGTTGAATGTTATATTGCATTCAAGTAGGGATTATGGTGTTAATTTTTCAAGAATTCATGGCATATTATAACCCTTTTGCAAAATATTCACTTCTTGAATAAATCCAGACTGTGTCGATGAATTTCTGATGTGTTGGTGTAGATTCATGTGGCAGACTTATTAGGTTCTCAAGAAATAAAAGAGCCTTTTTAAATTTAATATAAAAAGCAATCTTTTCTGTAATAATTTGCATGACTGTTATTGGTGTTGATTTTACATTACCAGTGATTATTTGAGCCGTTCGGAGCAGAAGTGATATAAGTGAAAATTAGGTAATGAGGTTTAAAGTAAAAATTCTGTAAAATATAGCGCAAAGTAGCAATTAATATATCCTTCGTGCTATTCACTGACTACTAATAGTTTAAATAAATTCAATATTAACTGCTACTTTGCGCTGTATTTTACAGAATGTTTACTTTAACCCTCATTACCCATTTTTGACTTACATCACTTCTGCTCTGAAAATAAAATTAGGCCTACATTTTCTGAGTTAATTGAAGTTACAATTTTTTCAACAAAATTGTGTATTCAATTGTTCTCACCTACGTCATAATAACAGTAAGTGCATGTAAATTACGTATTATATAGGTAGGGTAAGTTAAAATTAAGCTTATGTGTGAAAACTGGAAATGTAATGTAAAATACGGTAAACTTTCCACAGAAATTTAAACCATAATATCAGCACTATTATTGACTCAAAATAATAATAAAAAAATGGAAAAATAATGAACTTCATAAATCAATGTCTGTCAAATTAAGGTTTAAATCTTCCCCTTTTTTATTTTTAAGTTTACCTCAGCGGCCGAGTTTACCCCAATTTGCGGTATGGAAAATAGTTAATTTCTCAGGAAATAGGAAGAGGAGTTCACAACGCGATGTACCCTACGAGATATGCCCTATAATTTTGACTCTTCTCACAGGAAATATAGAGTTTCAATGGTTCATAAATATATTTAGGAATTAACTGAATTAACCGTCCACGTACAAACAATTATATTATTTCAAACCATGATACGTGATCAGGGCCATGATTCAGTTATAAGGAGCAGAAAGAATTACGTTGATTCCCAGCTTCTGAAACTTGTAGATTAACTGCGTGTGAAATTCTTCTAGAATTCTAAAGTAAAATTAATAAGAACCATATACACTTACTGTATAGCATAAAAATATAAAATAAATTACGCAAAACCCGTTTTCTGATGTGTTATCATATGTCGTGTGCACACTTTAAACTTGCTTGCCGCTAGAGGGCTACTGTCGCGCCAGCTGTCAAATGTTGGCATATTTTATACGTATGAGTTGCGCGACTGTATGTATTAGACTGTGTCTATACTATAATATTGAGATCGCTGTCAGAGCATAGACTTACTAAATAACCGCTAGACCGCTCACTGGCGCTAGTGTTATGCTCCCAAATTGAACAGCCGACGGGCGGCCATTTGCTTGGTTGAGATGAATAAGTACAGGTTTAGTTCGTGTGCTATTTTTAATTGCAGCAATGCACACAGATGTAAAGATAAAGAAGGAAGGAATGTTACATTTCACTGATTAGTTAATCTTTAATTTCTACAATATTTTTGGCCCGTATTATGTTACAGAATACAAACTATTGTACTTATACGGCTGTTTGTGCTTCAGATTTCCTCTGAGTAAAGATTCCCTTAACCGAAAATGGATAGGTGCAATCCGCAGAGAGAATTTCTACCCTACAATGAATCATTCAGTGTTTCAACTCATTTCGAAGATAGTTGTTACCTCTCAAACTACGTTATTACCGTATACATTGTTATTGTCCTTCATCCACTCCATATCCTTCCCTTTCTTCAAACAGCTGTTGCTTCAGTGCATACACGAATAATAAAATTATTCGTCGAATTCGAAGATACAGAATTAATAATAATAATAATAATAATAATAATAATAATAATAATCCGTGGCGCTACAGTCCGTGAAGGCCCCAGACCGACCAGCCGGCTGCTGGCCTCACGCCCACATGCCGAAGCAGAGGTGGACGATCATCCGACCCGAATAGAGGTATCGTGTGGTTAGCACGATGATCCCCCCAGCCTTTACAGCTGGCTATCGCAACCGGATTTTGCTACCTATCGTAACTCCCCAAGTGCATCACGATTCTGGATGGGCACCGGTCCCATACATTGGCCGAAATTTCATGACAAAATTTCTTCCCCATGAGGACTCGAACCAGCGCGCATTCCGTAATGCGAGTCCTAGGCAGTATGCCTTAGACCACCACGCCACGGCGCGGGACGGTAGAAATAGATCCTGTTTAAAAAATATATATAAACAAATTTCAGAGCCTAAAAGCTGAAACATGTTCATTAATACTGCATGTACTATCCACTCATTAAGTAATGGCATAACACATTTCAAATTCAACTCCCAGAACAAGTATTAGGCCACATAGCCTGTTAGAGGAAGGAATTTTCACACCATCGTTACTTTGGACAACCCAACAGAAACTGTATAAACTACAAAAAGTTAATTTTTTAATATCCCTGATTGAAAGTAACTCTTGTCTTAGTTACGGTTTAATGAAACAGTTTTTTATACTACTGCTACTGCTGCTGCTGCTGCTACTTGCTACTACTACAACAACAACAACTACTACTACTACTACTACTACTACTACTAACTAATAATAATAATAATAATAATAATAATAATAATATTAATAATAATAATTAATTTTTGATTTTATACAACAGTTTAACCTACAGATTAAATTAAAAAGTAGACATTATTAACCTTGGTTATGAATATTCACATTCGGAGTTCCTATGAAAATGATGCAAGTCTGACAGCCTGGTTGAATCCCGATAAAGCGGATCGAGATTGATAAAAATCCCGATTTGAGGGATAATAGCCTAGAACGCAATTTAAACAAGTTAGTCTGCATTTCCTATTATCCGATATTTTTATTTATATATTGACTCAGATGGTTACATTGTAAACATAGAGGTAACCAGCGGAAATTTAGTAAGTCTGTGAGGTAACCCAGCTGATTGCCGTAAGGTAACTCTACTCGCAAGATAATAGTTCCCCTAGTTCTACCACATTGTTCATTAATCCGTTTCGGTACCTAGTTGCTATTCTCGCAAGTAATCAACATTGTGTATTTTAGGTGCGTTGAGTGCCAAAAAAAAAAAAAAAAGAAAGAAAGCGTTTTGATATTGTATTTTACACTAATAACAGACACATACAATTGCTGCGTTTTGTAGTGCAGTGAACTATGTTTAAACATGTACTCATCGTCGATGTACTGTTGCAGTACCGGTTCCGAAAAAGTTGCAAAGTTAATTTAGTAGCGAATGGTTAAAACATATTCATGGTTAATAAAAGAAAAAACGATTAGCCTGTAGTATTCACTGTAGCCTACTGTGTGTCTTTTGTATTTTAGTGTTTCTCAGGGAGGCGAATATTACATTAAAAGCACGCGAATACTACTTTGCAGAAAACAACTATAAATCTCTTTGATAAAGTGATGATAAATATAATGTCTTAAGTTTGCTTCTGATATCCCGATTTCCCTCGCAGAAAACCTAGCAACTCTTCTGACAGGAGACACACGTTATTAAAGATATATCGCAAAGGAAGTATTGTTCCTTTAAACAAAAACGTTTAGCTTTCGGATACGCAATACAACACGTATTCAAATAGGGTTTCGAAATCCCGCGCGTTTTCTTACAAACAAATGGCGGCTTTCTGCTCCTTCAATTTGGGAACATATTTCTCAGATCTCCGCCACAGCGTGGTAGGGGCTCGTGTCAGAGCCCTACATGTACTCCCATCTAGCGTCAAAAGATTCTATTAATACGAAAACTCAGAGTCCGTGGATATCCAGAGTACCGCAATCGTTTGAGCCGGCAAATGCCGACAAATCCGCCATTGTTAGTCCAGCGCGCGCTATGCAGTATACAGTTGTATAGGGAAATAATGTAATTGAAGTGCGAAAAATGCAATGCTGCTGTGTTCAGAACTGTTCACAGAGAACTGAAAAAGCGCACATTTGTTTTCACTGTGACAAGGTGAAAAAATAAAGAAAAAGGAAAGAAGTGATTATAAATATAAAAAGGAACGATCCGCTACCTAAGCGAGCATACATTGTGAGATTAATGAATGACGGTATTTTGATATTTATTTTTTCAAAAATTGGTCCCCAAAATATTTTTATAAAACTAACCTAGAATTTAAATTGTTTCAGCAATGATATTTCTACATAAAACAAATGAAAATCACGTACCAATTAGGATCAGTATCAAATTTTTACCATGTTCTCCCTTTCAAATCAAGCATTTCTGAATTTAATCCTATTTGCTATTTGCAAGAATGACATAATATATTTGTGAACTTCTGAATTCATTCTTGAGACAAGATTGTATTGTTTGGCTCGATTGAAAAATGCAGAGACTGTAGAAACTAGAAACCCTATTAAGGTTAGACTGATGTGAAATTTCAATTTTCTAAACTATTCTAGGTAGATCTCTGAAATTTTATACTTTTAATTTGTAATTTTAAATTGTGTAAATTTAGGTTTTCAAAAATTGCTACTATTATGGCCAGAATTTTTGTCTACATACTTGTCAGACCTTCAGAAACAAAACTTAGTATACAATTTTCCTTTTATTTTACTAAAAAAAAATAATTAAAATATTTAATGCACTAAAAGTGTAAAAACAGAAAAAAATTCAACTCGAGCGTAAAAAAATAGTATTAAAATACCTTTTTATTAACATTCTGGCTGATATGCATATATATTATCAGGCAGTACATCTCACTTGACGATATATGTCCGAGGAAGAACAATTGTTTGTATGCATCTGAAGTCTGATTAGTGGAATATGTAGCTAAGCGGCGAAGTATGCATTGGAGGGAGGAAGGAACTGGCCACCCTACCCCATTATCTCCTGGCCTAGTTGTCTCATGAGTGTTGGTGGTACTTATGAGATTCAAACATGTCTTCGAACATTTGACTAAACAACAACAACAAAAAATATGAGTGTTAGGTATAATCCTGATAGTAAGTTTTGTTAAGAACATATTCAAAAACCTCTAATCATTATTCTAATACAGTAAACTCTATGTAAACTGTAAGAATTGTTTATGTATTTTCGCGAAATGACTTCCTAAGCTAAAACGACATAAAATAAATAAATTAAGAAAAATCTCTACAAAAAATTATGCACGTAGTACGAAATCTGTAGAAAGAGTAGAATTTTAGCAATGCAAAATTTACAGTAAATTAAAGTGGAGAAAATTCACTTCAAAGTTTTCGACGATAATAATGAACCAGGTATCTGTCTTTTTTATTTTCTAGGCATTTTGAAACTTATAGACCTAGCATATTATGTACAGAACTTACCCTTATATACACTACCACACGCTGTGCACACCTAACCTACACTAATAAATAACGGTAACTAAAAAAACTATGTAAACTTATGAAAACACTATAATAGATAAATATTACTTACAAATTACTATATACTGTAGATACTATTATAACACTAATAATAAAACTGTTAGAAACTTGCAAATATTTCTTGTATCACAAACAAAAACCAAGCATGGAAACACGTTATGGCACCTAGCAACGAGCGGAATTTCCTTTAGACAAGAGCTGTGCTCTCTCTTTGTAACTGAATGTTTTTAAAGGAGTCCACACCTGTGGAGTAACGGCCAGCGCGTCTGGCTGCGAAACCAGGTGGCCCGGGTTCGAATCCCGGTCGGGGCAAGTTACCTGGTTGAGGTTTCTTCCGGGGTTTTCCCTCAACCCAATACGAGCAAATGCTGGGTAACTTTCGGTGCTGGACCACGGACTCATTTCACCGGCATTATCACCTTCATATCATTCAGACGCTAAATAACCTAGATGTTGATACAGCGTCGTAAAATAACCCAATAAAAAAATTTTTAAAGGAAAGCAGCCTCTGAAGTAGGCCTAACACCTGTTGGATTCCATGAAGAAATATTTCGAGAAGTTACACTTGCTCAATCGGAAATCTAATATTATAAATAATGTATAAAATAGAGCGTAATTTGCAAAATGGTAGCAGAATTCATAATGGAGAGCGTGGACGGAGCATTTAAATTAACAGTCAGAGCCCGCAGCCTTTTAAAAATGTGACCCTAAATAGCTGATAGACTGGTCGTATGATCATGAAAATTGGCCGAGGGCATCTTTAGACCAAACATGAATTTTTAAAGGTAAAAACAAAGAAACCATTTTTTTGACCAAAATGACAAAACCTCACGTCAGTGTATCCTTGGAGACATTATACTGAAATTACTAACTTCCATATTTTTAAAGCTAAATTCACAAAATGTTTATCACTAGTATATCTGGTTAATAATAACACATGTAGAAAATTTTGTCTCTCTATAATAAGTGGTTTGCATTTTATTAATAACTTAATAGAATAATATTGTATTGTTTTATACAAAAAGACCCTTGCGTCACAATTTACATTATTTTTCATTGATATTCACTTATAAGATTCTTTATATACATTGGAACAAACATTACTATTGGAATTTTCTGTATAGCGGAAGGGTAAATTACTAGGAACTTTTATGACTTAATTTTTTTATTTAATAAAAAATTCTAGCAATTTACTTATGAATTTTACAGCAAAACCTTATAGTAAGCTTTGATTCCATGTATGTAAGGAGCCATATAAGTGAAAATCACTTAAGAATAATGTCAATTGTAGTGCAAGCGACTTTTTATATAAAGCGGTTCAATATTTTAATAAAATAATTAATAAATTGCGAACCACGTAACATAGGCGGATGCAATTTTGTACACTTATCACTAATAAGCAGATATACAAGTGATCAAAATTTGGTAAATCAAGCTTCGTAAGTATGGTAGTTATTGGTTTCACTGTTGTGAATTGTTAAAACTAATAAACTTCGAGAAATTTCGGTATAGTGTGCCCTTATATGCGGAAGCCGGAGAGTTTGCACGAGGAATGCAGTTGGAAATGTTTAGATTTATTGTTTTTTATTTGCAAAATTGTTGTTTTCATTTGTTACTTGTAATTTATTAAGTTCATATTGCTGTATTACCTACAACTGTGATGTTTATGAAGGAGTATATTGAACACTTAAATGCGTATTTATGCTGTAATAATTATTAAATGAAGTTTTTATACATTAGTATGTTGACTGACAATAATGTTCTATAATGTGAGAAGATCCTTTAGACGTTTTTGCCCTTCAAATTAAAAATATCTGAGTTTTACTTCAAATATTCCTATCCCTAGCGTGTTGAAAAGGACTAACAATGGCGGCCGACTCGGTGATTGCGCTACTCTGTATATCCACGGACTCTGCGAAAACTGTAACACCACTGCCACCTGGCGAGTGAAATACTAACTACTTACTCAAGTGGAGGAACTAGACCAAGAGGAGTAGAATAGAAGAGAGGGGCTCAAGAGGCGGATTACAGTCCATGAAGATTTACTTGTCTAGTCCCTTTTAGAAAGAGAAAGAATACTCACCATCTCTCTCTACCCTCATTTATGGTGACGGCGGTATGGTCGACACTCCTTCCAGCGACCAGGAGTTAGCAGCGGCGGCACTCTCTTCCTCTTCAAATTCTGACTCCTCTCCGCCAGAAAGTTCCTCGTCCGTGTCCGTGTCATCCAAATTTATTACGAATCGATCGCTAATTTCGTCTACTAGTCCGTCCTTCTCCCAATAAAATTGTTCGACTTTTTCCACGTGTTCACAGGCCTTTCTCCAATTATCTTCCGTCACTTTTGCAAGAGCGCTCTCAAACAACAATTTCACATCTTTACTTTTGAACGAAATATTACGCTTCGCAACGTCATTTTTAACCTGCCCCCATATTAATTCGATCGCGTTTAAATCACAATGGTATGGTGGCTGTCTCACTACAGTATGGGAGTGCATTGTCGCAATTTGGTCGATTTCGTATGTTTTGAAATTATCTTTTATAGTTTTTACAAGTTCATATAATACAGGTTTCGTGGATCGTAAATCAAATTCAATGTTATTGTTACGAAGCCAGGACTGCATTTCAGATTTCGGTGTTGATGAAATTGGTGCCTTATTGAGTTCTGTTGAATGATAGGGGCATTGTCCATTACAATGATGCTATTGAGAGGAATGTTTGGTAATAATTGATTAATGAACCAGTTCTTAAATACAGTGCTGTCCATCTCCTCGTGGTAGTCTTTAGTTGATTTAGATTTGAAAGTTAGAAGCGCGTTTGGAATGAAACCTGTCGAACATCCGGCGTGTAAAATAATAAACCGTTGACCTTTTCCTTTTGGGGTTTGAAGTGGGAAGTCAATTTCGTGATCATCGCTTTTCCAAACTTTGCTTTTCGTATGGTTCACATTAACCCAAGTTTCGTCTAGATAAACAACGGCGCGTCCAGTGGCGCGTAATTCTTTCATTTTTCTTAAGAATTTAAATCTCTTTAAAATAACATCTGACCTTTCCATTAAAAATTTTCTGCCTTGAGTATTTTTAACATACCTAAATTTCATTTTTTTAAGAATTTCTCTCAAACTCCATATGCTTCCAGTGAATAAGCTTTCCTTAATTAATGCGTCATTTATATCCTTCAAACTAGGCAAAAATCAGTCCGATACAAAGAATAAATTACTCGTCTTATAGCGGCGGCAGAAAATGAGTCAATTGCAGTTTTCTGAGGGGTCCTGTTTGGGCGTTTCTTTCCTGGAGTTCGCAGAACACTTCCACTTTCTAGTGCCTCCCTTTGTTTTTTTAAAATCCTGCTAACACTACGAGACGATATACCTGTCGCTGCAGCAGTTCTTTCGATAACACTCGACACAGATATTGTTTGCTTTCCGCGTTTCAGTGCCTCATATTCTTCAGTAAAGAATTTGTACATTAATAACCATGTTCATACTGTCCGACTTCAAGGCTTTCCCTCGTTTTCCCATATTGCCTACCATGATTATTAAAAACAAGAGCACAACACACATTACAATGTTTAAGATAACAGGAAACCATGCAATTCCGAAAACATTTTGTTTAAATTGTGAATTATTGTATATTATATTATATTATATTATATTATATTATATTATATTATATTATATTATATTATATTATATTATATTGACACAACGAGACACACACTTACTTCACTATTCACTAAACACTACTGAATAAATGAACTCGAACAACGCCAAGACGCCACTGAGAGACCCACTAATTGGATTTGCAAAAGTGTGTTCTAGAAGGGCCAAGGGAGAAGGAGGGAAGGGAATTCCAAGAATTCTACAAAAGAAAACCTTTCCCCCCTTACATCTGTTGACAGTCGATAGACAAGGACCGCAGACAAGGATAGTAGAAATCACGCCAACTTAACCCTCATGCACTGTAAGTGTAATCTGTCAAGAAGCTTCTTTTTACCAGCAGTGGAGCGCCACATGCACAAAAATGGCGGTATTTTCAAACGACTTCCTGCACCGGAAATAGCGGGAATTTCAAAATACATCTTTGCACATCCCCGTTACATTCATATTAACATGAATGTTTGAAATGTAACCATCCCTATTACAATTCCTTTCTTTTTTTTTTTTTTTTTTTTTTTTTTTGTTTTAAGATCTTTAGCCAGAAACCTTTTTTTGTAAATTACAATACCATAAGTGTTTTCAGAACGAGATATCTCATGAAGTAGAGTAGTAGAGATAGGAAATGGACTGTGAAATTGGAAATGATTTAGATATGACCAAGCAAATCTGTTATGTTGGAATGTATCAGATTTATTTATTAACAATATTTCATTTTGTACATAAACACAAAGATCTTTATTGAAATTAACTGATGTTTTACCGTAATAGAGAAAAGATCGTGAGCTCACGATAGGTACTATATATATATATATATATATATATATATATATATATATATATATATATATATATATATAATATTAACAACATAGTAGTAAATGTTACACAAAGAAAAAAATCATACCTAAACATTCTTAACACTCTACATATTTATTAATGAAGTAATCTCTGCTCTTTGAGGTCAGCTAACCGCTTAATTTTCTGATATTTTCAGATATACTACCATTAGTTATTATTGTGTTGTAAGGAAAATAATTTCAAATCACCCTTAGTAGAAATTGGTGTCTACAATGCTGTGTTCTTATTGTCTCCAAATAAGTAGCTATAATGTGTAAAGTCTTCTGGTTACATTGAAGGCAATCATGCACAAATATTTTTTTAAGATTAACACTTAATGACATATGTCAGTTTGTTCATGAACTTCTACATTACATTTTGGACTATATGTGGGGAATATTGGAAAATATTGTATTCGCTAGTGTAACTTTGTGTTCAAACATTACGAACATTAGTGTTGTAGTTAGTTAATTTAAGTTCCATTTCTCTGAGAAACACAAATATAACAAACTGAAGAAATAAAATCATACACAGTACATGATAAACATAAAATTAAAACAATAAAAATTAATATTTAATGGCATTATGCCAGTTTGTCTGTAAACTTCAACATGAAATTTTAAGCTGCCTGTGGGGAATATTAGAGTAGAGTAAGAGAGTTAATGGGTTTATTACCAAAAACTCAGCATTTGTTGATTTCAGTTAAGTTGTACAGGTTTAAGAATTCCAACGTATATGTAGCACCTACTACTGTATTTATTTCCTCAATGGCATAATTTGTCATTTAATATGAAAATATTCTAAATGCTAGTGCAGAATACAATAACTTTATGTTCCAACATTGCGATTATGGTAAATAGAGTCTACAGTACATTTCACAGGCTTTGTTGAAATATGCCAACAACATCGGTCCTGTGTTTGATATTATGATGTTATTTCAAGGAAAAAAAAATTATTACTGCCTTGAGTTACTTCGCATTGTAGTTAATTTAGGTTCCTTTTGTTTGAGAAAAATACCAAATCATAACAAGAAACATAATGTAACAAAAATACAAGAACAATACAAAATAGCAATAAATAGCAACTAAAATTAAACATGCAAAATCTTAAATCAAAAATACACAAAGAAAACATACTCATTTGGCCACAATACTACAGTATCAGTAAATGTGCACATCACTTTTCTGCATCCAGTTTCACAAGCACATTAGGTGCAAAACTTCTCACATCTGCAGTTCTCGTTGACATGAAGAAGAGGAGTGCCAGCGAAGATAAAGTTGTATTTGAAAAGTAATGTTAATATTATTTTACATATACAATCCTGCAGACAATCCTCTGGTTCATGATTTGTACAGGAATGTCCCTGGTTAACAGAATTCAAATGTAAAGCCCTTAACATCTACTTACACAGTACAAGTGAAACAGAATTGTTAGAAAATTATTGAGTATTCCTTGTAAAGCCACTCTTCTACGAAAGTTTGCCTTATATACAAATGATGTTGGGTTTTGTGAGAAAATACTGGATAAGCTAAAATATGCTTGTGACAAAATGAGTGTCATAGATGAGCTGTGCTGTCTCATATGCGATGAAATACCACTAAAATCAGCTTGGCTTGTAACAATAATGATGATTTTGTTGATGGGTTTCAAAGATTTGAAAAACACTTGTCAGGTAAACCTGCAAATCAGATGCTTGTGTCTATGGTGAGTGGTCTATGTCTTTATTACAAGCAGGTAATGAATTACTTCTTAGCAAATTCTGCTACTCCTGGTATATGTTCAATAGTGCAACACGGACATTAAGCCATTTAGTTGCTGCAGACATTTATTGCTTGTCAACACTGTTTTTAAAGATATTTCATCCCACATAAGGCAACCTACTTTGTCAGTGTGAGTCATCTTACTACAGGCATTCCTTAATATGTCGAATAATTTGTCACTAAAACCAACATCAGTGGTATACTTTCGCAAAACTCTAAGCAATGTAGCCTTAGAAGGAAATTTAATAACTTCCTAATCATTCTATAGGCACTTGGGCTCTGTAAATAAATATTAAGAGCCTTTGGTTTCAATTCCAGTGACCACCGAACTCTCTGTACATACCTTGCACTTGAGGAGACACAATTTTTACCAATTCATATAATGGCCCGGGAACCTTCTTCCTTAAAGTTGCAAGGGCAATGTCAATCTTCAGATCTCTCTGTGTGGTCTTGAGGACTCTTCCTCTCAGATGATGCAGTTGTACTCGAAGACTGCAAATTTTCCTCCTCTTCAGTGTTACTATCAGTGTGGCCGTGGTTTGCATTCTTGGGGGCTCCCAGCCTCTTCTCACTGCCTCTCCTCTCTTGGGGGTCACCAGCCTCTCTGGCGGGGGTCTTCTGTTTCTTCCCGTACAAAATAAAACAACCAAATGGTTACAATTATGAACTGACAGCAAGAGTATGTAGTCCTGTACCACCAAGGATAGAGGTTACAATTGAAGCGTTGGGCCGAATAATGGTTTATGTTACAATTTTGCCATTATACTTTATCTTAGAATGTTATCAAGTTATTTCGTTTCAGGAACAGATTTGCGGAAATTCTTTCAAGATGTGCTCACAGCTTGCTCTTGATGTCAGAAAGGAACTGTTTAAAATGTGTTACTCTCTTATAGTCAACATTTAAAAACTGTGTTTGTCATTGTCTTCATTATTATTCTGTTCATAATGTTACAAACTTCTCCGATGTGTAATATGACTTTCAGTAACATACAATCTATACTTTGCTTAGTGTACAAAACATATTGATGGAATAACGGTGTATGTTGCCCGTCCAATAGTAAATTATTTATGAGTGGAATGACGATGTAACATTTTCGTTCCTCCTGCTCAGTTAGCTGATTGCAATACAGACCATTATTCGCCCCAAAGCTTTAATTATGGGATCTACTTAGCCTGATACTTCACTATTTGTGTGAATGGCTTTTCTTTATGTATTCATTCACAATTGCAATTACGACAGAATTTATAGGTATAGATATGAAGCACTGAAATTGCATAATATAAAAGGCTTGCAGTTACTTAAGTAAGTTACTTTGACCATTGGAGATAGCTTCAACTTTGCAAGGTATGGCTCCCAAAGCTGTTGTGCAGTTTGTTGGGCTCTTTAACCATCAGATCTTATATGCCCAATGCTTCTAGGCATGCCTTGCATCTGAAAAAAATTGAAATAAAATGTAAAATAAATATAAATTATGAGCACAGGAAAACCATTTCATGGCACTTAATAAAATCACTTTGAGAACCAAGAAAAATTAAAAAAAAACTCCTCCAGTCAGCTTCACGTTAAAATACTAATTATCTCATCATTTCTATTGTAGGCCTAATTTTGGTCCAGGAAAAAATTCGTATTTAAAGACAACATTTGTAAAAATACAATGTAGGCGAAACAAAAATAAAATAAAATATAGGTGGATAAAATATGTCATAAAATGGTTTAAGTATAAGCTACATCATCATAGCTCACTGCAGCTGCTCCCTTTCACTTTATAGGCTATTAGAGTGATTTTATAAAGTGCCACGAAGTCACGTTCCTGTGCTTACGGTAATTTCATACACATATACAGTATAGCCTATATAACATTTAATTATATCATAAGTAGACTTGTATTATTATTATTATTATTATTATTATTATTATTATTATTATTATTGCAATTTATTATTATGAATATTAATATTATTTTTATAATAAATGTTATAAATATGTAAAAGTCTCAAGTAATACCACGCGGGAATATTCAAGGAAAGGGTCTATTACTCTATTTTTTTCTATTGGAATATTGAAACTCCGGTACCAAGCTGCACACGACACGACGTGGTTTGCTGCAATTTTATTGGTTATATTCAGTGTTTGAAATAACTTTTTTTTTCTCCCGTGTGTGATGCACCAAAAAACAGCAAAGTTTCTCCTGCACTGTATAAAAGCTTCAAAAATAAAAACAAAATGCATCTTCTATATATATATATATATATATTCTATCAATAGAAATAATAATAAAGTCTGTTAATATGTAACTAGATGTTACAAATTCTGTATATGTGTGTATGAATTAATATCTGATAACCTAACCTATATAATTTAAAATGATGCACGTGGCTAGCAAAATTTACAAGTATATCAAATTAGTTATAAGTGATAACATTGCTATATATTGTAAATGAAAACTCACCTCTCACTATCCCAGGTATTTTGAAGAAACATTTCAGTGGTGACTACTCTTCTTACTTCCGCAGTATGGATATTCGCATTTAATTCGTCCGGCCATCCTTCCCTCGCCTAGGCAAGAAAATTCAATATGTCTTCTTCAGTTCTTGAAATACGGCAAGAAATTGTTCCAGGACTAACAACTTAAACCAAGAGCACCCAAGTTCATTCTCCATTTCCAAGAGTTTAAAATCAGTGACGGAATGTTGGTAGAGGCGATGTTAGCGCTCATCGTGGCAGTGCCATAGAATTAACAGCGATTAACAGGAATAGATACGATTGACCCCCTCTCTTCTATTTCTACTCTTCTTGAACTAGACGCAAGTGTTGCAGACTCGGCGCGGCTCTCATCCTTGTTCAGGTCGGCTCCGACAGGTGCCGGCAGGCGTGCGCTGCTACTTGTGGCTTCTTTCGTTTTGTCAGTGCTAGATGGCGTCACCTGTCCCCAAGTGTAACCATCGTCTTCCCCTTGCGTAGCTCCGGTCTTACATTCTACAACCTCCTGTTCAGACTTATTGTTTTCCTTATACTTATTCTTCATCATGCTTTTCATTGTTGTAAAACAAGTTCTAATGTCACTCACCGCTTCTTGCATGTTCTCCTTCATGGTATTCTTAAAATAACCACCTTCTTACCCAATGTTTAACAAACGTTTAATAGCACATTCAAACCGTTTATCTATTCCTTCCGCTACCTTAAAAATTACAAATAACATAAGATTCTTCCGATTTTTAAAACATATTAAATGCCTGTGTCTGCACACGTATCTGTCAAAAGCTTCATGGTCGCATGCAGGAAAATTATAAGTTTCTTACTCTATGACTTGCAATTGGGAAAATCGTTCGATTCACGATTTAAAACCCCATTTGTAAAAAACGTTAATAAAATCCATAAATTATAACAAATTGTGCTAATTTATTTGAGAAAGTGTTTAATACCCCGTTATCTATCATGGGTTTCGATTTCGACCCAAAGAAGTTTCTACATTTAGATTCTTTGGGATTTTAAGGCACATCAATGTAATTTAAAATTACCAATACAATCGGATTCTTCTAATAAAAAAAAAAAAACATAAAAAATTCTTGTGTCTGCACATATATCTGTTAATAGTTTCATGGTGGCATGCAGAAAAATATAAGTTGGTTAGAATATGAATTGGAATTGGGAAAATCTTTCGTTTTACGACTTAAAAATCGCTATTTGTATAAACGGCAATAAAATCTACAAGTTCCAATTGACTGTGATAATTCTTTCAGAAAGTGCCTAATACGCGTGTCTAATTCGTTATCTATCACTGGTTTCGATTTTCGTCCCTAAGAAAAATTTGTAAAAATTATTTTTTGCGGGAATTTGAGGCATATATACATGAATTAATATATCAAATACCATCGGATTCTTCTAATTTCACAAACAAAATATTAAATTCGTTTGTCTGCATACATATCTGTCAAAAGTTTCATGGTTGCATGCAGGAAAGCATAAGTTTGTTAGTGCATGACTTCCAACTGGGAGAATTCTTCCATTCACATGATACAAACGCGAATCTTACAAACGTTAATAAAATTTATAAATTTTAACCGATTGTGCTAATTCTTTCAAAAGTGTTTAATACGCCTGTCCACATCATTATCTATCATTGGTTTTGAATTTCGACCCAGAAAAAAAATTGTAAAAATTTATATTTGCGGGATTTTAAGGTACATAAACAAGAATAAAAATTACAAATATCATCGAATTCTTCTGATCCTTAAAAGATATGAAATTCGTGTGTCTGGACACTATCTGTCAAAAAGTTTCATGGTCGCATGAAGAAAAACATAAGTTTGTTAGTGTATTACTTCCAATTGAGAAACTCGTTCGTTCCATGAACTAAAAACGCGATTTGTGTAAACATTAATAAAATCTAAAAACTCTAACCGATGTGATTATTCTTTCAGAAAGTATTTAATACGCGTGTCTACATCGTTATCTGCCATTGGCTTCGATTTCCGACCGAGAGAAAATGTTTGTAAATATTAATTTTTTTTGCGGAAATTTAAGGCATATACTGTAAACATGAATAAATGTTACAAATACCACGGTTTTACTAATTTAAAAACAGTTCAATTCGTCTTTCAGCACATATATCTTTCGAAAGTTTCATGGTTGCATGCAGAAAACTTAAATTTCTTAATGCAGACTTCCAATTGGAAAATATTTCGTTTGACGAGATAAAAAACCGGATTTTTATAAATGTTAATAAAATTAATAAATTCCAACTGATTGTGCTCTTTCAGAAAGCGTTCAATAGGCGTGTCTACACCGTTATCTGTCATTGATTAAGATTTTTCACCCAAAGAAAGATTTGTAAAAATGTAGATTTTGTGGAATTTTTAGACATATGTACATGAATAAAATTTACAAATACTATCGGATTCTCTCCTATCTTCTTTTTTTATATTAAATTCATGTGCCTGCACACATGTCTGTCAAAGAGTCATGGTCGCATGCAGAAACATATATAAGTTTGATATTGTAGACTTCCAATTGGGAAAATCTTTCGTTTCACGTACTAAAAACGCGATTTGTATAAATGTTAATAAAATCAATAATTTCCAACCGATTGTGCTAATTCTTTCAGAAAGTGTTTAATACGCGTGTCACCGTAATCAATCATTAGTTTCAATTTTCGACCAAAGAAGAAGTTTGTAACAATTTAGATTTTGCGAAATTTTAAGGCATATAAACATGAATAAAAATAGCAAATACCATTGGATTCCTCTAAAAAAAATAAATAAAATTCATGTGTCTGCACACACATATCTGTCAAACGTTTCATGGTCTCATGCAGAAAGAAATAAGTTCTTCCAAATGGGATTTTTTTTTCATGAGCTGAACGCGATTTAAATATATGTTAATAAATTCTATAAATTCCAACCTATTGTGCTAATTTTTCGGGAAGTATTTAATATTCGTGTCTCCACCGTTATCAATCATTGGTTTCAATTTTTATGTATAGAAAATATTATTTTTTGGGACCTTAAGGAATATAAACATGAATAAAAATTACAAATACCATCGGATACTTCTAATGTTGTGAGAAATATTATATTCTCGTATCTTCATATATCTCTCAAAACTTTCATTGTCGCATGCAGAAAAGCATATAAAACGAGATTTGTATGAAGTTAATAATATCTATAAATTCCAAACGATGATGCTGTTTCTTTCAGACAGTGTTAGTACGTGTGTCTACACCGTATTTATCATTTGTTTCGATTTTCGACTCAAGTAAAAAACTGTGAAATTTAAGTTCTTTGACATTTTAATCTATGTAAACTTCAATAGAAATTACAAATCCCATTGGATATTTCTAATTCTTTAAACAAATGTTAAATTCCTGTGCCTCCACACATACAGTATCTGTCAAAACTCTCATTGTCAGTGTAGAAAAGCATGCGTTTGTTAGCGTATGATTTCAATAGGAAAAATCGTTCGTTTCACGAGCTGAAAACGCGATTTGTATAAACGCTAATAAATACTATAAATTCCAACCGATTGTGCTAACTCTTTCAGAAAGTGTTTCATACGTGCGTCTACACCGGTATACGTGGTGTGTCTAAAAAGTTCGGTGAATGGTGTCATATCTGAACGGCAACTTGGCGCATGTGCTTGCGCATGCGCATGGTTCTTCAGAGACTTCAGGAGAATCGATACACAGCATGCAATGCATGTGACTGGCAGTGTAAACAGACTGCGACCAGTTGAACGTAGTCGTGTGAGAGGAAGTGTCACAGCGCAATGGAGCAACGTGTAAACATCAAGTTCTGCTACTGCAGCTTGGAGACACATGGAAAGTTGGTAGAGGTGTACGGGAGGAAGCCGTGAGCGAAAATGTGTTTACGAATGGTTTAAACGCTTCCGTGAAGGAAGGGAAACAATTGAGGATGAGCCACGTTCAGGTCGGCCATCGACAAGCAGAACCCAGAAATGATCGAGAAAGTGCGACAAATGCTGGCACAAGATCGCCGACTGACTCTAAAAGATTGATTGCGGAGAATTGGACATTAGCGAGACACCATCGTCCGCGATGATTTGGGTAAGCGGAAGATCTGCTCCCGATTTGTGCCGCACAAGCTCATAGACGAGCAGAAAGCAAAACGGAATGGAAACTTCTGGTGATTTCATTTCCATGTGTGACCAGGATCCATTTCTTCTGAAAACCATCGTCACGGGAGATGAGACCTGGTGCTACCAGTTCGATCCGGAATCAAAACGGCAATCAAGTCATGGTGTTCACCGACTTCCCCGCGACAAAAAAAAGCCGTCCGCAAAATCCAAGGTGAAAACACTGTTGATCGCCTTCTTCGACAACAACGGCATTATCCACAAAGGAATTTGTTCCTGCAGGCCAAACCATTAATGCTGCATTTTACCAGTCCGTTTTGAACCGGTGCTACAGTATCCGGCGGGTTCGGCCAGAGTTGCAGAGGACTGGAAAATGGATGCTGCTCCATGACAATGCCCCTGCACACTGTGCGATCCGTATGCACCAATTCCTGGCTCAGAAGATGGTAACTGTTCTTGAACACCCTCCAGCCTCCCCTGATCTGGCTCCTGCGGTTCTTCTTCCTGTCTCCCTTGAAGGCGGCCATGAAAGGTGAACGTTTTGCAGACGTGAATGCCATCAAAGATCGTGTGACAGCCGTTATGCGATCGATTCCACAGGAGGCCTTTGCTGATAGTTTCAGAAGCTGTACGAACGTTGTCAAAAGTGTGTTGTAGCGGATGGCGACTATTTTGAAGAGCAATAAAGAAAATTTGTTTGTATCTTTGTTTCGTTTGTTTTCTGATAGCATTCACCGAACTTTTTCAATTCCTGGCTCAGAAGATGGTAACTGTTCTTGAACACCCTCTGTACTCCCTGATCTGGATTCTGCGGACTTCTTCCTGTTTCCCCTGAAGGCGAGCCAAATCAGGGGAGTACGGAGGGTGTTCAAGAACAGTTTCGTCTTCTGAGCCAGGAATTTAACACACAGATCGCACAGTGTGCAGGGGGCATTGTCATGGAGCAGCATCCATTTTCCAGTCCTCTGCAACTCTGGCCGAAACCGCCGGATACGCATTAATGGTTTGACCTGCGGGGACACATTCCTTGTGGACAATGCCGTTGTTGTCGAAGAAGGCGATCAACAGTGTTTTCACCTTGGATTTTTTGCGGACGGCTTTTTTGGTCGCGGGAAGTCGGTGAACACCATGACTTCGATTGCCGTTTTGATTCCGAATCGAACTGGTAGCACCAGGTCTCATCTCCCGTGACGATGGTTTTCAGAAGCAATGGATCCTGGTCACACATGGAAATGAAATCACCAGAAGTTTCCATTCCGTTTTGCTTTCTGCTCGTCTATGAGCTTGTGCGGGGCACAAATCGGGAGCAGATCTTCCGCTTACCCAAATCATCGCGGACGATGGTGTCTTGCTAATGTCAATTCCACCGCAATCAATCTTAGAGTCAGTCGCCGATCTTGTGCCAGCATTTGTCGCACTTTCTCGATCATTTCTGGGGTTCTGCTTGTCGATGGCCGACCTGAACGTGGCTCATCCTCAATTGTTTCCCTTCCCTTCACGGAAGCGTTTAAACCATTCGTAAACACATTTTCTGCTCACGGCCCTCCCCGTACACCTCTACCAACTTTCCATGTGTCTCCGTTGCAGTAGCAGAATCTTGATGTTTACGTTGCTCCATTGCGCTGTGACGCTTCCTCTCACACTGACTACGTTCAACTGGTCGCAGTCTGTTTACACTGCCAGTCAGCATGAATTGCATGCTGTGTATCCCGATTCTCCTGAAGTCTCTGAAGAACCATGCGCATGCGCAACACATGCGCCAAGTTGCCGTTCAATATGACAATCTCCGAACTTTTAGACACACCATATATCCTGAGGTTTTCGATTTTCAACCCAAAAAGACTTTTTAATTTTTAATTTTGCGAGGTTTAAAATGTATAAACATGAAAAAAATTTTAAATCCCATCAGTTTCTTATTATATTTACAAAAACATTACATTTATGTGTTTGCACACATATCTGTCAAAGGTTCACGGTGGCATTCACAGAAATATTGGTTTGTTAGTGTATGAGTTCCAATTGGGAAAATTGATCGCTTCACCAGCTGAAAACGAGATTTTTATAAACGTTACTAAAACCTATAAATTCGAACCGATTATCTATCTCTTTCAGACAGTGTTTAATACGTGTATATACCGGTGTTTATCATTGCTTTCGATTTCTACCAAAGGAAAAATGTGTAAAATTTAGATTTTGCGAGCTTGTAAGTTATGTAATCATGAAAGAATTTACAAAACCCATCGAATATTTCTAGTTAAAAATAGTAAATTCATGTGTCTCACACCTATCTGTCAAAGTTTCATGGTCGCATGCAGAGAAACATAAGTTTTAAGTGTGTGACTTCCGATTGAGAAATCGTTCGCTTCACGAACTGAAAACGCGATTTGTATAAACGTTAATAAGTCTATAAATTCCTGCCAATTGTGCAAATTCTTTCAGAATGTTAATACGTTTGTATCTACCGGTATCTATCATTGGTTTCGATTTTCTACCTAAAGGAAAAGTTTGTAAATATTTAGATTTACTACATTTTAAGCTATAAAAACATCAATAAAATTACAAATCCTGTCGGAATCTTATAAAAACTTAAAAATAAAACGTTAAATTCCTGTGTCTGCACACATATCTGTCAAAAGTTTCATGGTCGCATGCAGAGAAATATAAATTTGTGTGTCTATGACTTCCAATTGAGAAAATCGTTTGTTTCACTAGATGAAACGCGATTTCTATAAACGTTAACAAAACCTACAAACTCTCACCAATTGGGTTAATTCTTTCAGAATGTGTTTAAAAGTGTGTCCACACCGGTATCTAATATTAACTTTTGATTTTCGATCCAAAGCGAAATGTTGTAAAAATTTAGTTTTTGCGAGACTTTAAATTATACAAACCAATAAAAATTACAAGTCCCATTGGATTCTAACTATATATTTAAAAAAATATTGAATTCATGTGTCTGCACAGATATCTCTCAAACGTTTCATGGTCGTAAGCAGAGAATATGTAATTACTTATTGTTTGACTTCCAACTGGAATAATGGTTTCGATACGCGAACTGAAAAAGCGTTTGGATAAACGTTAATTTAAACCTATTAATTCCAACTCCTTTTGCTAATTCTTTCAGAGAGTGCTTAATACAGGTGTGTATCTCTCATTGGTTTCGATTTCCGACCCCAAGAAAATGTTTCAGAAAATTCATTTTTGAGGCAATATAAGCTATATATAAACATGAAAAAAAAAATTACAAATCTCATCGGACATTTTAATTCTTTGTAAAGGTTAAATTCATGTCTCCACATATCTGTCATAACTTTCATGTTCGCATGCAGAGAAACTTAAGTTTGTTAGTGATTGACTTTCAATTGGGAAAATCGTTCGTTTCATGAGCTGAAAACGCGATTTCTAAAAACATAATAATATCGATAAATTCCAAACGATTATGCTAATCTTTGATAATGTATTCAGTGTATGCATATCTACACTAGTATCTATCATTGCTTTCGATTTTAAAAGAAAAAAATTGCAAACATTTAGTTTTTGCTAGATTTTGAGCTATGTGAAGATGAATAAAAACTACAAATCGCATCGGATCCTTATAATATTTTACGAAAACTTTAAATTCATGTGTCTGCACATATATGCAAAATCTTCATGGTTGCATGAGGAAAATATAAGTTTGTGTGTGTATGACTTCAAATTGGGAAAATCTTCTCACGAGCTAGAAAAAAGGATTTGTATAAATGTTAATAAAACCTATAAATTTCAACAGATTCTGTTATTTCTTTCAGAAAATGTTTTTATTACGTGTGTCCACACTGATATCTATCATTGGTTTCGATATTTGATCCAAAGAAAAAAGTTTGTAAAAATTTAGTTTTGTGAGATTTTATCCTATATAAACATGAATAAAAATTACAAATCCCATCTGATTTTCTATTTTTTAAAATAAAGTTAATTTCACGTCTTCACAAATATCTGTCTAAAGTTTCATGGTCCCATGCAGAGAAACGTAAGTTTGTTAGTGTGTGACTTCAATTGGGAAAACCTTTCGTTTCACGAGTTGATAACGCGATTTGTATAAACGTTAATAAAATCTATGAATTCCAACCGATTGTGCTAATTCTTTCAGTAAGTGTTTAATGCTTGTGTCTACACCGGTATCTATCATTTGTTTCAATTTTCGACCCAAAGATTAAGTTTGTGAAAAATTTAGTTTTAGGAGATTTTAAGCTATATAAACATGATTAAAAATTACAAATCCCATCGGATTCTTATAATATCTTAAAAGATATTAAATTCATGTGTCTGCACAATATCTGTCAAAATTTCATCGGTGTTGAAACTTGGACTCATTTTGTCCATAATTTATTCTATTTCATTTCGTGATTACCATAACCCAGATTAAGTTCACGGTACGGTATTTGTACAGAGCACGATTGTTCGACTAACAAAATCATTTACAGAACACACACACAATAAGTCTCAGCAAATACTCTATAACAATAATACTGGAAAGCTTACTTGTTAGCATTGCAAGCGGCGGCGAAAAGTGACTGTGCTGCTATCAACGGCTTGGATTGTTTATACACTCATTGGGCGTGCTAGGGGTTACATGAGGAAAAACGGAGAGGTGTTCATCTGATGTCAATAAAAAATGCAAAGCAATAGTTTTATTTAGAGTCACAAGATTCACAACATTTTAAATTAATAAGAAGTTACGAAGTTATTGGAATAGAAATGAAATAACACAATTATCGTATTTTCAAAATGTAATTTTGATTTTAGTTGTGCATGACTTTAGAAACTTTCATACATCGCGTATTTCGTTCCTTGGCTAATGGTTAACCATTTTTATTTTTGATGTAACATTTTTATTAGCACATTAAAATATTTGTCAGTGAAGATACTGGCACAGTCGCTGCTTTAGGGATATATTAAGCAGTTGTGATTTTAAAATTTCTGCAGGCATTGTATGTTTTGATAGAAAATAGCTTATACGTAGTTTGCTTTAAAATTTTGCATTCTTCGAATACTGAAAACCAAGTGGTTGGTTGCAAAGGATACTTCTGAAATTTTTACGTCAGTTGAAGTTTGTTGATTATGCCTATCTATACCTAATGCAATGAATCCCTCAAAGTGTCTGTTTTAGCATTATAAGTCATGTTTTCCTTCAGAGATTTTGTCTCCAACAATAATAGTTAACAACTTTTCATTCAATGGTAAAATATCGGATTTTATTTTTAATAATTAATTGTAGAATAAGTGCAATTAATACCGGGCCTATACTAAATTCATGAAATCAATTTTTGAGATCTACAGTAACTGTTGGTAAACATAATTTTCTTCTTAAGTCTTTTTGTCTTGAGGTGAACATTAATGGAATGTTGCGGCAAAACTTTTTATCGCATAAACTTCTGGAATATCGTTTCCCTATGTCCTTTTTAAGCACTCTTGTGACTAATGAATTCATCATCTTTATTAATTTTTAATTAAATCGGCATTTGGACTTACTCACAGATTAGAGCTGTCATTTCCACTTGAGCTAGTTTTTATCTTTTTGTGGACACTCTTACGTGGTAAAAAAATGATTTTTAATTTAGTGAAATATTAATAATACCTTTAAAATATGGGACTGAGCAAATTATTTGTCGAATAACTACCTATGAATCACTTATTATGAAAAACGCGGGTCCACTTTCTTCACCATAAATCAACAATTCACATTTTTATGTTACGCATCCCAAGATACACTATTTGGATAAAAAATTAAAGATTTTCAATTTTTTATACGGAGAAATATAAAGAATTGTGTTTTATATGAACAATGTAAAGTAGATTTATGCAGTTTAGTAACTTTATTTCAGTTAACATGAGAATATGTCATTGCTAATGCACTATCTAATTACACATTGGGTAGTATGGTCTGTCGTTTCCGTCTAATATCAGAAAACCCGCACCTTCCTCGATTAAAGCTCTAATATGTTTATTTGGGACTTCGCGATCCTTTAATTGTGTTTGATTTTCACTCATATTTTCGGAAGAAGGAGCTGTTAAGTTCTATGAAGAATACTATTATCTTCAGTCTGTTATTAAAAACAGAGTATTAAAAATTAACATTTCCTACGACTGATTTGAAACTTCGGAATATTTTTCCAATTTATTAGACCTACACTCTATTTTTACTTACCCCTAATGTTTCAGATTATGATTTATTGAAGTCCGATAATCAAAAGTGATCTGAATATATTTTGTGAATTTTTGTACATAATATATATATTCCTCTAATTTTAAACGTTTCGTCTAGAACTGTTGACAGTGTTTTAGTTAGTGCTCGCATTTTACTTATGATATTGTTTGTGTTTGTTGTTTTTAAAGAAGTTTAGATATAAGGACGCAAATAGCGATAAGTAGCTGATGCACCCTAATGTTAAACCTCATTAACTAAAACGTCTGCCTGCGTTTGTTTACCTATATGGGCATGGCAGCACCTAAAAGACAAAAGCAAATAACTTAGTACCGGTAGTAGTAGTAGTAGTAGTAGTAGTAGTAGTAGTAGTAGTAGTAGTAGTAGTAGCAGTAGTAGTAGTAGTAATCATCACCATCATCATCATCATCATCATCATTTTGTAACAGAAAGTAACATTGTACTGGTGTTTATATGACTACTCCCAATCTCTATCTTTTTGGAAATGTGAAGAAAGATCTAGTATATTTTGATAAGCATATTTTACAAAACATAGAACAAACATTTCCACATTTAACTGACATTGTGTAGGCTGCAGCTTTGCAGCTATGAGAATAATCCTTAGGATATCTTGTGTTTGAAGAACAAAGCTCATATCACAGTTCAACGCGCTATTCATCACATCATTCTCGCTGCCTACAATCCCTGCCGCTAGATAGCACTGGCGAGTCATTCACCACTTTATCGTGAACTTTCCGGTATTATCATTGTAAAGTATTTGGTCTCAGGTTCAGGTGGCAAGTCTTCCTAAAACAAAGATATGTATTTGTCTAGTTTATGCGTGTGGGCGCATTTGTATGTACATGATAAAGAATGTGTACACTATCTATGAATTAAGCTTATATTTTATCGTTCTATTGTGTCCCCTCCGCCAAGGATATCGTTCTATTTCCGCCAAGGTTCTAATCATACTATATTTCGACCATAGTTCTAATCCTACCAGGAAGTTTTTAACGTATGCGGAAGATGCTGTTACCTTATAATGCTGCCGATGTCGTGAACTTGGTGTCATGGTACTGATAAGCGACGTCACACAGACACCCAGACACTCTCATTGCCGTCAACATCTGAAAACACGCATTTGCGATATGACACAAAGCAGCTCATGCACAGCTTGACTAGCAAAACCTCTATTCAAATACATTTGTATGCTGTTAAAATGTTGGTTTTGGTGTAAATTTAAAATTGATTAAAGAATTTAAAAGATTCGAAAGTAACCACACTCTTTGTCCTGTGTATGACTGGTTTCACTAGCGATCCTTGTATAGATAGCAGCTAGTGTTTTTATTTAATATATTAACAAATTATCTCTACGAACTTATTGCTTTGGAAATTACGACAAAAGCGAATGAAAAGAGATTAACAGAGTTAAAACAAATGTAAAATATATTTTAGCGTGTATTAAGTGTAAGTAAACCGACCTTTTCATTCATGGTTTCCTGCTGTAGGGCAGGTTTTTCACTACAAAATCCAGCATTTTCCAATCAGGGTCATAAAATAAATAAATAGCGTATACATAGCTTTGGTAGTGAATGGTTCTATACCCATTGAGCAAGTTTCGAGAAAAGCGAATTTAAATTTTTTGTACAATCAAATACTACATTATTTAACAGAGTAAATTGGAAATTGAAATGAATTATATGGTATCACACAATTAATAGGAATACTATACTATGTTTGATTTAATTAAAATATATTAATTTCTAGCCCAAATTTTATAATATGGCTTAGGCTTAGAACCTTTCACCATATTTAGGAATGAGGAATTAACTAACTTAAAATGATGAAAGGACATAACCCAAATCTGATATGAAACAAAAAAGTATTGTAGATGATGCTAAACACATATATTTTGTTTAAAATTATCAGTTACGAAGGAAATTCAGTGAATTAATCCCTTTCTGGCCTCAATTTTTATTTGTAGCTTTAAGACAAACAAAAAACCGTTCTAAGTTATTATTCAAGGGATCCTAAACCTCATTTAAAACCTAAAATTAAATTAATGTCAGATATCTTCGTAGCATAGAAATGTTTCCAAATTAAAGAATTTACACTTATACTATAGGCCTAGATACTATACTTCTTAAATTAGGATAAACTGCTGTTTAAAAAGTGATGTACACAAGCGTGAAAAGGTTAATACTATATTGAAGAAATGATACAAAGCATTAATTATATGTCATCTTCTCCTGATGACGTTGCTGTAGTAGATGTTGCATCCTTCGGTTTTAAGGATTAATAAAATGAATGATATAATTTTTGGGATGCTGTTCCTTTTTCTCAATTGGCAAGATTCTGTGTAGAGTATGCTGTTATCACTCGTAAAAAAATCTGTTTCGCTTCGTTTAGGTATCTTTTTTACTGTGATGGTTCGAAATTCTAGGTCACTCAATCTTTCTTTGAAAAATATGCGGGTTGTATTGCAACCATTTTACCTTCAACCAGTTTAGGTACCTTCATCCTCATACTTCTTATTAGTTATCAGTCGAGCAGAAAAGCTCTTAAAATCAAATAAATCAGCGAAGTCCATTTTAACTACCTATAGAAAGGGTTTTGTGTTTTGCCTGTTCGGGCAATAGAATACCATTTATCTGGGGTAAAAATATCAATCTTTTTCTACCTTCAATGGCAGAATAGGCACTATCACATTCCATTTCAGAATGACCAGAGTCCATAAATGTTTGATTAATCACGTTGACAGGTAACATTGTTACAGAACGCAGAAACATAGCCACATTTATACGGTTACGGTTTTGTCCTGATGATGTATTCAAATAGATAGTCGTTTCTTGTACTGCTGGATGAAGATTTCTTAAAATTTCCCAAAGACACATTGCTATTTCTGAGGATCTTCTTGCTCCAACACCTTCATGACACGTAAAATTTACAGTCTCAGAGTTGCCCAAATTATATGTAGTGAAATTAAAAGTTTTCAATTTCTGTATGTAATATAATTTCGATATTCAACACTGGTGTGACAAGAATTTTTTACATACACATTGTTTTTTTTGTATGTGTGTATTTATTTATTTACACTGAAGTGGCAAGCACCCGATGGCAGTGGTATACACAATCAAATTACAATACACAATACAATTATATAATACAAATACAATTATACAATACACAATACACAGCTACCGGCGTGGCTCAGTCGGTTAAGGCGCTTGCCTGCCGGTCTGAAGTTGCGTTCGGGCTCGGGTTCGATCCCCGGTTGGGCTGATTAGCTGGTTGGATTTTTTCGAGGTTTTCCCCAACCGTAATGTGAATGCAAGGTAATCTATGGCCGAATCCTCGGCCTCATCTCGCCAAATATCATCTCGCTATCACCAATCTCATCGACGCTAAATAATCTAGTAGTTGATACAGCGTCGTTAAATAACCAACTACAATGAAAAAAATACACAATACAATTATATACACAATACAATTTAACACAGTAATTACAATTAATAATAATACATAAAATAACCTAAACAGGAAAATGAACTTTCACATTTAGCTCTTCTTTTATTAGCTTCTTTATATTCCTGTTTCTAGCCACATGCAGATCCATTTTTCCTGAAGTTCTTGTTACATTGCCTTATCTTTGTTGTTAAAACGCGTACAGAAATCACATGGATCCTTTTTCGGCCTGTGAAAACAATAATTAAATTCAGTGGTGATTTTTATAATAATTAGCCTTTTTTAGCAGTTACGCCAAGTTCTTCACACTATTCTTTATAGTCACTGCATAGCATGTTTTCGGATAAGCCAGAAGCAAGGTACTTCATTTTAGCAGAACATCGGCAGTAATGTGAATGATACTACTGGTAGTGCCTTTATATTATGAAACCTTATTATTTTACGCACTCTCTATTTTATTGTGTGTTAGGGTTTTTTGCCTCTTTATCTGTCTCTACTGTACCGATATTTGTAATTTTTTTAACATTATGTTTCCATGTTGTTAGATTTCGTTTCCTTTTCTTAGTTAAATTGCTGTCCTCTGTTATGTCTTCATTCCTCTCGCTTATCTGATTTTTCTCAACTTGTTCTGTTATCTTCTATCCATCAGAGTCTGCTGGTGATTCTAAATTATCTTCAGAAGTTGTTTCTTTATCCTCCCCTTCTGGATGATATGTCCGACCATCGTCACTAATATCCCCAAATAATTCATCATTACTTTTTCAAAGTCAGGATTTATATCAGTTTTACTAGAAGTTTATTTTGATGGGTCAGTACACAAAAATTAATGAAACAGTGCTGCCACAAGTCCAAATTCCTAAGCTACCAGAAATTACAAATAAAATAATTTAAGCACTTTATGTGGTTTAAATTTCTTCACAATTCACAATCTTTCGAGCATTCTTGTTCAAATGAAACTGTGAATGGATCTAATAAACTTGCAGGTGGATTAAGACGCTTCACAACCGTACAAACGTTCCAGCATTTTCCCTTCAATGGAACTGTGAATGGATGTAAGACACTTAGAGTCTATTCACAACTCAGTAATAGTGGCATGGCTTTTTCACAAAATTCAAATATCTCTTTAATTTTTTAAATTAATCGCATATTATCTTTAACTAATGTAAAAAATCTAGACTGACTCTATAAATGTTTTTAAGTCAAAAATAAAAATTTTGTTGGTTAGGATCCTTCACCACCAAAGCGACAGGTACAAGTTAAAGTGTAGTGTTTAAAAAATAAAAATGTTTTTTCTCTACAAAAATGGTATTGTAGGGCCACATTTAGTAGCTACTTCCGAGAGCGCAGAAATGGGGCTAGGGAAGCTAACCTCGCGACCTATGCTTGCGATGTATACTGACCTATGATAACATTCTGTATTATCCGTTCAAAAAATATTACCGCTTCATGGTCTGCAGATCTTTTTTTATCTAAATCTCTGCCTCTATGCAACGTCACAGTTTGCGTTTGGAGAGAAAGCAAAATATTGTAATGTCTTTCTGCGGAAGATATTACAGGATCGAAGAACTCTTTCGAGAACGACCGGACATTGTTTATTGGCGTTGCAGGAATATCACAAAGTTAAAAAGTTTTAAGAGCAGAAAAGACAAATTATCTCTATGAGTCATCGATAGACAACGATTTGACTTTCCAAATGGTGACAAGAAAGAAAAGCGAGAAACAAGTCCAAAACGCTCATAATAGTAGATATAGGTTTTCGAAACAAAATTTCTTGATGGTCTTCTCATTTATAAAGGTGGCTCAACTACTGGTGACCACCACCAAAAATCAACTCCACCAGCTTCGACAAATGGTTCAGGGAGCAGTAACTCCAAACTTGCCATCTGCCTCTTTAACAGTGAGAGTCTACTATGGACGAAATAATTCGAGTAAGTGGAGATCATTAAAGTGGTAATGATGATGGTGGTGGTGGTAGTGGAATGAAGAAAGTGCTAGTGCTAGTGATAAATCTCTCTTAACTATGCCTTTGGAGAGAAAAGCACATTGTTTTATGTTTATGTGAGGCGTAATAACATTTGTATATGTTAGACTATTGTATATAAATATTCGTGGGTGTACTATAAGCAGTAATGAGCTGTTGTCAGGAAGTCAAGAGGAGGATAGCAATGGCAAAAAAAAGCTTTTAATAGAAAAATGGGTATCTTAAAGAAGAGACTAGTGAAGTGCTTTGTGTGGAGTATGACACTGTATGAGGCAGAAACATGGACATTACGAGGAAGTGAAGAGAAGAGACTAGAAGCATTTGAAGCCACGGATATGGAGAACAATGGAACGTGTAGAAATGGACATACAGAATAATAATAAATGAAGCTGTGCTGGAAGGACGGGATGAAGAAAGAATAATGCTTAAACTGATCAGGAAGAGAAAAAGGAATTGGCTGGGCCACTGACTAAGAAGGAACTGCATACTAAAGGATGCACTGGAAGGAAAATAGTGAACGGAAGAAAAAGTTCGAGGTAGAACAAGATATTAGATGATAGACAATATTGGGGTCACATGGATCATATGCGGAGGCTAAAGAGGAAGGCAGAAAGTAGTGAACATTTGAGATTGTTGGGTTTGCATTGAAAGACCTGGCCTTGCGCAGAAAAATGGCATTTAAGTGCTAATTCACACAGTATTCAACTGGGATAGTCTATGTTGTTTAAAGTTCAATAACGTCGTAAGGAAGAGTGCAGTACAACACTTGGGAATGAGCTTATAAACATAAATAAAGACTTGCCACTACATCCATAGAGCGTAGTCTTGTTCTCCTTATCGGAATTCTAATAGACTTGTGCTGCAGATATAGAGTAAAATATTTAGTCAGTAAATGTTTTTGTACGCTAGTATCAATTACTGCAGTATGTTCAGAATACATCTAGCTTATCGCGATTACGTCATGATCAGGACTATGGAGTCCAGCTCGCTACTAAACACGGCCCTATAATAATCCGTTAGTTTCACTATCTTTTTGTACATGGTTTTATTAATCATGATAAATCTTAATCATATTATATTTTTACATGCAACACCTTATATGTTTCATACAGTCTCTCTTTTTGTGTACATGTGCATATGCATGTGTGTGTCTGAAACACCTGTTGTGGATTGTTTGGTATAAATAACGGCTATAGCCACCGGCGTTGCTCAGTTAGCTAAGGCGCTTGCCTCCATATCCAGAGTTGCGCTCGGGCACGGGTTGGTTTTCCGCTTGGTCTGATTGTCTCGTTAGGTTTTGTCAGGTTTTCTCTAAACGTAAAGCGAATGTCAGATTATCTATGGTAAAACCTCGGCGTCATCTCGTGAAATATCATCTCTCTATTACCAATATCATCGACTCTAAATAGTGTAGTATTTGATGCAGCGTCGTTAAATAACCAACTACAAAAATAACGACTGTAAACATGAACGACATTAGGAGAAAGTTAAAAAAATTAATGCAAGACGAAAAGATATTAAGGTAATTAATTTCAAGCTTGGGTAGGTGATTAGAAATAGAGCCGATGAAAAAAAATTGCATGAGATAATTTAAACATTGATGAACATAACATGAAATCATTCTGTTGCGTAATTAAAAAAAAAAGAACAGGAACAATTTCATTTCCGTGTATGCAAAATATGTGGCCTATATATGTGTTCAAATTTCTACAATAATTACGCTCTAAATTCTTATAATAATTACGTACATAATTATATTTCTTCAATTCTGTCCGTAATATGATTTGTTTTGATAAAGAAAACTATGTCTTAGAAGTGTATTGTACAGAAAGTACGAGTTATTTTTATATAGATTCAAGTCACATAGTGTTTGTAACTCCAGATGTAACATTTCAATACCAAAATTATTTTCAAATTTTACTATGAAAATCTAAAAACAAGTAAAACAATACCACGTCTATTCAAGAACGTAGTAAATTTTTATTAAGAAGGGATTATTTTCCTATCTGCCAATGTTAAATTTGCCTAATTAGTAACTTATTATTTCAGGAAATACTGAAGATATCTTACTGCAAATATTACAAGAAAGATGTTAGTGTAATCCCAGAAAAGTATACAAAAATTAACAAAATAAAATCAACATTACTTTCATAAAAAATCAAGCCATTTTATAACTTGTATTTCTCTATAATCTGCGCCAGTTTGCTTAAAATCGTATCTTTAACCTTTAAAAATGTCAGTATGACGTCTTCAGTATATCTTGATATATTCATTCATTCATAGTGTTCATAGGGCAGGTCTTTCACTGCAAATCCAGCATTCTGCAGTCTTTCCTATTTTCTGCCTTCTTCCTCTCCGCATATGAGCCATATATCTTAATTATGCAGTTTTTCCTGGTAATTCCTGACATAATGGGTCAGTAACTCAGCAAAATTAACATTGGCGATACTATTGAGTAATTAATCTCCCAAATTTTGCACATTGGTGACCACATTCGCGAAATATTTTGCTAAGGGAATGGATTCAACGACTTTATTATTCAATGATGATCAGGTGTTACGACATGATCAAAATATGAAATTAAACATGCAGTAAATAAATTAAATAACAATAAAAATATCGTTCAAATTTTACAGTGAAAAACAATGAGAGTTAAAATAGTAATGAGTGATACAGTAATGAAACAAAACATGTTTTAATATTTTGGATTTAATGCAACATTTGTGAAAGGAAAGCAGAACAAAATTTAAAAGAATTGGTTTCTTCTGTGGAATGCTAAGACAAATGATTAGGAAATTTAAGAAAGAAACTTTATTATTAAAATACAGGGCGACATACATTTTACATCCAACATTTTATTCTACTGGTCAAGATGGGCCCATTCCACCGCTAATGTAACGGTTCCAATCATTTGAAGCACAAATGAAGCTGTAATTTAACTTTATTCTAGTGAATTGAAGACACTACAGAGAATGGCCCAAGAGCTTTTG
>JAJSOF020000039.1:47742211-47815912 GCA_025594305.2 Periplaneta americana | reverse complement strand
TTTTTAGTCATACTTATTGTGTTATTTATTTTGTTAAGCTAAGCCATTCTTAAGTGTGCTTCTAATACACAAGTATTTTTTTATTACGAAACTCGTTCATGTTATAATAACTTGTACATTTTCTACACACAGCAAAAATACATTACATTTTTGCACTTTAATTTTTATTTTTCTCATGATTCACAAAGTTCATAATTATATAAACATTATTTATTATTCACTATTTCAATAAAATATTCTGAAAACGCATAAAAACAAAATATTTGTGTGTAATGCTAAATATTTGATTTCTCTTATTAGGTTTACATTTCATAATAATAATAATAATAATAATAATAATAATAATAATAATAATGATTACATTTGTGAAATGGCTAACTTGCGAAATATTATAAATGATATCATCATCTAAAGTCTGATTATTATATGTGATGTATGTCGTAGCAGAGGAAAGAGAACTGGCCACCATAACCCATTATCTCCTGGCTTAGTTACCTCATGAGTGATGCCTTACTGTTGTCACTTATGAGTTTCAGACCTGTGTTCGGACAATTGACTAAACAAGACAACAATATTCGGTAAGTCAGGTATTTGTAAAATAATTACTAGAAATCACGTTATTATTTTATTTGTTCTTTTAAGTTTTCCTGTAGTACAAAATGTGTGAATGAAACAGTAAGTTATTTGAGACAGGACCATACTGAGCAGGTTCTGAGGGGTATAGGAGTCGGGGTAGTGAATGAGGGGTTCACCATACCCGCCTATTTCTTCTGCTCCTAGTATAGCAACTCCAGGCGACAATCCCCGGCGATGATCGCTGTAAACAAACCGCAGCTTAAGTATCCGTCATTAATAATAATGGTAATAATAGTGATAATAATAATAATAATAATAATAATAATAATAATAATAATAATAATAATAAATAATAATACATTTCATTTTTAAAAAAAGAAATGATAATATATGTCTGAGTGCACTCATTTCATAATTCAGTTCCAGAAATGAACAATGGCACTAGTTTTTCTAAACCCTTAAAATAATTACTCTAATTGCGATGACAACTCCTAAATTGCGCAAAAGCTATGCAGAAAAATTGAAACTATAACTTATTTTCGAGACAGTGGTTTCATCACCTACCGCCATAAATAAAATAGATTTACAGCACATCATTACATTATTAAAAATCTTGTAATACTAAATTACTTACTTACTGGCTTTTAAGGAACCCGGAGGTTCATTGCCGCCCTCACATAAGCCCGCCACTGGTCCCTATCCTGAGCAAGATTAATCCAGTCTCTATCATCATATCCCACTTCCCTCAAATCCATTTTAATATTATCTTCCCATCTACGTCTCGGCCTCCCCAAAGGTCTTTTCCCCTCTGGCCTCCCAACTAACACTCTATATGCATTTCTGGATTCGCCCATACGTGCTACATGCCCTGTCCATCTCAAACGTCTGGATTTAATGTTCCTAATTATGTCAGGTGAAGGATACAATGCGTACAGCTCTGCATTGTGTAACTTTCTCCATTCTCCTGTAACGTCATCCCTTTTAGCCCCAAATATTTTCCTAAGAACCTTATTCTCAAACACCCTCAATCTCTGTTCCTCTCTCAAAGTGAGAGTCCAAGTTTCACAACCATACAGAACAACCGGTAATATAACTGTTTTATAAATTCTAACTTTCAGATTTTTTGACAGCAGACTAGATGACAAAAGTTTCTCAACCGAATAATAACAGGCATTTCCCATATTTATTCTGCGTTTAATTTCCTCCCGAGAGTCATTTATATTTGTTACTGTTGCTCCAAGATAGTTGAATTTTTCCACCTCTTCGAAGTATAAATCTCCAACTTTTATAGTTCCATTTCGTACAATATTCTGATCACGAGACATAATCATATACCTACTTAGTCTTTTCGGGATTTACTTCCAACCCTATCTCTTTACTTGCTTCAAGTAGAATTTCCGCGTTTTCCCTAATCGTTTGTGGATTTTCTCCTAACATATTCACGTCATCTGCATAGACAAGACGCTGATGTAACCCGTTCAATTCCAAACCCTGCCTGTTTTCCTGAACTTTCCTAATGGCATATTCTAGAGCGAAGTTAAAAAGTAAAGGTGATAGTGCATCTCCTGCTTTAGCCCGCAGTGAATTGGAAAAGCATAAGATAGAAACTGGCCTATACGGACTCTGCTTAAGTTTCACTGAGACACATTTTAATTAATCGAACTAGTTTTTTGGGAATACCGAATTCAATAAGAATATTATATAAAACTTCTCTCTTAACCGAGTCATACGCCTTTTTGAAATCTATGAATAACTGATGTACTGTACCCTTATACTCCCATTTTTTCTCCATTATCTGTCGAATACAAAAAACCTTATAAATAGTCCATCTATTACGCCTGAAACCACACTGATGATCCCCAATAATTTCATCTACATATGGAGTTAATCTTCTCAAAAGGATATTCGACAAAATTTTGTACGATGTCTACAAAAGTGATATTCCTCGAAAGTTACTACAGTTAGTCTTGTCCCCCTTCTTAAGAATAGGTACGATTATGGACTCCTTCCATTGTTCTGGTACAATTTCCTTTTCCAAAATTGCAAGTACAAGTTTATAAATTTCACTAGATAATACGCTTCCACCCTCTTGTATTAATTCTGTTGGAATTTGATCAATACCTGGAGACTTGTACTTTTTCAGATTTTCTATCGCAATTTCGATTTCAGAAAGTGTGGGTTCCGGTATAAATGGCTCAGCAGTTTGTATTTGAATTTCGTCCTGATCATTTCTACTTGGCCTATGTATATTTAGTAGTTGCCCAAAATAGTTTTTCCATCTGTTAAGGATTGAATGAGAGTCTGCAAGCAAGTCACCATTCTCATGCCTGATCACGTTTACCCTTGCCTGATATCCATTTTTAAATTCCTTTATACCCTTATATAAATCTCGATGTAATACTAAATTATTGAATAAAAAGAATGGTACTTGATGATCAAAACTGGATTTGCTCATATTTAAGAATGTTCACAGACTTTCTTGCACATTTTTGCATTGTTGCTTGTATTCAGAGTTGACTAAATCGTTATAATGTGGCAGTATTGATAGAGAGAGCGTTATTACCGACGTCTACATTGGTGATGGTAGTAAGTGTGGACAAATGTTGCAATACTCAAGTTTTATGACAGTTAATCTTCATGTGTACTCATCCGTGATGAGTCTGTATAAAGGCAGCCGTAAGAACAGAGAATAATGAACTCAAAATAATTATTCGTTACTGACCATAGGTCATAGGTAAATAGTAATCCAGGGGCTCAAAACTATTCATCGTATATTAATTCGTCATCCTTAATACATTGTTTCAGTCTTAAACTGTGGTACTGTTTGAATGAAGTATTATCACATTAGTATATTCCCTTGAGAATGTTAGTTATTTAGGTTTAACCCTGTCCCTGAAGTAAAATAGTAAAACTACCCCTCATTTAAGAGATTGTGTTTTTCTAATAGCATATAGTTTTTGTTCAAAAAACAACAGATCAGAACAAAACTTGTATAGTATGGTTGTTCTGTAAATCAGAGAGAGAATAATATAGTTTTTTGACAGTTGTCATACATTTATATGGTGTTCAACAAATTTTCCATTCAAAACTTGAGTATGATATGAATTATGCAACGTAAAATAAAACCTACAGGAACTCAAGGTACATTCGTGAGAACAGAATATTGTATCGCCCATCATAACAAGGAAGAATATATATCCCATTGCAGAAATGATAGAACTAAATTTATTCAGCAACATTGTATACATGATTATTGTAATTCTTAATTACAAATAAATTGTTTATATAATATATATATATATATATATATATATATATATATATATTCTCGCTGTTTTAATTTTTTCCCCACTTCTCATAATATATTCTTTTTGTCCTTCAATGAAGTCCTAATTGGTAATGTAAGTTACGGTACCGGTAACTAAGCAAATTAACTCATGTCTTATAGTGAGAGTATGGAGCATCATTGGTGTCTCTTCGCTGGTAGTGGCTCTTATTAACGTGGTAAGTAACATTTTATACAGTGAGATGTGCACTGCTATTTCACTAGTAAATACTACAGTAACTATCATAATTTGGAGAAGATACAGCTTTGAGTACTGAAAAATTTATGAAATTCGTTATTTCCTTTTGTCAGTAATGAATAAGTCTGTGGTCTCAAACTGTATATGCTCAATATTCACTATTTCTGTAATTGTATACTATTTTCAGATTTAGTAAAACTATTACTGTTATGGGTAAGTAGTACAAAATGGCAACTGTATGTTGTACAGTTTCCTGATAAACATTTCTGAGTGATTCTTTTTTCTACTTATTCCTGAATGTCATATGAACAACATTATGTACAATCTTTGAAACATCTTCTGTAGAAATATTTTTGATTTTAATTTCTATTTTAAAGTCCAATTTTTTTTAAATTTTTATTAGGTTACAATTAATGTTTATAAATGATTAAACTATAAGTCTTGAACCAATTGAAGGATCCACTGAAAGAACATGCTGTCACCTTTTGTTGATTTTTGTTTTTTGGTCCCATCTGCTAGCTCATAAAGTGAACTATTTTTCCAGTAAATCAGAATGACAAAACCCTGCATTGTAACATGGGAAATTAAACTAACTTAAATGCAAATTCATAACATCTTATAAGTGTATTAAAGTAAACGCGTCTCTGAAAAATTAAGAAAAGTGACGTAGCATATTCTTTCCATGGACCCTTCAATTGTTCTAGGCAGGTTCATTCAGAACTATGAAATACGTTTGTACACAACACTTCAATGATGTATCTTAAAAAACTGTTTGAGATATTAGGAAAATCATTTTCATAATTACAAGCAGTGGCGGCTCGTGAACTTGTGGATTGGGGGAGCTGCAGTAGATTTTGGTATATACAAACTTCACTTCGATATATCATTACTAATAAGTATAGGACAAAAATAAATGCAGTACATGTAGCCTATCTTTATAACCTTTACTCCATGCAGTATTAGCAGTAAAAAAATGGAAAAATTAGCCTTGTAAGTGAAGTCCATCCTTCTGTTATTGCGCTTTATGAACTCCTCCATTACTTTTTCATTGAAGTCTATTGTCGTCTCAACAAGTTTCCTTTCAATTGTCAACATAGCGAGTGCCGACAGACGATCCTCGGACATTGTGCTACGTAAAAATGTCTTAATTCTTTTCAGTGTGGAAAAGCATCTCTCAGCTTCCGCCGTAGTCATAGGGATAATTAGAACAATTTTGAAGAGAGAAAACACTTCACTTAGAGAGTTTTCGAGTCCACTATCTATCAGGATCTGATACAGTTTCAGCACACCAGATTCTTCATGAAACTCTCCCCTGTCATACAATACGACCAATTCTGTTCGCAAACGTTCCTTCTTTAACATTGGATATGCTGCTGCTGTGTTTTCTAACTCCTTCTCCGGAAATTCTTTGCAGTAAAGAGCGAACGGTTGGTCTGCAAGAGTTTAGCGGCTGCAAGGTGTGCGGTGAAATCAAATCTTTCTCTGGCTTGGACACAAATCGTATCGCAAATTTCTTTTGCAGCTATGGCCATAGTCTTAGCATCGGTTTTCCTTCTTTTGATAGAAGTATGTTCTTCATCACAAGATTCACCGCACCACTCGCTCCTGATTCTGGATATGACCTCATAAAAATATTCCAAAGTTCTATTGATATCGGCTGATGTAGCATTTCGATTTTGAAGCTGATCGTAAAGAACATCTACATGAGGCATCACTCGATGAAAAAACGACAGCCAAAACAAAAAATTTTCGTCTTCTAGTGCCCGTAAATGACCTGTTGCTGGTTGATAGGTTGCGCGATTTTTTACTTTCTGTAATTCTTGAAAAACACTCTTCAAGCGGCTCCAAGTTTTCATGGACAGTGTTCACAATATTACTGTTGAAATTCTACCTAGTTGCAGAGGCTTGTGGAAGTTTTCGAGAACATACTTTATCAAGTACAGAAGTGTGCTGTGGTGATCTAGAGAAAAAGGCAGAAATTCCAGAAAGGTCACTGAAAAATATCCGAACCTGGGAGTTTTGAGATGCTACCTGCTGCATTATTAAATTTAGCTGATGGGCATAGCAATGAACGAAGTGAGAATTTGGATAATTTTCTTTTACAATTGCTTGGACCCTGTTTTTACCCCCACTCATTACGGCCGCTCTGTCATATGCTTGGGCTATTAGTTTCTCGTTGTGTCCTTTAAGCACCTGTCTTAACTGTTCTAATAGGAAAGAAGATAAACTGTTAGCGTCTTGAGATGACGGATTTGTAAACCCCCAAAACCTTTCTTGCACCGTACCGTTATGTTCATACCGAAAAGCCAAAACTTCCTTAGTCTGTTGGGAGACGTCTGTGGTATCATCTGCCATGATATTTAAGAAACTAGCACCATTGATTTCAGTCTGAATTTCAGATCGGCAGACACTCAACATGCAATCTAACAGTTCATTTTGAATTATTTTAAAATTGACTTTAAAGACAGTGGCATGCTCTAAATGATTTTTGAGAGGTTCGTTTAGATTACTCGCGAACTGTAGCAACCCACGAAATACACCAGGGTTCTTCGAATCGTTTTTTTCATTGTGTCCCCTAAGGGGAAGTTCATATTGGCCACAGAATTTTATACAGTCAATAATTTTTTAAAGAATTTCACGATTTTTCCTCACTTCTTGATTATGTTTGAGAATGTTTGTTCTGTACGCTTCACTAGTTGCGCAGCAATATTAGTTTTGCCTAACATAGCCAATGAAACAACATTTTTCAAGTGAGACTGCGAAGATTCGTGCCTTTTAATTTTTAGGGCCAAATGTCCTAAATCTGTCACACCACTCCTAGTCCATGCAGCATCACCACCGAAGAGGAGGCAAGGAAAACAAAATACAGCATTTTTTTGTTTGCATCCACACAACCACAAATGCTTAGCGTAAATTTCATTGTTAAACTTCCTTACGTATGCACTATTTCGGCTAGACTAAGCTTGAGTAAGATTTAAGTCAGGTAACGGACGACCCTTTAATTTCACTTCAATCTTCTCCGCAAAGGAAAGTTGAGAAAAATTAATATTCTGTAATTCACACACACTCATGCTTGCACATTAGCACTGGTTAAGTTACGGTACTAAGATGTCACACCGAAGCAACACTCGGATATACTGATGGTCAACAATTTTCTAAAACCGGAAAGAGGTCTCTTTCGTATTTTACATGCTATATCAAAAGGACTCTACTCGCGCAATCACTTTGAGTTAAGGAGGCTGGATATATAATAATAAGGCAAAAGAGGATATTAATTTCGTTATATTAACTCGATAAGATTCTACAACAATAACTATGTGAAGAGAAAATAAAAATTTTGTCATTAAGTTTCAAGGGAATAGAGAATCCATTTGACGTAGCATTACAATAGCGGTGTGGGAGGAGAGGAAAGATCCCTTGTGGCCTGGCTCTACAAGGCCCTGCAGCAAGATATGGTTTTAAACAGCGGCAGTTCCCCTCTGTTTCCCTTTACCTCTCTTCCCCCTGACCATACAAGACACACTCTCTGTGAGCTTTCCCACCCTGCAGATCCCAGGACGACTTTGAATGCAGTGTCAATTCCAATACTATGCGCAAAAATATTATGCATCAGATAATAGAACATATTCCCCGCCAGATGAAATATAAAGCAATTTACTTAAGAAAAGTTATAAAAATTATTTTACAAATTAAAATTAAAATTATTTTTAATTTCTTGACAAAGCAGGGAGTGCTGCAACTATGCAGCTCTTATGGGCGAGCCGCCCCTGATCACAAGTAACAGGTGTCATTTTGTATTAATAATTACCTGTAACAGTATTTGTTTTACTGAATCTGAAAATAATATAAAATCAGTGGCGGCTGATTGACTGAGGCAAGTGAGGCCGGGCCTCAGTCACTTGGCTTAACAGAAATCAAATTTTGTGTTTTTATATAATGTATTAGTTATTTGAATGAAGCATATATCGCTGTAGAAGCATTTTAAAACTTTGTGATGTATATAGACCTGTTTTGCAGTAAAATTTGTTCCCAAGGCGAGAACCGTTCGTGCCGGGTCTGTCTTCTGAATTTCCTGTATTTTCGCGGGGTTTGAGCTTGCGCTTAAAACGTTGTAGCCGAGGCACAATTCGTCTGGCCTCGTGGCATGGTCAGGTTTCACTCCTCACATCCATGGGCCGGCCTCAAGGGTAGAGTGGGGCGGGAATAGCAATGGTGACTTGTCTTCCTAAATAGGTCATAAATAACATAAATTCCAGCTCTTTGGCAGGCAGAGACCCACACTATTCCCTCCCCTTATGTCTCAGTTTATGACTTAAGCGAGGGTGTTGTACTATTGTAATTCGTAGTACAGTAGTGAATCTGGGCCAATGTTGTTATGTGTTTCGGGAAAATATAAGCAGAAACAAATGCGAGAAAAATGCTGGTGCAGTTAATTCATTGTTAAAGTGTCCTTTTTTCAAGAAGAAACAATATTGAAACAAAGGAAGTTTTAAATAAAGAGAGAGACTACCGAGATACCTACGACATTGCTGACAATTTTTCTGACAGATAATCTTAAAACGCAAGTTTCTATTGCATCCTGGTATGGGCAACATAAATGGTTAAGTGGTAATGTGGTGTAAAATAAACTTCTCTGTTGGCCTTGTTCGTTGCTGTCAAGGGAAAAAAATAAAAAGAACAGAAAGGAGGGGATTTTCAACACATAATGTGGGTTGCTTCATCACACTGAAACAATCATTGGAACTCACAGCATAACAGCTTATTTGGTGAGTGACATTATTTTTCATCAATAGTAGGCTAATAATAATACACTAATAATAATAATAATAATAATAATAATAATAATAATAATAATAATAATAATAATACAGTAATCATAATATTAATAATATAACAATAATTAATATCATAAATAAACATTTCCTAACGGAGGCACTTTAACTAGTTGCATCTAGCCTCACCGAGGATTTTGATCACCGGCCGCAGAATAAAATAGCATAAATTATGAGTAATCATCATCATCATCATCATCATCATAATTATTTCCTTTTACATTCTTTCCTGGCTTAGTTACCTCATGAGTGATGCCTTAATGGTGTTATTTATAAGGTACCGGTACAAACCTGTCTTCAGACAGTTAACTAAACAAAAATATGATATGTGATGGTTGCTTATTGAAATCCGTATATTACAGTAAGTAAAATTTCAATAAGTAAGGATGCATTGTTGGTGTGCACTTTATTCATCTCTCCTAGTGCCACATAAGGATAGTGCTGAAAAGTTAGATTTAGAAGATGTTTGTGACGAATTTATAGGGAGAAGCACATTTGCATCACTCCGTGCTACGTATTAGTGAGTCCACTTTCGCATTATTAATTTATAATTAGAAAGAATCCAAGTCCCCAAGCTTAAAATATTTATGTAATTGTAACATTCCATTTAATTACAAAAAAGTTTATAATTGTGCAAGTTAATGCGGAGATTTTTTTTTTTGTATATAGTTACTAGTATGAAGGAAGAAATTGGTACAGGATTCACATAAAATCCAAAAGAATGTTACCGTAACTAGCCCCTGGATCTTATACTAACTACATACATTACAAAATCGTTCTTAGATCTCCATTTTGTTATTTTTAGCATTGTACAGTGTATTGTATAGGCTTATACTATCTGTAGTCACATCAATATTACGAAAAATAATATCATTAAAGGGAGGATTTATGAGATTCTTTTTGGAAATTATGATCAAGTGTTTGAGTCCACCCAATGTTTTTAATAAGTTGGCCTCACTGGTCATGAATACAGTTCTTTATATTATTTATATTATGAAAAATCACGTTTTTGACATTGCAAAGGTGATTTGACAAGTTTATATTTACAACAATAGCCTTAAATAAAGGTTTTAAATCTTAAGAGAATCTTTCTTCTTCTATAGTACGCTTTTTAATCGATGTCTTTAAGACAAATACATCGAGAGTAAGGGCCAAACTTATGATACTTTGATAATTTACTAACAGATACCACCACTACTGGTTGCTTGTGTTAAAATATTGGTCGATTCCTTGGTTACAGTACAGTTGAGCTTTCGAATGTTGTATGACTTGCTATTTTTCCCTTACATTAATATGATGTGCTGTGTCATTAATCTTGTGAGGTTTTGTAACACAAATTGATAAATACGAAGAAAATCCAAAATATCATTGACAGTAAAGTGAATCTGAACCGAAGTCCACCCACCATATCTGGTTCATCCTTAGTTACTTCCAATACATAAAGTCAACAAAGAGATTTAAGTTTCTTTAGTTTCTGGTTGGACTGTGATAAATATGAAGGTAAAATTTGCTGCTCTATTTGCGAAGACAAAAATTACAATTCTATGTATTTTTAACAAAGAGTATGCATACAATCTGTTATTAGGTGCACAACATATATGGAATTAATCAAAGTTGGTCCTCGTATTACAAGACTATTTTATCTACTAATTGTTATATATTGCATGCTGTTGTGACTTAGACCCACACTTATATTCTCTTTTAAGAGTTAGGTACAGCTTAAAGGAGTAAAATTTTGGAAATATTCAACATTTTTTTCCTCCATTACTGTATCTTGTACAATAATGAAAATTGGTATGTTTAAAACACTGTCCTTCTGCAATGCGATAAAAATATTTTTACGGTAAAAAAAATTATTTAACTTATATATTTTTTTCAAAAATTCACTGTGCAGTGATGAAGCGTTTCCCTAATTACTCAAAAAGTATCCAACATTCTATGATGAAATTTTTTGTGTGTATTTATACATGTCATATTTACAACATGATGCAAAATCACTTCTCTACCTTTGATAGATTGTCTGATAAAAAATAAATTCATTTTAAAAAATGGTCAAATATCAGTATTTTATTCTGACACAAAATAGAAAAGATATTATTTATTAAGAAATGTAGTTGAAAGAGCATGATGTTGTAAACATGAATTTCAGCAATAAAATAAAAGAGAGAGAACATGAAAAGTTAACAAGTTTATGAGGGAAATGCTTCATCACTGCATAGTGAACTACCACCAATTTGAATTTTGAAAAAAAAAATAGAAATAATTTCTTTTTAATCGTAAAAATATTTTTTTCATATAGCAGAAGGACAATGTTCTACACATACCAATTTTCATTATTCTACAACAGTCAGTTCCAACTCAATGCCCTGTTACGTCATAGCAGAGCTTCTCCCATTCTCCGTAGCAATCCAGATAGGCTCTAATAAAATATATGAATGTCCTTGGGACGGAGCAGAGCGATTGAAACGCCAGACCCTATCAAAACAGTGGTGTATGGCACACCAGTTTAACTTAGCGTTTACAGTAAGCTTACCTAATAAAAATATATGAATGTCCTTGGGACTGGATAGGTACAGTTTCCCTAGAAAAGGATGAGATGATTGAATATTCCTAAGTCTCAGATGTAAGACACTGCACATGATCGGAGACCAGAGCACTGATACACAAGATAACGAATATTGAGTTACTTAAATTCAGGCTATTTGGTTTGTTACGATACCTCGCCTTTTTCATCATGTGCTACACGTCATGTGGATCATCGGCGTCGGATGTTTACGGAGCATCGTTCCGAAATTCACTTCAAAAACTGCAAAAAATATGATATTACGTAAATAAAAGATAAATATATACATAAATCATGTAGTTAAATCGACAATGGACCTTCATGACTAGATCGATACTCCGCACAGAAAGGAAAGCTTTCGTATCGTTTCAATAGCTCAGACGCTAAGACTTCTGCGTCTCGTGTAGAAGAGTGCGAGTTCGATTCCTAGTCTACACAACGATTTTTTTTTTTGTTTAAATAACTTTGAAATAGCTAAATAACGTTGAAATAAAGTTTTACAAAGTCCTCAGATTAAGTGTTAATGATCACAGACAATACAAAATTACAAGTTATAATATTGTAAACGTTAATCCAATGAATGCATTTATACATACACACACATACAATGTAAATACATATATATTAAAAACTAACAATTAAAATGAAATTAAAAATATTCCTAAGCCACACAGACAAACTTTTACAAAGGTTTAGAGTCCTTAGGCTATGTCATTTGTTGAGTAGTTATTACAATATTTTATTAGTAGCTTTCCCATATGTGTAAGAATTGCACTCGCACAAAACAATTTTTGTTAAAAGTGTGGCTTTAGATTATTTCATTCTCACCCCTTCAGTTGAGTTTAACTATTTTATCTACGTGTTTGCAATAGTGTTTAATTTAATGTTCATTCAATTTTATTCATGTTATGATTGAATGAAAAAACGCTGTTGCAGTTATTGACTAATTACATATATTAATACTAATTATTAAATGCATCTCTTAAATAACCAATTGCAGTATCTTTTGCAAAATCTTGAATGTTTAAGTTGTCAATAATATTTCTGTACTATATACTATAAGACATTAAAAGAATTCGCAATAGATTTGGGATCCTCTAGTTTATAATCACTGGTTTTAATGAAAAAATATTTTCTTTCTTAGAATATCTACAAGTTTAACTTCAATAATATTCCGAGTAGCTTTAATTGCATTATCTGAATGTTGTACTTTTCTATTCGAATGTATTCTATTTCCCTCTTTCATAATGTTTGATAAATTACACCGTACTTCTTGTAGTATTTATGAACATGAGGATCATTACATTGCAACTCATTACATATAGATTCTTGTTTTTAAAACATGAGAGTTTTAAGTCCCTGCGTTATCTACATGTTTTTACTTTTGAATTTTTTCACAACATTAAGTGGAGAACATCCACTAAATTGATTCTGAAATTAAAGTGAAAAATACAATACATTTACTATTAATATCAGTAGTACCAGTATCATATACGTTTTTCCAAGATTCATTTTGTAGACATAAATGTAAATAGTCACTAGATACAGCATTTACGACTCTTTTTTAGTTTTTAAATTAATATTTTGAAATTGTTCAGTGCCACTGGAAACATTTAGGATTTGTTTATCATGTTCAGACAAGCCATTGATTATAGGTTCTGTCGAATAGGAATTCAGTCTAATTCTGTGTACAAAACTTTTATCAATGGCTGTGCTACTTCAGCTTGTATGCTGGTGGGAAAATGGCTCTACGACTAAAGTTTCCAGTTTCAAGGAGTGAATTTAATTTACTTTTACGGAAAAGTTCTGAGAGTTAATCTATGTTTATGTCTCTACAGATCACAAACTCCATGTGAGATTTATAAAGTCTTTTCTTTACAAATTCAATGTTGGCTATAAATATTAATAAATAATGTAAGAAATATGAATGATTGTAGTTAGAAGTCTGATTTACATTATAAAAAGCAAGAAGTTACATTCCGCGGCAACATTCGCACTTTCGATGTTTGCTTTTGTCGTCCAACGCATAAGCACGGACCTATTCAATGCTTATGTTAATAACATAGAATTTAGCTGTAGCAATGTGGTGTCATAACTTGGGATTTGTTTACTTAATGTAATTAGATTTAATTTGATTAGTTTCGCAACAATAATTGGACTTCCTGTTATATCCTGTTATTGAAATATTTAATTCAGGGTTGATTTATTAACTTTTACTATGCAAGATGCCTGTTATTTCAATAATTCTATATCACGTTAAATAGTCATTGTCTACACTAAAGTATTATCGTCATCCCTCATTTCTCATCGTAATGGCGTACCGGCGTGACATGAGACAGCGAGTTATAGCTCTAGTTGAGGCTGGATATGGGGCTAGATCTGCTGGCCGTTTGGTCTGTGTTCCTGGAAGTACAGCCGCGAGGGGGTTCATTGTTACGAAATTCAGGGAGGTCAAAATCGCCCTATTCCTGGGCGTCCGCGGATTTCTTCATTGGAAGAGGATGCTCTCTTATTCGAGACAGTTCGACTGGACCCCTTTCGGACTGCTAACGAAATAAGAGCAGCATCTAACTTTCCTGGTTCTTCACAGACTGTGATCAGCAGGTTGAGGAACCGCGGTATTAGGAGCCGGAGGGCTGCGCAAATGGAAATATTGGGGGAAGCACAAGCTGTCGACCATCTTGCCTTCGCTACCAATCTAGTGGATTTCGATTGGTGAAATGTATGATGGTATGTGTACAAGATTTTAAGTTAACGGGTCCCTTTTTGTTTTTTATGATTTTTGTTTCAGGAAGAATACTTTTAACTTCCAAATAAGATTTATTTACTTTTTGACGAGATTCAGCCCACTTGTAGATAAAAAAATTGGGCATAAATTATTCCATATTTTTCGACAAATTATACAGTCGAGGAACTCTGAACAAATTAATTACACCTCAATAAAAAAAAAGAGTTTCACCTGGGATCGAACACGAAACATTTCGGTTATACGGTGGAACCGACACGCTGCTATATGAGCTACCGAGACAAGACAGTGACAGCAGCAGTCCAGAATGTAGATCCAATAGCAGGCATTTGCCATTCGGTACAGAGAAGCAATGATATTTTGTTACCCGAGCTATGTTGTGAAATCGTGGCCTTAAATGACTGTCTTCTTCGTGATCCTTATTCTGATCCTTGTCCTTGTTGTGGTCCTTGTAACAATTCTTGTTCTATTTGTCATGGTACTTATCGTTATATGTCGATATCGAGTGAACCGCGCTGTAAAACTTTAACTTCCGACAACCAAGAATCGTCTCATTCTTTTTAAGGGTAACTGTACATGCTATTACACTTAAATAATTTTGGTGTCTTTCTAATATATTTAATGTACTCTAAGTTCATGTGGACTTATTATTAGACTAAACTATAGTCCTGGGCGGCTTGGCCTTTTATTAAAAACCCTTTGTGTCAACCCAAACTAAATGCAGTTATTTAGTAGGTAGGCATATTTTACTTATGTACAAAGTCACCTGATATAACCTAGATATCGGAACTGCATGTCTTTAAATAATTTTATATCTTATTTTATAGGTTGAAGATATAAATGAAAATGCAAGTAACTGCACCAACTCTGAAATTTCTGCAAAGTATTCCAAAATAACTATTTCTGTTGGAAGTGAAGTTGATTTATCAGCCCACAATCCTAGGAAAGAAAGATTGAGAAAATTAAAATGACTTAAAAAACGTCATGTACAAAGTAGGAGAAAACAGTCGTGATTCTCAGCTTGCGGATGGAAATAGCAACCTATTAAAATTTATGTGATATGTGTGTAACTACCGTAAATATTTAGCACACATTGTGAAAATTCAAAGGGATTTACAGGATCGTAGCAAGAAAGGAATGTGATACCCAAAGGAACTGAAAATTGTGGCTCTAACGATGTTTTCAAATCCTAATGTGTATAAGTTTATGCAGTACTACAGTATAATGATTGTCTACAATGTTCATAAGACAAATGACAGAAAAATGGCAATACTCTCCTGCCCCAAATTAATTTATATTTTCTGGTGTAAAGTTGAAAGTGAGTAATTTAAGTGAGAGAGAGAAATATTGTCTTAATTTCAGTTGAAATGTCATTTTTTACTTCATATTGAATGATGAAATAGTAGGATTAGGTAATACAGGTACTATACAATGAAATGTGTATCTAATCTATGTTTAGCATAAACTGGTAGGTCTACAATGTAGATTCTACATATTTGTAGTTGCTTCATAAATGAATGGGAATTTAAAAAATGAGACAAAAGGTGTTGTCCGTTTAAGTATTGTATTCCTTGCATACCGTATATAATATGTAGATATAATTAGTATCATTTTAAGGTATTATTATTACTACTACTACCACTACTACTGTATTTTTCTATTATGTATAATAAGTCTAATTCTGTACCTAATACATTTTCATTTTAGTATTTCTTTGTATTATTAGTAATTATATATAGCAGGCCTGGATTCAACATGGCTGCCAGGACAGCTTCATAATAATCGAAGGAACCGATATCTACTTTAATTTCTTTTCTGTATATTACTTATTCTCTACATTACACTATTAGACCTACACATTCAACCAGAGCTAGTAACTCTGACAATCCACGATCTGCCACAGCTCTGAGCTCGGCTCTGACTATTTCTCTAGGCCTCTTCTCCAAGAGGAAAAGAGTGCTCTGACGTCACAACTCGACCAGTTGGTAATGACCGTTGTACAATATACAGTAATGGAGGAAAAAAATTTGAATATTTCCAAAAATTTTACTGCTGTAAGCTGTACCTAACCCCTTAATGAGTATAGGTTTAATTTTGTAATGCATACAAGTGTTTAAATAATGTATATCACCTGTGTTCAATTTTTGTTGCTTTTATTGTATCTGTCACCTGAAGATGACTTCATATAAGTTGAAAATATTCGTGAAATATATTTTAATGTGATGTGACAGAAAATTTATTCTGTACTTATATATTTCAATAAGTTGCTGACTGAAACCATTTCCATTACTTTACTAATTGTTGAAAAAATTTTTGTTTTATTTTATTGGGTTATTTTACGATGCTGTATCAACATCTAGGTTATTTAGCGTCTGAATGATATGAAGGTGATAATGCCGGTGAAATGAGTCCGGGGTCCAGCACCGAAAGTTACCCAGCATTTGCTCGTATTGGGTTGCAGGGAAAACCCCGGAAAAAACCTCAACCAGGTAACTTGCCCCGACCGGGATTCGAACCCTGGCCACCTGGTTTCGCAGCCAGACGCGCTGACCGTTACTCCACAGGTGTGGACTTGTTGAAAAATTCACTTTTCCTAGTTGTTTATAATTTATTAAGAAAATTTCACCAGAAACATTTTCTTCCATTGTGCCTACCACAACATTAGCCACATAGCGTCGTCTTTGTGAATCTGTAGTTTCGTCCATACATACCGAGATTTTTTTCCCCTAATCTCCTCTATTGCTTTTTTGTAGCATTTCCTCCACATCATTTTTTCTTAGTGTTGAACAGTTGGGTATAGCTTTCCCAGTATATTTTTCTAGGAACTCACGGAACTTCAGATCATTCACTTTCGACAGTGGATTATCAGCAGAAATCAAAAACTTTGCAGAGTTCTGTGAAAAAAATAAAAAAAAAAAAAGGAGAACCCGAAGGACATGCTTGACCAAGTAGCATTTGTTGAATCACTTTTTCTCGTCTTGAATTCGTTGTAGATCTATTTTGTGTCTCTCTCTATTCACGTGTTGATACACAGAAAACATTCTTTCAGCTCCAATTCTGACATCGCATATTTTACAATACAATTTTTTCCCCATACTGTGAAACAATGCTCCTATATAGACTTTGTGTCTTTAATTCCTGCTGAACTCCTGCTAATATCGTCCTCTAAGTAGAAGTTGTGGAAAAGTGTGACAGTTTCTTCAGGGATATGGCGTTGATATTTTCTGTCAGGTACAGACATTATTCCTTTATGGTTTTGTGTCAGTTTAGAGATAAGCAAAACGCCGAATTCTGACATTATTTTGTTTACGCTCCACCTTTTGGGTAAACAGGTTAAAACCATATATTTTTCGTTCATTGAGTGCACATTAGAAAATTTCTCCTTAAATTGTGCGATCATTTCTTCGCCATCCTTACTTTTATTCCCTACATTAAATATTTTACTAATTGTTTCGTTCACGACACAGGCTTTCCTTGCTGCATATGATTTCACATGCGACAACTTACGTTTAGAAACAGGAGACTATCCAAGGGGCGTTAATAATTGATTTAAATTGCTTATTGTGGCATCTTTAATTTCTGGCGGAACATACTATTCTTCACTAGATTTTGACTCAATATCAGTCCCCAGCACACATTCTTCTTTGCTATATTTCCTCACATCACTTTGTTCACTACACTCCATAGGTGCCATTTTTGATAATTTGATACAACACGAACTGCATATTGCATCACCTGTCACTGAATTCGGTATTTTTTCTCGCATCCATTCGATAACTTTTCTATTACCTGTGTTTCTCGTATGTCCTTGGAGTCCAAAAGGGTTACAACACCACAAATACCGAAAAGGAATGTCAGATTTTGGCATTTTCAGTCTAATCAGAACAACTTACTCGTTTCATAAAATGGAGGTACTGGTAAAAACAAGAAAAGTAAATTGCCTTTAAAAAATGCACATTTCCTTGTGAAAAGGCAAAAAAATGCCAAATAGTATGTAACAATGGTTCAAATAAGTAATATACTATAAAATCCACAAAAAATGTAATATATCACAAAATCGACAAAAAACGCAAATAAATGCAACAACAAAGTTTCATGGATAAGATCCTTTCCTGCTAAAATGCATTTATAACTGAGCAATGTATAGCCCTCAACAAAAAAGAAAGATGCAAATGCATCAAAATCTTGCCCTACATAAGATATATTATATTATGATATGTCAAACAATTCTACATGTAATGGTGGACCTCACATTCTTGTATACGGTGGCACTATTACCATTTGTTCTATTTACATGGACTTAAATTATTCTCCTAATAATTTATTACTTCAGTTCCCTATTGTTAAGTTAATTAATTTAAACTATACTTATCCTATCTCTTTTCCTTATTGACTATTTAGGAACTAATCCTAAATTACACCCTTTCGAAATCCATCCATCTTGCTATCTATCTCTTCCTCCCTTCATTAAATATATTGTTCTACTCTTAATTTTCATTCATTCATAGTGTTCTGCCCAAGGACAGGTCTTTCACTGCAAACCCAGCTTTCTCCAATCTTTCCTATTTTCTAATTCCTCTTTGTCTTCACCAGAAGAAATAAATTATTATTATTATTATTATTATTATTATTATTATTATTATTATTATTATTATTATATATCTCAATGTCGTCTATCGTCTGACATCTTCTTCTGCCCGAACTCTTCTCCCATTCACCATTCCTTCCAGTGCATCCTTCAATGGGCAGTTTCTTCTCAGCTAGTGGCCCAGCCAATTCCTTTTTCTCTTCCTGATCATTTTCAGCATCATTCTTTCTTCATCCATTCCTTCCGAAACAGCTTGATTTCTTATTTTGTCTGTCCATTTCACACATTCCATTCTCCTCTATATCCACATTTGAAATGCTTCTATTCGCTTCTCTTTACTTCGTTGTAATATCCATGTTTCTGCTCCATACGATGCCACACTCCACACAAAGCACTTCACTAGTCTCTTTCTTAGTTATTTTTCCAGAGGTCCACAGAAGATGCCCCTTATTATATTAAAAGCTTCATTTATTGTTGCTGTCCTCCTTTTGACTTCCTGGCAGCCGCTCATGTTACTGCTTACATGGGTGCCCGCAGGGTGCCCACCAGTGATAGCAATTGCTAGCACTGAGATTTTTATTTTTTACGTGTTTTTTTTTTGTTATTTTTCTTTACGTATTCAATATATATATTCTCAAACCCTCGGCAAACAATTCAACAAGAACGAGTGCTGCTTTAAACTATGAATGCATGCACAGAGCTTATGTGATGTGTATACGAAACTCTTGTCTTCATTCACAGACGAGTGGATGTGCTGCATATGTCTTGCCAGTAATTTGTTATGTTACCATCACTGCTCACTAAAAGGTTGGTAACCTAGTACTGGCCTAGTTAGATCAAACTGATCTGTTATATTATGTGGTCATAAGCATTGCTCATTTTATAATATATTATCTTAGGAAAACGTATTATGTGTCTTTCTCGTGTTAAATTTTACATTACCTCATTAACATGTTTCAGCCTGTTATCAGGTATCTTCAGAACTGGTTGTTGCTGGGTCTTGGCGCCTTTTGTTTGTTTTTCCTGTGGGGGTATGTTTGTGTAGTGTAATGTGGAGTCAAAGAGTGTGTGTGTTCTGAAATTGAGTTGTGTGTTTCATTTGGATATGATTTCAACACACAACTCAATTTCAGAACACACACACTCTTTGACTCCACATTATACTACACAAACACACCCCCACAGGAAAAACAAACAAAAGGCGCCAAGACCCAGCAACAACCAGTTCTGAAGATGACTGATAACAGGCTGAAACATGTTAATGAGGTAATGTAAAATTTAACACGAGAAAGACACATAATACGTTTTCCGAAGTGATATAGTGTTATAAGTTGTGTATTCAAGATGTATAATATATTGTCCTTGCTAATGTTAATTTTTATTTAAGTTTATTCGTCCTTAAAACATCTAATACATATGTAAAGTGTTGTTAAAATATAGATATACGAAAATACTTGTTTTGTGGTTGAAAAGACAAAAAACTGAAGACAATATCAATGTATCAAATGATGGCTGTTGCAAAAACAAGAATCATGATGATGGATGTGGTTATTGAAACAAACGAAGACCTAGAATCTAGAGGTGAGCTTGAATGTGAAATTCATAGAGATAGTGATGGTGGGGCTGTTCTGAAGAAATTGTGTCATGATGTATGTCGAGTAGCCTACAAGGAGAAACAGCAGATAATAGCATTGTAAGTTACGTGTACAACACAAAAATGATATTTTTTTTATATAAGTCCGACTGATATTGGAAATTTCTTAAAATTGGAGCAAGGAAAAGCTAATGATAAAACCATTTTGAAAGTTCTGCTCAACCCTTAGGCTTCGGCCACAGTGCAAGCGGCAAGCGGTGCGGCGCGTTGAGTGGCGGCGTGGATGAATCACAAACGCGTGTTAGCAAATGCAGCTGGCCATAGTGTGAGCAGAGCGGCATTTTGGAGGGGAAGTTGGTTCAAGGACAACGCTACACGCCGCTTGGCGCCCGTTCTTGTTTGAGATTTTAGCGGCACCGCTCACAATTGCAAGTGTGAATTGTCAAGAAATGTGAAAGAAGTTATCATTTAAGAAGTGAAAACCCTAATATTCCTGTGGAATAATTGGGAGAAGAACTTCAAAAACCTCTCCATGACGAGGAATATGTAGAAATACATTTTACTGAATGCGAATAATATTTTTATAATATGTCGTGTGATTATTATTATTATTATTATTATTATTATTATTATTATTATTATTATTATTAATCATACTTCGTAGAATATTGTCGGGATAAACACTCAGTTCTGCGTACAATATTAAACATATTCCAACTCCGAAATAAAGGTATAATTATATGATTGAAATATTGCTGTTGTTACGATTAATCGTCGTTAAAGCAAAGAAATATTGGTACGATTAAAACTATTAGGTCAAAAGTAATTATTTACAATCTCATACAAGAATATTGACACTTCTGTTATGAAAAAACACAATCTATTAAGTACAAATTATAATGTTATATTAACATCTGCGACTGATCGAAATAATCAGCGAAGTTATCCTTATTTATCTATCAAATTCACTGCAACTATTATTCCTGCGACCTGAGTTCTAATGAGTTTGCACGTTATCAGTTCTGTCAATTTGTAAAGTTGTTTCATGATAATGCAGATCATGTTTTGTCGCAATCTTTTCTCAAATGGAAAATTATAATATGTCCTGGCTCTTCTCGCATTTGTGTCAATATTTCTATTCGTGAATCGCCACTTAGCACGCAATATTCCGGAAGCACATTCCACATATTATTTTTCGAACACTAGATAAACGTTGATTAAAATTTTCCCTTCCAGGCGTTAGTTCTCTCACTAGATATTGCCTCATAAGGTAAAGATTTAGAGGATAGGCTTCATCTCCAATAAGTACAAGTGATACTTTTACATGTGAGTTCGATAGTCCAGGCATATTGAACCTGTTGGTCTCCAACAAATTGAGAAGTGTAAAGTTATGAAAATGCCTCCATCACTGTGTTTTCCTCTTCCCACCAAATCAATGGTTAAAATATTTAGTCTGCGCCAGCAATACTCTGTAGCAATACTACGTAAATTAAATATCTGGAACCGAATTTACCAGGAGCCTTTATCTGACCAAGCTTTTCGTCGTTTGTTACGAAGAAATTAGGGAACCACAACGTTCGTAGTAATCACCGACTACTTTGTTAAATTTTTCTTTATTTCGTTATGGCATAAATTCTTTAATCGATTCATTTTAGATTACCTCATACGTTTCTCTTACCATTACAATTGCTGTAAATTTTCCTACCCTGAAGGAAAATGCCAGTGATCGCAATGATGTTCTTGTGGTTATAAACCTACAAGAAAGAGTAATGTTAGAAATTTACCTTAAATTTTTCCTCATTTTAACGTAGTAAAAGACTTAATATTAGAATATATTAATAGTTTAGTCACTAATTCATTAAATATTCATTATTGCATTCTATTTCAGAAGACGTGGCAAAAAATAAGTGGTAGAATTTAAAAGATAAATTTGAGAAGGAACTCCATAAGCTCCCAAAGGTACGAAGCGGTTCCGAAGCTCTTGAATCGCTACATCGTTATGGACGTTTTTCGACCTGACGATGTTTATGAAGGACGTCGTCCTTTCTGATAGGACTGTAGGAAATCTTTCCTTCCAGGAGATCCCATCGACTCCAAACAGTCCTGATTTGGGGGACAGTAAAGACAATTGTCAGCGATGTTAACATATCACTTCTGAAGAATATGTTTTCGAATGCCTCAACACCAAAGCCAAGGGCTCAAATATAAATCTAAATTATTTAAATATATATCACTTATATAAAATATATATTTATGTTAAATCTATTTATCAACAATTGGTTATTTAAAATAGGACCTCATATATATATATATATATATATATATATATATATATATATATATATATATATATATATACTAATATAAAAATAATTGATGCTGAAACTAGAGTAGTTCGATATCCTGTTAATAAAGCAACGGCAAGAGAGCATTTCAGTGGTCCTGAGCATAATTTTTAATGTCTCTTTTGGCTCATAAGAAAAGTAATGATTATAAGTGCAGCGGAAAAATTAAAATTGCTCAGCACACAATTGTTTAATATAATGATTAGCCATTGTGCAATAGTGATAGATCTCCGAAATTTGATGGCTTGCTTCTGTAGTCGCTCCATATTTTTATTTAGAAAATAGTCGAAAGTTGTAATAGGCATGCGAGTATACTTCAAATATCTACCTGGAAATGTCCCTAATTCTCCGTACAAACGATGAATTTCTCAGAGTTTCACATCTCTTATTAAATGGATGAACATAAAATTCTCTTCAATTCCTATTTTAAGCTGTTCTTTCTAGATAAGAATTGGCTAAAAGCAAACACTGTCATGATCTCATCTCCACGCCGCGCCGCCCTGCTCACCAACTCTGCGCTATATGGCCACACCAACGCTCTTTCCTCCCCACTCCTCAATTTATCGAGAGCGTTACCGCGCCGCTCGACGCTTCCACTGTGGCCGTAGCCTTAGAAGCGTATGCTAAGTTACAATTTTAAGGGTGATGTCCCAGAAGATATGATTGGTTTGATTCCTACCCCTGGTTGTGCTATTGAAATTTGCACGTGGTGCACTTTGTAAATTATGTGTCCTTTTTAAACCCCACTAAACATGGGGGCAAGCAAGGTGGTTTTGTAAAACACCCCCCCCCCCATATTCAAAGCATGCTTGTTTTAATAAATCAGCGGCTTACCTGCAGTATTTGTCTCGCTAACATCTGAAGGAGTGCCAACATACTTCTTGCGCATTTTCCGCTACCAACCTTAACTTATTTGCCTCCACTGCAATGAAAGTTGTTACTTATGCCAATCTTCCTCTCGATAAAAATCCACTTCAGGTCGAGCGGAGTTTACAAGACGCGCGAAGAGTGTAAAACCCTGCTGTCTTATTACAAAGACTGTGTTTGTAATAGGAACGGTTCATCTATGGTAGGCCTACTGCCAAAATAAAAACAAATTAACGCAGAGTTCGAGCCCCGAAAATATGCATATAATCATCAGGGCCACTGACAGGATTTATGGGCCCCTGTGCAATATTGTGCTTGGACCCCGTTGAAAAAAAATTAAAAATGACAAGTTACCAATTATTCTGATCATAATTATTTGCAAAATAAAAAAAATAACCCCACATACAGATACGAATCTAAAAATATACATTTTTGTTATATTGAAAACTTTTAGCAAAACTTCACATTAGCATAATATATTATATTCATCACGTTTCTTTTTCAGTAGGGCCTACATAATATGTTTTGTGACCAAACTTTCGTCTTTTCGTTGTCGTTTGTTTCGTTTCGTTTTCATAAAACACTATTCTTAAACAGCTGTAATTTCTGACTTGCAGGCCAACATCAACAAACAACTTTCCTTGACTTCATTGATGCAAAATCATCAATTATATCATCAAAATTTAAAGACCTAGCAAGATCGCTCTCCAGACTAAGGAGGCTAAGGTTACTCCATCTTTCTTGGCACATTGTTACTTTGAATACATTTTTATTTCCTTAATTTTTTTTTAAGTTGGTGTGAAATTAAGCTTTGCTAGTGAAGCTACAGAAAATAAACCAATCTCAAGCCCGTCTGTTCAGGTTGTCAAAAATGAAGACAGTTCATGCTTAGAAGTGAATACTGATGGCTGTCTCGAAAAAAATTCTTATAACATTGAATCAGAACAAGCAAACAATAGTAAAAATGATGTGTTAATATGTGCAAATGGAACAAATTTACCCACACCAGTTCCTAACTTTGAGTCATGACAAGTAACATGCGACCCTGGAAAACTAAGAAGTGGCAGACTAATTGTAAGTGTCATTGAATGTGTTGTTCGAAAGAGTACTCCCAACCTGCCTAATAATCTCTACGTGACGGAACAAGAGCCTTTCCAGTATTATTTTCAAAACTCCAGAATGAAGAAGATGTTCCCAGAAACTGGCTAGAGTGGAGTAAAACAAATCAGTTCCCTGTACTATTTTCCCTGATTTGTTTCACTCCACACGTCAGTCTCTGGGAACACATTCTCCATTCTTGAGTTTTGAAAATACTGTAATACTGTTTTTGGAAACACTCTTGTTTTCGAACAATGACACAATTTGTCTGCTACTTTTTAGTTTTCCAAGGTCACTCAATTTCACACCAACGTCAAACAAAGTTCTACTCCCTTTCTTAATATCTTCCAATTTTTCTGTTTCTCCATGCGCTTCTCAGCTCCCGACTTATGCTTCTACTTGTTCATTGTCTGCTAATAACATTAATGAGCAGAATTTACTAGAAAAACGACAACGAAAAGACGAAAATTTCGTCACGAAACATACTATGTAGGCCCTACTGAAAAGGAAACATGGTCCTGCGGCTTGGATTTGGGAGAGTCCTCTAGCATATTGCGGTAGTCCAGCAGGAGTTGGTAGTTAAGGGGACACGCTACTGCGTTTTCGTCAATTTTGGTCAATGTTAAAAGTTAATTTTTTTTTTTTTTTTTTTTTTTTTTTTTTACTGATGAACTGTAATGACTAGGAACAAACCCATGTACCATTTCATTGTAGGTAGTCATAGCATCATTTTAAAAGTTTAAGAAACAAATTATCTTTATATGAGACCCAGATATTTGTTTACTAAAATTATAAACACTTTTTTATATTTTAATTTTTTCTGAGTACATTTTTCAACATAACATTTTGAAAATAATTGTGCACATGTAACTCATCAACATCTATTCGATTTTAAAATTTCAAAAACTTACAATCAAAATTGTGGAGATTAGAAATCTCAGTAGCGTGTCCCCTTAAGAGGACAAGCCAATTGAATGTGTTCGGTACAAGCAACGGGAATATACTTCAGGCAAATCCCGGAGCCCTCAAGTGTCATGTCGATGATTGTTAATGTGGGAAACCGATATTCTATTATATAAAAGTTAAACATTTACATAATGAAGTGGTAATTTGTATTAATTCTACTATTATTGGTTAATATATCAGATTCATGTAACAAATGCTCTTACAAAATGTTATAGTACCAGTATGTATCTGTGATAATAAAAAGTAATCAGGCTCATTTAATCTGACGGGCCCTTACTGGTCACGGGCCCATAAGCATTTGTCCCCTTTGCCCCCTTCTCGACGGCCCTGAATCATCATTATAGATATAAAAAATTGAAGAAAGAATCTAAAAAGTTGTATACACAATGCGGCTCTTCCGCCAAGTTATAGTATGCAATTTTGATCAATTGACGGTATTATTTCGTGGGTTCGAGCCCCGAAAATGTGTAATTGTTTATTACAGGTATAAAAAATAGAAGGAAAAATGTAAAAGCTTGTATACAATGCGGCTCTTCCGCCAAGTTAAAGTCCGCAGTTTTAATCAAGTGACGGTATTATTTCGTGGGTTCGAGCCCCGAAAATGTGTAATTGTTTATTACAGGTATAAAAATAGAAGGAAAAATCTAAAAGCTTGTATAAAATGCAGCTCTTCCGCCAAGTTAAATTCCGCAATTTTAATCAAGTGACGGTATTATTTCGTGGGTTCAAGCTCCAAAAATGTGTAATTGTTTAATACAGGTATAAAAAAATTAGAAGAAAAGTTCTAAAAGCTTGTATGCAGAATGCTCGTCGGAGAACTGACTGTTAAAAGTCACTTAATAGAAAATAAGTGAATTCCCTAGACTAAATACAAAATGAAAAAGGAAGGGTGCCCCGCCTTATCACTAGTGCCGTGACATCGGTACATTTGTATTAGTCTGAGGTGAACATAAGATGCCGGTCGGAATGTAGTCGGTGTTTCAAGTACAGGCAGCGGAAGCGAATTTGACACATGCCTAAACAAGCACGTTCCGTGTTTTGTATACGATTTTTGCGTGTTATAAAATCAAGACAATACAATTATTGTATAATAAGGATTAATATCGGAAGGTCTAAAATTAAATTAAATTTTAGTGCCAACATTTAAGTTTATTTAATTTTACATATTTTTTTCTAAGTGGTACACTTTAATTAATTATTTTACCTGATGTAGTTTCCATGTAGCCCATCACAAGGCCACTCTTATACGGAATTAGCAAGTATAGAGGAGTCTATATTGAAGGGATGGTTGGACTGATCCATTACATGGGGTGTATTACGTTAAAAGGACAATATTTGTGTAGAAAAACGATTAAAATATTATACAAAATAATGGGTATTAGCCACCGGCGTAGCTCGGTCGGTTAAGGCGCTTGCCTGCCGATCCGGAGTTACGCTCGGGCGCGGGTTCGATTCTCACTTGGGCTGATTATCTGGTTGGGTTTTTTCCGAGGTTTTTTCCAACCGTAAGGCAAATGTCAGGTAATCTATGGCGAATCCTCGGCCTCATCTCGCCAAATATCATATTACTATCACCAACTCCATCGACGCTAAATAATCTCGTAGTTGGTACAGCGTTGTTAAATAACCAAGTAAAAAATAAAGGGTATTTATTAATGGACAAAATATGTAAACAAAATATCAAAGGAAATAAACATTATTTTATATTAGTAATGGGGATTTGTGGCCAAAATTGAATGAAAATGCCTAAAAAATGTCCGAATAATACAAAAGGTGCTCTTATGAGTTGAAACAGGCAAAAAATGCAAAAAAAAATGCCTTAACAAATTATGTCTTAAAACACTCAGTTTATCACATAACATATAAATACTAAAGCTGCCATCTTTCTGGCTTACTAGAAAAAAGATGCAATTTCATCAAAATCCTAGCCCTACTTATCACCATTCTCGTCCATTGCCCGTTCTCTCTCGTAGCTAATGTTGCATTCTCGCTCTGTTTCTTGCCTCCCGCGTCTCGCGACCGATCACAATAAAACACAACAAAATTAATCACAACTGGTATAGGTCACGCAAGGAACGATTACCGAAAAGCAGTGGTGGCATTACTCTCTGTTTTGACGTGTGTATGTAGGCACGCCGTGAGAGCGAGAGATGCGAGCCGATGGAAGGTGAACAGATGGGGACATCGCCTTTGGAAATAAATAGCGTAGTAAGAGAACAATCCGGAGCGAATTAAACGCGCAACATATGTTTACGAATAAAATAATGATACTCTGCGAGGGGAACGCTCCATCACTACATAATAAAATAAACGCACTTGGAACAAGATACGTATCCACATGCAGAGGAATTGAAACTAAAACATTAATGTAACTATCACAACGCAAGACTGATTCTATTCTTCCAACTGTACTCTTGAATATCATTCGAGCTATCTCGTGATCTTTCCTGTCACCCGCTCTTCCTTACGCATTGTTTCGTTCGCATTCCTGCCGTCGGTATTCCCTGCTTGCGAGACCTATCTTAATGCACATTCGATACATACACATGCTAAATAAACGAAAAAAATTAATATAAAATCACAACTAGGAATGTGCATTTGACACATTCAGGCTGTGAATCATTTACCACTTTTCATGCGTGTAATTTCCAAGTGATGCCCATTCCACACCTCGTAATAGAATTTCAATGAATACACAACTAGTAATCTTCATTCAATACATCCACAATTCGTAAAATAACACACCAGAGCCTCGTTTGCTTTAATCAGAACCCACCCTTGACGGTGAGGTTGGTTTGGAATTGAGGGGTTATATTAGTTCTCGAAGAACGTCACATCATTTCCCCTTAGATCCCTGCAGGCCCTGAAAAGGACCCATTAGACAAGAAAAACACTACACAATAGGGTAAACTGTTTTAATATCTTCAATCAGTTCCTGGAATGGGTCAGCTGACCGATTTTTGCAGTCCTGATGCCACATGTATTCTACTAAGTGTAGGCTACATCTACTTTATCACGTCTGATGCCGCCCCTACTTAACCTGAGCCGAAGACCCCGCCAGCGCGACTCTGTATTGTTTGTGTGTGCCTGTGTCATTGGGTCAACGAAATTTACTGAATGGTTCATAGTCAAATGGGCAGCAAACCAACCATTCAGCAAACCACTGTATCCTCTCCAGGCATCGGTGTGTATCGTGCTGGTGAGTTTTACATGCCGAGATATCAAATTAAACAAGGTGACGGCATCCCTGTTGTTATTGGGACAAATATCCATTCGCATTTCGTTCGTAACCACGTCGATCATCCCAAGAATCCAATTTCCTTCAACGACTCGACCGCGATGAAACTTTCTTCGGACGATCTTGCACTCATGACCTGAACGACGTGGCCGGGACGCCTATCCTGTCGCTATTTTGGTACTTTAAGTCCATGGACGTAATGCACACTTCTCAGCAATATTTATACCAGTCAGCTACTGACGCATGTGTAATGAGGAGAACTTGACCTCGCGGCAACTTACAATTTTGAAACCACGTTCCCTTTGTAACTGACTGGCTGAATCCCTCATGGCCTCTTCTGCAAGAAAATAATGGATAAGAGCGACCCCGTTTCGTAATGGGCTGAAAGGCGGCATCTCACTCCGAGCACAGCATCCTTGTTCTTAGCAGTCCTTATTCGAATAGAAATTGAATGCATCCATTCGTATCAGCAACGAAGGGCGCCAGGTCGAAATGATTAATAAATCTCGCAATTGTTGGACTACACGTTATCGCAACGAGATTAAAGTGCTAAAGCAATTGCAGCCTACACCCACTCACACTGGTTTCTGTCTAGAGACTGATATTGAGTGGACAGCGTATTCCTTCTTCTGATCAAAGAACAATGCTAACAGTTGAACATGTGGTGAACACTTGTAGAACCCATGCGCTTTACACCAGTGCAATGGTTCTGAGAGAGGTATCATGCCAGGGTCCCAGTAGGAAGCTGCAGACCGGCGCACAGTGTGTAATTTAGCGAGTCTAGCCTGCCAAAAATCATTTCTCGAAAACTAATCGCTCAATTTTCATAAAATTTAGTATGTACCTTCAATTATTGAAGTGGATAAGTTTTTAATAATGAAAGTGAAAATAGCAACTATTTTTACTGAAAATAAAAATAGTAATATTGTAAAAAAAAATTCGATTCGAGTGAAAAAAATAAATTAATGTTCATAATGTGGAATTAATGTTCATAATGTGGAATACACTTAAAATTGAAAGCGTAAGACGAAGGAATATTGCTACATATCTTACTCGTTCGGACGTCAGATGCATCCCCATCAGAATCTGTATCCTCGCTGCTAATCTCTCCTTTGACAGTACCGACCAATGGAGGCTCGGAGACAACTGCAGCACTACTATTGAAATCGACCGCAATTTCCTCTTCTTAATTTCTTTAAGCTGGTGATGTAAGGGTCCAACGAAATAAGTAGCCTGAGTAAAAGATCGGTATTGGTGTCTTTCTTGATGTTTTTCTTGCGAAGACTTCTCTGAAAAGTATAATATAGTATTTGTTCCTCGTTTCCTGGGCTTCCTCAGATAATAATAATAATAATAATAATAATAATAATAATAATAATAATAATAATAATAATAATAATAATAATCTTTATTGTCATTGAATGAAAAACTTCACTATAGACATTGTCAATTGTTACAATCTTACTACAATACATTTCATAGATATACAAAATAAAAATTTAATTATAAAAACAATGTAGATATTTATCAAATTACTTAATATAAAGTTAAAAGTACTATATTTACTAGATAAAAGACAGTATCAAGTACTAATTGTCATATGTTTAATAACTAATTAAGAATACTACAAACAGAGGCTAATAATAAACTTAAAAAATGCAGCATAAGGTAGTGCAATTTGCTCTTTTCATTAATGCATTGAAATTTAAATGTAAATTGATTTACCACTAGGTTTCATTTAAAAATCTCATTATTAAAAAAAAATAAGAAACAACAACCATAACATTTGAAACTTTTAAAACTGCATTGTTTAAAAATGTATGTCAATTTCAAAGAACTCATTTATTGAGTAAAGTGGGTTTTTAATTAACCAACTGTACAATTTTGTTTTATAAATTTGAACAGGAAGAAGTTGAATGTTTATAGGGAGCTTATTAAATAATTTGATTCCAATCAATTTATAGTATTTTTTGTCACACTAAGTCTACAAAGTGGATAATCTAATAATTGCCTACTCCTCGTTGTATGACTGTGTACCTCACTTCTCATATTAAAATCTTGCAAATGTTCTTTCATAAACACTACCCTAGAACATCATATATGTACAGATTTATGACGGCTTGAATACCTGTCTGTATGAACAGAGGTCTACAGTGTGTTCTAATTTTTGAAGCTGTCAGTATTCTAATAACTTTCTTTTGTATTAATAAAATGTCTGTAATATCACTAGAATTTCCCCACAAAATAAGTCCATATCTGAATACACTTTGAAAAAAAGCAAAGTATGCATTTCGAACATATTCAAAACTAACAATGTTCATCAATTTTTTTTAACAAATAGGTTACAGAAGATAACTTAATGCATACATACCTAATATGTGATTTCCAAGATAGATGTCTATCTATGAGGAAACCTAACAGTTTAATATCCTCTTGGTTACCCTCACTAATATCTTTTTTAGTAAATGTCAGCATTTGTGTTTTTTCATCATTGATAAAAAAAACATTTTTATGAAACCAAACTTTACACTTATGTAATGTGCTTTCTGTTTGTTCTGTAAGAATATCAAGTGACCTATTAACATTTAGGAAAGTTGTATCATCTGCATACAAAATAACTTTAGAATTACAGTTTACAAATTGTCCAACATCATTTAACATAACTATAAACAGTAAAGGACCCAAAATGGAGCCCTGAGGAACTCCCGCTAAAACGTGTGTTGATTCAGATTGTACACCTTTAACAGAAACAATTTGAAATCTTTCTTCAAGATACGATTTAAACAGTTTAATTTCTTTTCCATTCACACCATAGTACTCAAGTTTTGCAAACAGGATCTTATGATTAACACAACCAAATGCCTTACTAAGGTCACAAAAAATTGCCTTTGTACTTTCACCATTTTCATATGCATGATATACAGTTTCCAAAAGAGAATTTACTGCAGCCACTATGCTCTTTCCAGTACGGAAACCACTCTGCTGATTTAAGATTAAGTTATTAGTTTCAAGATAACTATAGAATTGATCTTTTATCAAGATTTCAAAGATTTTACTAAATATTGGGACTAAGGAGATAGGCCGATAACTACTAGGCAATGTAATGTCACCCTTCTTGTACATAGGTATAACTTTTGCTATTTTGATAGTTTGCCAGTCAGTATAATAGTGTCCTGTGACCTTCTGTCCATGAGCCAAGAGTTTGTGAAGGATTGTAGGCATATAATACTATTTGTGCAAGCATAAATATAATTCCCTTGTCTCCCTTGTGCCCGTTCATCAGTATTGCAAAACCGCATGAAAAAGGTTTCTTATATATTATGTGTAAACGACTTATTAGATTTCAATCTATTCCCGTAATATATGCGAAAGTGGAAACCTCCCTGAAAAATATTCTTGCGGTATTTGCATCGTTTTTATTGCGACTGCTTTGTTTTATCATGTCAACAACATATCATGTCAACATGCCTGAACCTATCCTATCTTCAATGTTTCGCAATAAGTAAAACGGTGGATCTAAATTAACTGTTACAAGATTTTGTATTTCCCTTAATTCTTTATATTGATTTGAGGTCAACTGTAGATCAGTAATCGAAGCGAGATCCTTATTAGGTGGCAATTGTTGGTCGTTCCTGCAAAATGAATTTTTACGACTTTTTTTTTTTTCCATTTTGTCGCACGTTGAAGTAATGCAAGTGAAAGGTCTCCTACAATATTGGCCGCATCTCTTTTCCTAGAAGTTCTGAAATTCATATGGGCAACAGAAAGCTTTTCTTCTGGCGATCTTTCTTTAAAATGTGGACTAGTTTTTTTTTCCGTTTTGATCTTTCGCTAAGTCTCCGAAAAGTTTACGTGGACGTCCTCGAAAGCTTGTACTGGCAGAATCAAATTGGAATTGTTTTGTAGTAGATGGCAAAGTATTATATATTTTATTTTCAGACTTTGCATCTTGGTTGAAACATAGCGCATTATATTTTAAGACATTTTTCTCATTTCTGCTGTATTTTTCCCACCGTAATCGAATTTTCGAGCATAGAAATTTAATTCATTTTTTTATTGACTGTAAAATGTCTTCAGATTAATCTTTGAGACCAAAATGTTCAATTATATTTGAGAATTTCACTTTTCTCTCGCTCTTGTTCCACATCTGGAAAACATCTCTCCGGATTACGGAGCGCATGGTGTCTGAAAATTAATAGCTACTCTGTCTGCAAAAAAATCACGACGTCGTATTCAGAAAAGTATAATGAATATCTCTACAAAATTTTATCGAGGTGATAGAGGGCTACACCTTTTAAAAGTCAAGTCGAAATATATAATAAGGTAAAACTCAAACTCTTTGCAGATGTTTATCCAGACACTTATTCTAGACAATAAGATAATAATTCTTGTCACGAAAATTAGCTTATATGTAAGTACATACCTTCTTATAATATATCCACACTCTGTACTAGAAAAAAATACTGTATTAACTTTACCACTTTGCACCATCCAAACACATACTTCGCGCCCGCCTCTGCAGCGTAAATGATCTTATCGGAGACATGCAACTTTCGCTCTGTTGTGAGGGTCCCCTAACAGATGTAAGGATCTGTCTACACTTGGATATTATACTTTGGAGTGTTATAAACACGCCTATATAAGAATTTAGCATTAAAGATAGGGTGTGAAAATTGATTTTTGGCAGGCTAGCTGCTTGAAATTACACACTGTGCGGCGCGAGGAACAATGCTTTATACTTTCCAGATGTTTTCGGGTGATTTAGCGGTTTAACTCTGTGAAGAAGATACAAGTGGTTTCCAACCTTTTGAATGTCACGGGCCCCAAAATGTTATGCTTCAATTTCCATGAAAATTTTAAGTATAATTTTGGCTCATGGCATGTTACACTCAATAAAATATATTGGGATACTGTAGCAAGTTAACCATACTCCATATACTGAGAGCGATGTCGTTTTGTCCACTGTCCGAGGACAGGTTTGAACCTAATAAGACATCATTCACCTAAGCCAGAAGATAGTGGAGTAGGGTGGCTAGTTTCTTTCCCCCCTCCATTGCATACATCGCTAACTAGTTACATATTACACTAATCAGTCTTCAGATGTATACAAACAATAATCTCCCTCTCCCACAACGTCAAGTGAGATGTACTGCCTTGTAACATGTCAGTCAGAACCTGAATGAGAGGTAGTTGATAGGGATGTAATATTTTAAGTATCCGCGTTGCATATAATCTGAAAATACATAAATACAAAGCTATTTTACGTTGCTGCATGTCTTTGCTGTGAAAAATGAAATGACCTTTCCAGATTTAGTGTAAGGTTGTTAATGGAATGCTTTGCAGATCTCAATTTTGCAAAGTCTGGCTCCATAATGCAGATACTCAAAATCGCAAGTACAATCTCACACGAAATTTACTTCAGAAGCGCAAGGAATGTCATACGGGATTGGAAAATAAAATAAAATGTTTTATTTAACAACGCTCGCAACTACCGAGGTTATATCAGCGTCGCCGGTTTGCCAGAATTTCGTCCCGGAGGAGTTCTTTTACATGACAGTAAATCTATTGACATGAGGCTGTCGAATTTAAGCACACTTAAATACCTGGCCCGGGATCGAACCCGCAACTCGGGCATAGAAGGCCAGCGCTATACCAAGTGCGCCAATTAGGAATCGGTAAGCCCTTGATATGATTATAACAAAGCGAAATATACTAGAGTCCAAAGACTCATCAATATAAGGATATCAAAAGCCTTTCGCACAATATCTACCGAAGCACAGAGTATGCTGTCAGGATTAACTCCCATTACCATAAAAATTGAGGAGCCGCTTAAATTATACAACATAATGAAAGGAAGAGAAAACCAAACATATAAGTTACCATAGATCGAGAAGTGGAAATCAGAAACTGGCCTCACCCAGCAGACGCTGTCAAGATCAACGAGGGATCAGAAGATAAGGACTACACATTTCAAATATTCACGGATGGGAGTAAGAGTGAGTATGGAGTTGGAGCAGGTATCGCCATCTTCGTTGGAAATGAACTTACCAATCAATTAAAATTCAAGCTACATCATAGATGTTCCAACAATCAAGCCGAGCAGGTTGCAATCATTAAAACGCTGGAAGCAATAGAAACATTGACATCACGGACAACAGACCACACACAGCAGCAATTCTCACAGACAGCAGAATAACAATAGACTCCTTAAAGAACAATCACAACCACAAATATCTTATAGAATAAATCAGGAAGAAAGTCTTAATTTTGGAGAAGATAAACAGGACGATAGAATTCTTCTGGATCAAGGCCCACGTCGTAACATACGGTAATGAACTTCCGGATCGACTAGCGAAGGCAGCGGCACAAAACAAGGATGCAGCAGTATGTTTTGACAAAATTCCAAAAAGTATAATTCAAACTGAAATAGAAGAAGGAAAACTAAAATGGCAAAAAGAATGGGACGACACTACAAAGGCAGCGATAACAAAATCCTACTTCCCTAATGTAAAAGAGAGCTTAAGATGGAATTAAATATTACTGCCATCTTCACGTCAATGGTGACAGGACACGGGATGAATAGAGCCTACCTCCATCGATTCAAGTTACTGGAAAGTGCAACATGTCCGTGTAATCGTGGAAGTCAGACTATAGATCACTTGCTATATGATTTCACAATATTAAGGAAACAAAGAGAAATTCTAAGAAACAACATTTCGAAGACAGCAAATTTGCTACCTACCAAATATCAGCTTATAAAATTATATCTTCAACCATTCATCACTTTCAACAATTCAATAGACTTTGAACAATTGTAGGAATGCATTTATTGTTAGGTTCATTCAACTTTTTTTATATAAAATGTAAATATGATATACCTCGCCTTAACTATTTGGCTTTAAAAACTCACAATTGTAATATTTAATTACTTGTACTCGTATAACAGCGAAGAGAACGTTTATTATGTTCACGTTGCAGCAGTGTTTTAATTAGAAAATTCACAGATTTCGAATTAATCGACTGAAGGAACAATGGAAACATTGATTGTCGGGTCATGTACACAATCTGGCACCGCTGTCCGGACGGCAGACAGTTCGCTTTTTTTTTTTTTTTTTTCAATTTTTTTAAATACTACACAAAGACAACAACAAACACGCAGACAACTTAATTTTTTTTATTTAGACCGGCCAGAGGCCGTTTACCAAAGATATCTTTGTTTTCAGTTTTCGTTTTTCATTTGTTTCCTTTGTTTTACTTACACTAATACAAACACAACACCCATGCCCGAGGTGGGACTCGAACCCACAATCCTTCGGACCAAGCCATAGAGACATGCCGTGCCCCTACCGCTTGAGCCATCCGGGCCGGCATCTTAGTACTTGCAACTGATCAGCTGTTGTGATGTTTACATTGCATTAGTGTACAGTTGGACGAACAGCGATACAGTTTACTTTATTTCAAAACCACGAGATGCCAGAGTTCACAAATCGTGAGTACTTAGACTGTCTAAGTACATGTCTGTCTAAGTTAGACATGTTCCAGGCCGCGGAAGAAATTCGGAACAGTGAAGAACTACTGGCCATTGTTCGTCATAATTGGACTAGAAGATGTGAAAGCTGCACGGACGCTGATGGTGGACATTTTGAATAGTACCTGTAAAATGTGAGTGGAATGTTGTTTACAGAGTTTATTACTCTTTATTTCATTATTAACGCCCAGAATTAGTGATTCATAAAAAAACAGACTGTAATGTTAATTACATCTTGTTCACAAAGTTACATCAGTTTTATTTTTTCATTAATTGTAACTGAAACTTCAATCCCAAGTGTTTTTACTAATTTAGACTTAATTTCCTGATTTTCACGTTATTTCTTATTATTGCTGTACGTATTTCTTGCTTACATTAAAATTATTACGCCATACTTAGTATTGAATTGTTAGTGTATTGCATTGTAAGTTAATAATTCTGCGTTCATTGTTGAACTGCGCCCGGACACGTGCTATTTTGCTCATTCAGGTTATTAATTTACATTTTCTGACATTAAATTACACAAACTGAACAAATAACAGTTACGTCCCTATCCGGAGTTTATGTAGGTCATTTTTGTGCGAAGATTTATCCCCAGATTAGCTCGCGAAGTATCGCAGCGAAGCCGTTCAGAGCAGAAGTGGTTTAAGTCAAAAATGGGTAATGACGGTTGAAGTAAATATTCTGTAAAATACAGCGCAAAGTAGCAATTAATATTCAATTTATTTAAACTATTAATAGTCATGGACAGCACGAAGGCCATATTAATTTCTACTTTGCGCTGTATTTTACAGAATTTTTACTTTAAACCTCATTACCCAAATTTGACTTACACCACTTCTGTTCCGAATGGCTCATTTGTTTGCTGCCGTCCTCCCCTCACCTGCTGCAAGATATACGGTGAAAGATAGTTGAACTTAACCCACCCCCTTCAAGTCGCTGACCGCATGGGGGTTGAGACATCTTGCAATTGCCGTCAGCGCTTTCGAAACATTTGTAATTATCTCACTATCCGTAAGCCCTATAATTTTTTTTATTTGACAAAACTTACTCTAATGACTTTTATGGCGCCTCTCAATTAATGTACTACCTTACCTTCCACCCTGTATACTTTCCTTTTTCTTTTTTTTCTTTTTTTTTTAGGTTAAGCCATATATTATAATATATTTGTGATAATTCTGTATCTTGTTTAGGTATGATCAATGTAAATAAGCAAAGTAGACCAAATTGGGCGTATTCAACAATACAAATCCAAATGTATATTGAGCCGTGCCCGACATCGTAGCTTTTCACCTAGTACGTCACTTCGTCCGTCAGAGCGCTCTCAGACGTCATATTATAGATAGCGCTATGAATCCTTTCATTTTCTTATCCAAACTATCCTATGGACCGGTTGATTACGTCTCACGAGGAGAGGGGGAAAGCGAGTTTACTTGGTTACTTGCAGTCATATGTTACTTCACTCAGGCCTCGGACGCCGTAGAGATAATATCACTCAGGACTCGGACGCAGTAGAGATAACATCACTCAGCAGTTGAAGTTGGTAGAGATAACATCACTTAGGAGTTGCAAGCCGTATGGGTAACATTACTTGGGAGTTGCAGCCGGCATCGATAGTTTCATTCAGGCAATTGACGTGCACTCGCGAAATGGAGCTCGAACTGTTTTCTATTCTACTTTGGTAACTTAAGTTCATCGTGATAGATTGTTCGAGAATAGGGTGTCATTATATTTCTTTTGAGTATTTACGGATTATATGGAACCTTGTTTCAGATGTATATTTTGTGATTTAGCGTGCTTACAACTTGTGTCAGATTTGTAATCAGTGGAGTAGGTAAATTTGGGTTGTGGTATTTTTATTTTTGGTTGTATGTGTTTGAGAGATTGTGTTGGATCGTATTTTGAAAAATCGCTAGCTGGTGATACGTCTTGGGTCAAGTAATTGTGATTACGTGGAGTAACATATAATGTGATATATGAGGTTATATTGTATTGGGGATTACGTGATGAAATATGATTTGACATGTGAGGTTTTGGTGTTCCAAGAAGGTTTTATGTGATAGCGTAGCGATTAGGATCTTTGGGCTACGTCCTATTTGACGTTGTAATGAACTAGAATAGTATGGGCCTCATTTAATTCTTCTAGTATTTTCCCTACTCCATTTTGATTATTGGTTCCCACGCCGCTATTCAGGAATCGAGTGCATTGATTTTCCGTTGCTATTCAAACGATCATTGGGATTTGAAATTATCGTCGGTTACTTATCATATACCGTATCTCTCTCTCTCTCTCTCTCTCTCTTGGGCATTGTTTGTTGTAAAGTACATAGATTGTTGTTTGTCCAATCTGCATAGTTTATGTAAGACATATGGGTAATTTATATAGTGATCAGTCACGTGACGCTTCGTATTGGGTAAAGTCTTTGTGTTATACTGAGTTTATGTGTACGTTGAGTTTGGTTAGTCAGATTGTATAGTATCTGTAATTGAATGGGCCATGTATTGAGTTAGTGTACTGACTGGGCGTTTGTGTTGAGTGTTTTAATGACTAGATGATTAATAGGTCAGTTATTGATTATTGAGAGATGAGCATATTAGATTGTATTATGACCTATAAGTATGTTTGCCCAGTCTAGTTCAACTTTCACGATTCAGATATCGCTTTGGTACTTGCTCAGATTAACTTGTGATATTTTCATTCGCTTATTTCATACTTATTTGTTACTTCATTTATCATTCATGTATATTGTTATCCATTATTGTTAATTATATCTGTTATACAAATTCACACTATATATTTCTAAAAGTCTTCCACTGCGCACATCTAATCTTCCAATGTACCATCCACCTGGCGAACAACAGCCATTATAAGAAATGTAGAGGAGGAGTGGATGATCGTACACCTCGTACACCTCCCCCTCAATATTTATCGTAGGAAACATGTAGTATTACTCTGTAATGGAGCATGTTGTTCAACAAATAAATTAAAAAAAAGCCCCTGATACCAAAGATGTCTGTGAACATTTTAAAATTGGCAAGAGGATAGTTTCTAAAGAACCGTCACATGATAGTTACTGTTAAAGAAGTGTGCAATATGTTGAAAATAGAACATCATTAGCCGCATTGTGTATACAAGCTTTTAGATTTTTCTTTCTATTTTTATACCTGTAATAAACAATTACACATTTTCGGGGCTCGACCCCACGAAATAATACCGTCACTTGATTAAAACTGCAGACTTAACTTAGCGGAAGAGCCGCATTGTGTATACAAGCTTTTAGATTTTCCTTCTATTTTTTATACCTGTAATAAACAATTACACATTTTTGGGGCTCGAACCCACGAAATAATACTGTCACTTGATTAAAACTGCAGACTTAACTTAGCGGAAGAGCAGCATTGTGTATACAAGCTTTTAGATTTTTCCTTCTACTTTTTATACCTGTAATAAACAATTACACATTTTCGGGGCTCGAAGCCACGAAATAATACCGTCACTTGATTAAAATTGCAGACTTAACTCAGCGTTCAGGCTGTGTCGTCAAAGATTCCGTAGATAAAACAGTGAACGTTTGTATCATAACTGCCGCCATTTGGTATGTTCAGCTAGTGTGAAATGTAAGTGCTAAAACGGTATAAGTACATGACACTGTTAGTCACTACCTTTATCTATTTCGAAACTTGTCCGGGTCCGGGTCAGCTTACTTCATACCCCAAGGGTGAAACCTAACTACTTTTCCCCCATTACTACATACGCTAGTGGATTGTGGCGATTTTCTAATTTGCAGGTTGAATTTTCTTTTGCCAACTTCGTTTCGAATTTCGATACTGACAAATACTACAAATGGTAGCGATTTTGTAACTGGTATGTTGGCAGCTGAGACAAATATCGACAATATTTGTCGGTACTGGAGTTCCATGAAATTGAAATTGTACTAGATTTCTAAGCCTTTTACTGGAAGCTAGTGAAATTTGAACATACTAATAATTAATTAATATCAGTATTAATATTAATACATAATAGTTATTTTATGTGTTGCGTGTGGTTATAATTCAAGACTATAGTCACGTAAGTTTTCGGAGTTAGTACAAATAATTTCATGTGGTCAAACAAAATACATTTTTAGGTTAGGTTTCGTGAGTCAATTGTTTAGACAAACCAATGAATTTCGTAATGCCAGACAAAATACTTACCATATTGATACCTTTCCCGTATAGTTTGAGTACGAAAACATGTTATAAATTATTGAATTATTTAGAATAACTTTCCAACATAAAGTACCGTAGGTAAATAAGTCATTTAGTGCGAAGGATCGTGTGATATCTGGTAACAGTTGGTAACAATGACAAAACGGGAATATTAGCTGTTTGGGAACTGTTCTTATGTGACCCTCACTATAGCTATTATATGATTTTTGATACCATTTTCTGTCAAACACATTTACGATCACACATTTTGCTGACATTTCTACATTACACTTTTCGGATGCAACAAATATTTTTGTATAATGTTTATGTTACATTTACGGTTTAAGAGTAGCTATTTTAATACTTTAATTAATAATAAATCAGTTTAACTACCGGATATTTTGCAACGCTGTTACAAGACTCGTGTTTCACTCTAAGCCTGAGCACCACAGGGACAGCGTGTAAAGGTGCGTTTACCAACGAGTTACAAAGTCTAACTCGTTGGCGTTTAGACTACGTGCAACATACTCGCGCAACTGTTTCACGAGGCAAGACTCGCATAGTATAAACGTGGCTCCCACCCCGAAACAGCCTCGCAGTCGGTTTTTGGACACACGTCAAAGACCCTCACTACTCCCGTTTTGTGTAGTGTGAAAGTTGATACTTGTGCGTGTGAGAAAATAAATCAGGAGGAAAGCATCCGCGTCATCGAATTGTACAACAATCATTCTTTTTTTTTTTTGTGGGATCCCAAAGACAAAGCCCATCACAATCGGCCAAAAAGGGAGGATATGAGCGCGGTCCCTCAGCAGCCCTCTCTAGTCTGAAATCAGAAATGAAAACTCTGATGGGGTCTTTTTCTTTTTCTTGTTGAAATCAATCATGTCGGCGAACGAGGATGCAGCACTCGGAAGTAACCCTACACGACACGACAAAATGGGTGTTGTTTCACCCAAAATGACGCCTCATCTTCTTTCGTGCCTGTTTCGCTCAATGTAAACCTGTAAACACTAAGTACGAATTATTCTCGCGAAACAGTTGCGCGAGTATGTTGCACGTAGTGTAAACCCACCTTAAGGGCAGTCTTCTCGTGTCTGCCATCAGTGCTGCAGGGAAGAGTGTTTGCGTTTGTTGGCAAATGCTACTGAATTCACTGCGGTGTTGCAATTTTTTTCTAGAAACGAAATTGTATTGTATTGTATTTATTTATTCCTGTACAATCTATTACAGATTATAGGTTCGTCATTAGATACAAACACAAAATACAAACGCAAAATACAAACACACACACACAAAATAAGATTTCTAGTATGAATTTAATTTTAACACTCTTAAGTTTTCCAAAGAATAGTAAAACTACCAAAATACACAATAAATAACAAGATATATAATACATTTTCAGTTTACAAGACATTAAATAAATAGATTAACATAGATTAGGTAAAACAAGATAGGCCTACACAATGAGATTACATTAAACATGTTTATCATCTGAGGTGATATATTTGGAGAGCGAGTGAATCTTTAAGAACCAAGAGACTTCATCTTAGTTATTCTGTACATTTATTATTAATATTGTTTGGAGAAAAATTATGTGCAACAGTACCGGTAATGAAGGTAGGTATTTTACTTTATAGCTTTAATGTAAGAAATAAGTGATTTTAAACGGCATGGGCTGGAGCAAAATAGTTTTTACCCTGGTTTTGAAACCTTCATAATTTAAATGTTTAATATCCCCAGGTATCTTGTTATACAATAAGATACTTGTATGAGAAGTACTGTTAAGGCTTTTGGTAATAGTATGACAATTTATATTCAAGTTGTTGGCAGTTCTTGTGTTATGGTTATGAATTTCAGAGTTCCTTTTAAAATAGTTAAGATTCTTATGAATAAAGCAAACAGTTTCTAGGATATAGTACATACAGGGGAGTGGTAAAATATTTAATTATTGAAAAATTTCTTTACTTGGAGTGCATATAGGGACTTGTTTTATTATTTTCTTTTGAAGTTTAAATATTTTTATAGCTTCAGAAGACATGCCCCAAAGCATTACACCATATGAAAGACTGGAATGTACTTGGGCATAGTAGACTACTTTTAAAGTTAGAAGAGATATGCTTTTCGTAAGAATTCTGAAAGAATAACATAATTTGCACAGTTTTCCATAGAGAAAACTTACGTGCTGAGTCCAGGACAAATTGGAATCAATCCATGCTCCCAAGAATTTTGTGCACTCAACTTCTTCTATATTCTGATTGTCAATATATATTTGCAAGTTTTTATGCGTTTTATTTTGATTAAAATGAATAAAAACTGTTTGGTCGATGTTTATATTAAGTCTGTTATGTATTAGTCACTCTTTTAATTGATTATTTGCTTCATTTATATTATTCTGTAGGATATTCTCATTTCTGCTTCTGAAAACCATATTTGTATCCTCTGCAAAGAGCACTGTTTCTGAGTGGGATATATTTATTGGCAAATCATTAATATGTAGCAGAAATAATATTGGACCCAGTATTGAGCCTTGGGGAACACCGGTTTTGATAAAAGCTGGATTTGAGTTAACTGAATCTATTTGGACAATCTGTTTTCGATTACTTAAATACAATATGAATCAATCATTTGCTAAACCTCTTATTCCATAATTATTGAGTTTTCTTATTAGGATATCATGATTCGCAGCATCGAATGCTTTTGGAAGATCAAGAAATTGCCCTAGTATTTGTTCTCTATTATCTTTTGTTTGTAATATACTGTTAATGAAAGAGAATAAGGCATTATTAATGGATTTCATTTTTCTAAAACCAAACTATGAGTTACAAAAGACACTATGCTTTTCGAGAAAAGGTATCATTTTATTATATATTACTTTTTCTAAGATTTTTGCGAAGGATGATAGTAGGGTTATTGGTCTGTACTCATCTGCTTTTGATTTGTCACTCTTTTTATGAATTGGAATAATTTTAGCTACTTTAAATACAAAAATAAAATTATGCTATATTGGTTCGTGTCGGAGTGAAATGAGTTTATATTGTATCCTGCATTGTCTGTGATGTCTCAGAAAAAATATATTTAATCAATTTCCGAGCCCTATTCATCACTCATTAACTCACTACTATTTTCCCAACTCACTTCTGATATTCCCATCACATCCACTCCGTTTTTCTCATTGCTTCCTTCATGTTTTCCAACTTACCCGGTAGCGGTGTAATATCCACATAACACGGTGCTGTCTTCGGTCTTCTCTTCAACGTTGTAGTCGTCGGTCTTCTTTCCAACGGTGCACTCTTCGTTCTTCCTTTCTTCTCTTCGTTGTGATACGTCATGAATCGACCTTCCCCAGTATCCCCCTCCCGGACATCCGATTGGGGGGATAGTTTACGTCCGGAATTTTTTACCAGGGAACGTCTCATCATGCAACTTTTTATCATTTTTTGGGGATAGGTAAATGCGGAAGATTCCCAATGCTTTCCGCACACCGCTCTCTCTTTCGCATCTTAAAAGATCCCAGGGGGCCCCAGCGTGGCGGTGAGGAGAGTGGATTTGACTAATTAGGCCCTCCGGACTTCACCGAAATTCACCACAAGGGTTAAATATCAGTTCCATCAAGGTTTTTGACCCGATCAGAGACTGAGAAATCCCAATTAGCCTTTGCCCCCCTTATTGAGTCTAAAGCATTATAAAAGTCATCAATGTAAAAAGATAACTAAGATACTTGTCGAGGATGACACAAGAAAGTTAGTCTTCCAGGATGATTTATGATTAAAGTTGTTATTAAAATACTAGATATGTAAAATTAACGTTACAGGAGAATGAGAGAACTAATGGCTTCATTGTCAAAACCAAGCATTTGATAACAACAACAACAACATTATTAGTAAAAAATAAACATGATGTTCTATCTACATTAAGAATAAGATTATTAGAACGACACCATTTTTAAATTCACAAATACCATTAGATAATTATTCAGTTTGCGCAATAGATGTGAAACAGGAAAAAGATTAAGTTAAACTTCTATGAAGATTAAGCAAACGAACACTTCAATATTATTAAGAGAGGTCGTGAAACAAATGCTAAGAAAAAATCGTGAACTGAATATAGTTTATTGAAATAAAAATTAAAGAACTAATAGAATTCTGTAAAAAAAAAAGTTTTGACAAATTTTTATATTCGTGTGGAGTGAGGGGCACACAGTTAGACATGGTGTAATTTTGATTGTGCTACGAAAGCCCCTTGGTGTCCCTAAGTGAAAATATGTCTAGCAGAGCTCAAATTTGACGTGGACGAGAAATTTCGTGTGAAGATTAATTTATGCGCTGTGTACTTATCTTTGGACTGACACTAAAGACAAGTAGGCCTACACATTGCAAGTCTCCGTGACGGTCAGCACAGCACACAACTACCGCTCAGACAACACTTTTCATAGGCTATGGTTTGGAGAATTGCCCAGTGTTTGTATTCATTATTCATATTGTAAATTTGTGTATGTTACATTGTTTAACATGAATACTGGAATAATGTTACAGTACTCTCGCCTTTCTGTATTTGTTGCGCACACCAGAAAAAGCATAGTTAAAATTAGGCCTACAGCACTTTTCATTTCCAGGAGTGATCCATTAAAGTTACATCAAAATGTTAAGCAGACTGAACAGGCGCTACAAGGGCGAACAGCCGTCTCAACAAAATCGTAATAAAAAAGAAATTCTATGCATTCCCATTGCACTGAGTACTTATTCTTCTCGAAATTCTTTCGTGGAGCGAGTCTTAATAGGATTCCACCTGTACGTAGGCAACAATTTCCCACGACTATCCACAAGTAGCATATGTACAGGAGCTGTTGTTTACTGCACATGCGAAACTTACACAATAACGGAGCATCAAATGTTTTTTCCGTATCTGTACATACTCGTAGATCTATGGTTGATACTTTCGTACGCGGTTTGTAACAGCTGGTGTTGCCTAAACCCAAAAAGACACAAAACTAGGGTTACCATACATCAATAACGGGAAAAGAGGATATTTAGGCCATAGTAAAAAAGAGGAGACTTCCTATCAACAAAAGTTCTAACATAATCATACTTTTTAAAGACAAAACTAAATAATGAACATAATATTACTGTCAGGTTAACCAGCCGACAACAATTAAAAATAAAATGAACATGGATATTTAGAGGTAATAACAATTAAACTTATCTAAAATATTGAATTTTCCTACATGGATGTGATTAACTACTGATAATTGCTCAAAAGATGTCAAGTTCAATCATTTTTATCACTTTCACAATCTCAAAATACTTCATCATCATTATTGTCTTTTTCACTTTTATCATGTCAAGAATACTTGGTGAATGTTGAAATCTTCCCCAACAATTTTTACTTTTCCATTAAGTATTCATAGAAACTCACACAGGTTAGATACTTGAAGTTGTGTTGTACACACACTGTGCATTTAGAAGAATATGAGTTCTGTATTGGCATTGTGACTAGGGATAGAAAAATAAAATTCAGCAATTTTCAGAAGTTCAGAATGGAGACTAACTGAAGTATTCACTAGCTGATTGTTTTTGTTTCCTTTCATACCGGTAGTGTTTAAAAATTTAGTGAAATTACATAAAATCAAAGCAGTTTACATCATTAACTTTAACATTTGTTTGTTCATGGAGATGAACAATACAGTTTCCAACTTCTTCTCAAGATGCATCCACTTCAGTGGTTCAAATTGGTGATATTGAACCAGCCGCTTCTTTAGATACTCAATTACAGCAATATATACAGATGTGATTTCCTCCTCAAAGCTGTCACATTCTTGAGAGTATCCTTCTTCTCTTTTCTCTTTTATTATGCTTTCTTTATTTTTATTGATTTGTACTTCTGATTAGACCTGTATTGAAGTGTAAGGTAAAGTACCCAAATAAGAGACACTATTTTTAATTGCTTATAAATGAGGATGGGAATAGAATTTTTAATCTGAATGAGTGGAATATATACAGCATTTCGTCTATTTTTAGAATTGACAGTACAAATTTTAGTCCGTTTTTATTATTACTTTAAATTATAAAAAAAAAAAGTAAAACTGGGAAATAAAGATGTTTTAGAAAGGGGTTCCAAATAAGATATACGTGTGTTATTTAACTTTATTTTTGAACATGGACAAAAATTATTGTTATTTGGCTGAAAGTTGAAGCAATATATAACATTGTTAAATCACGTAGATACTTTAATAAATTCAGGAACATTTTAAAATTGAGAAGATCAGTGCAACAGTGACCTAACTCCTCTCAACAGAAATTCTGTTTTTTATTTGGCATTTTTCCAAGTGTAATTAAGATGGTTTACGAAAAGAACACAAAGTCGGTCAAATCGGATATGAATGTACTAACCTTATTTCGGCTACTATTGCTAACGTTAATATTTTGCTAGAGAGAGAAAAATGATAGAATATTAAACTTCGATCTCCATATTTTAACTTTAAGTTGATTGCACTTATTTTGCCGACCGAAAGCTACATAATCAGTGCTGCAGTCTTCGTGTGCCCAACGACGACATTTTGAACACTGAATCTATTTCTCCCCCCTGAGCCCTGATGTCCTCTGAAAAAAAAAATCAGTGCAAAACAAGCACTCTCCATCAACATAATTTTCTCCGTATTCCGAGTTACTAGAGTTAATTAACTGCATATTCATTGATTAAAGTTCTCGTTAATATTTTGTTAAAAACATAAAATTTACTCCGTCACACGTTAAAAGTGTTAAAATTGTTAAAAAGGTATTTACCTTCGACAGACGGCCCGTTTCGACGCTATGTGTCGTCGTCTTCAGTGTCTCTTGAACCAAGAGATACTGAAGACGACGACACATAGCGTCGAAACGGGCCGTCTGTCGAAGGTAAATACCTTTTTAACAATTTTAACACTTTTAACGTGTGACAGAGTAAATTTTATGTAATTAATTGCAGTTCCACATCGGATTCTTCATCACTGGACGAACTCAAGCAGTGCCTCTTGGACTGAGTTTTTCTGTGATTTTTGTTGTTTTTCGAACAACTTCTTGCGAGCTCTGTCTTTTCTTTGATTTTCCTTATCTAAACTCTCTCTCATTTTTTTTTTCTGATCAGAACTGATATTATGATAGCTCCTTTTCCTGCCCTGGATGACTTTACATGCAACTTCCCACTAGTTTAAGCTTACGGCTCTTGAGGTGGTGGTTGTTGCTGCTGCTGCTGCTGCTGCTTCTGTAGGCCTAACTGTGATATAACCAAAGTCACCGTTTCTGGCGCGTGAAATAAGTAATGGGAACGTTGAGAGCGAGTAACTTATCTTTGCCATAGTCTGTGGGCATTAAAGGTGACAACTGTGATTCGCAGATTGCTTACGTCACATCTGTTTAGGAGGTGGTACCACTCTCAGCCGAAGTGGCAATAGATGCCACAGATCTTTGAGTACACTGGCCAATCAGTGGAAAATGCGAGAGTCTTCCCTTTGACGCAGTAAGTGGGCAACAAGACTGACAACTGTGACTGGAAGATTGCTTACGTGACGTGTTGGGTGTTACCGTTCTCAGCTACACTGGCAACAAGTGCTCACTGACTGGCTTTTTACTCAAAAACACGCGCCACAAACGCTGGCACTGGCTTTAGTGGCGATATTTACACAGGTCCAACGAAATTTTCGAAATCAGGAATCACAATTAAATTTAATAGTTTTAATAATTATACAAGATTTTTATTTGAAATGTATAAAGAATATTTTGCGAATTAAGCACTTACATTTTGATCTTTAAGTAAGGTAAATATTGTCAGACTGGCTGATTTTAATTGACTTTAGCTATTGATATTATTGTCATCTCAATGAATAATTAATTTTAGTCATTAATAATGATAACTTAATCATTTCAATTAGTAATTTTAGTAATGAATAATTGAGGACAATGGATAATTAATGATTGACTAATTCGTAATTAATTTTAATTAATAGTTCAATTAATCTTTCATTGGTTCTTACGTAGTTTATGGCAGACAAACTGACATGACTAGAAGCATTAACGCTTTTCGTAAACTCTCAAATGTGAGCATATAATAATACCAAATAAGGGTTCTAAGTAAGAGATACTATCTCTTAATAGGACTCCTAGGAGGTATCTCTTATTAGGGAACGGAGTAAATAAAAATGAAATAGCTACCCAAGGTCATAAGTTATTATCTTCCTTATTAGCAATCTACCTTATTATATGCAACATTTTGCTAGAAATTTTATAAAATTAATAATAAATTTGTTGTAGCTTACATTACCTGCTGTTCTCTTCCTCAACAAAAACCAGTAAAAAGTTCAAAGTGTGAAAAATTACTTTTCTTGCTCTCAGCTTCGTCGCCCTGTCTCTTATTTGGGTACTTTACCTTATATTGTTGTGGAAGATTGACTGTAATGAGTGGACAAATAATAATCTTGCTTCACTCAGTTCATTCTCATTGAATCTTTTAATTACTACAAGGATAGAGCTTTGAGAAGAAAAGTATGATTTCAAAGCTGGAAACATATGGATCAGCTGTATTTTCTAACAAAAGCGCAGAATACTTATTCCGTATGCAACACAGCGAGATTACACTTAAAAGTAGTTGTTTTCTGGAGTAAAACAAAAGGACATAACGCCATTTTTCGTAAAATCCGCCCGGACACTTTTTTTACTTAAAAAAGGGGACATGTTCGGGGAAAAGAGGACGTATGGTAACCCTATACAGAAGAACATATTGTTTTATCGTCGTTAAAATCTACATTTTTCCACACATTCGAACATAGCTATCAAAAAATCTCTACAAACTAATTTCAAGAATTAAGGAGAATTGCTCGTACAAGATGTTGTGAAAATGCATTAATTTGTCGTGAATATTTCTTAAAGCAAAAGCCTTATATTTATAGAGGTAAATAATCTTAAACCCTCAGTTTCCTGCTACTGCAATGCGGACCAGTAATACTGCTGGAGTAATAGTTCATGCTAATTCAATTATTTGACCCAGTAAAAAAGATGAAGCCGCAGGTCTTACCTTGTTAGCGAAACGTTTAGTCCACCATCATTACTTCCTTTGGGTATCCCATTCCATTGTCTGGTATCCTGTTGCAGCCAGATGTTCGACTGGTTTAGTTAAAGGGTCCCACTCCACGGACTGCATGTGATTCTCGACGTGAATACCTTTCCACTGCATGGGCACCTGTTGTTCCTATAAAATTTAAAAAATGTGGAATAATAAAATGGTAAAATTTTAATCGACGATGGTGAAGTTTTAAGGGCTATAAATGCCGTAATGTGGCTCACTTTGGAACAAAAATAAAGTAAGGTGTCCCATGTAGTAGACTGACACAATTACATTAGTCTTATTCCTGATTCTATGAAACGAAGGTGAAATCACACTTTTGCCAGGGTATGTGTTCTCCTGTGAGATCATATAAATTGGAAAGCACGTGCTGTGCAGTGTTGTGTGCACATCGCCACGGTATTTCACTTCACACTTACAATCAGTTCACTCGCTCTTTATTCAGTAGTTATTCTATAGCAGAAATGAAAGGTGAATGGATTAGTAATTCCAGCAGTTCTTCAGAGTTTGAAGAAGACATCGAAAATGTGGCTTCGGCTATTATAATTCAGGAACGAAAGTGTCGGAAGTGGGTGTATGAAAACTTCTAACGGAAGGAATATGGTGATTTATTTCATACCTTGTTTAAACAACTGGAACAGTCTTTTCATATGTACTATGAAATGAATAAAGAATAATTTGAATATATTCACAATCTAATAGAGAAAATACAGAAACAGAACTCTCTATTTCGAACGGCAGTTAACACTCGAGAAAAATTAGTCGTATGTTTAAGGTGAGTATAGGCTACAAGTTTAAATAATAATACACTTTAATTACCTCTGATTGAGGTTTTGTCTGATGTGTGCATCTATTATCCGACAGTATACATCTCACTTGACGATATGTGTCATAGGAAGAACAATAAAGAATTGTATAAATCTGAAGCCTGATTAGAGTAATATGTAGCTAGTCGGTGATGTACCGGTATGCAATGGAGGAGGAAAGGAACTGGCCACCCTATCTCGTCTCCTGGCCTAGTTGCCTCATAAGGGTACCTTGTTGGTATCATTTGTGAGGTTCAGACCTGTCTCGGGATAGTTGACTAAACAACTCTTTATTTTAATATTTTAAGGGGTTAGGTATAGCTTATAGCAGTAAAATTTAAAAAAAAAAATTCAAAAAATTTTTCCTTCATTACTGTATCTTGTACAATAATTAAAATTGGTATGTGTAAAACACTATCCTTCTGCTATATGAAAAAAAAAATATTTTTACGATTTAAAACTATATATATATGTTTTTTTTTTTTCAAAATTCAAAGTTTACTGTGCAGTGATGAAGCGTTTCCCTCATAACTCATAAACTTGTTAACTTTTTCATGTTCTCTCTCTTTTATTTTATTGCTGAAACTCATGTTCAGTGGCGGCCGAAGGCCATTCTGTCAAGTGGGGCACAACCTTAATGATGAACCCTGAAAATTAAAAACATATAAAACCAATTTATGTGCACTAGCCTTTCTAATTTTTGCAGATGAGCTCCATTTTTCGGTTCTTTCTGCTAGCAAAAACCTCTATAACTCTATTGTTGAAGTTCGGAATAGAATGTACCATCTTTCTCTCAATTCAGAGCACTGCTACGCCCAGAGGAAAGTTAAATGGAATAACTAAGTGTAATTCACAGAAATGTGCTGATTCTCACTCGTTCGTACTCACAGATCACGCAACTGCCTGCCTTCTTACTACCGCAGCACTAGACTTGGGGAAACTCAGTTGAAAACTGTAGTGTGCACTGAAGGCGGCTAAACGTCCGCCAAGATTCTCTATTGTCAGTGATAAAGCTTTTTGAGAACTGCCAACTTCATGTATTGTAATGTAAACTTTATTTTTTGGATACGATGGAAGCATAAAAGTTTACAGGAGCATTAACAACATAATATATATATATATATATATATATATATATATATATATATATATATATATAAACACATGTGATTTATACAATGAGTCGAGCTTCTAAATTAGTAAACTTACATTTAACGTTTTTCATGTCAAGTTTAGCTGTAAAATGTCGTCTGCTATACAGCAAGTATCAACACCCCTAAAAATGGCACGCAGCTAATTGGACTGTTCCTAAACTAAAGAGACTTGGTGGGCACGACAAATACAGTGCCCAAAGCACACGGTCTGAGGCAAAGAACTCCGACTTCCTACAACTCACACCCCCATCCCTTCCTCGTTCATCGCTGGGCACGAGAAGAGAGAGCCCATTTTATTACCTGTTCAGAAAACTTGGGTTTCGTAGACTACTGCAGATTCTTTTTTTTTTTTTTTTTAGTAGGTTATTTTACGACGCTTTATCAACAGCTTTGGTTATTTAGCGTCTGAATGAGATGAAGGTGATAATGCCGGTAAAATGAGTCCGGGGTCCAACACCGTAAGTTACCCAGCATTTGCTCATATTGGGTTGAGGGAAAACCCCGGAAAAAACCTCAACCAGGTAACTTGTCCCGACCGGGAATCGAACCCGGGCCACCTGGTTTCGCGGCTAGACGTGCTAACGGTTACTCCACAGGGGTGGACCTGCAGATTCTGAAAACATTAGTAACAATGAAAATGTGAAACTCTTTTAAGTTATTATTTCATATTGCAATTAAATTGTATTATAATATAGTCATAATACGATAATAAAAAACACTGGGAGGGCACGTGCCCATGTGCCCCTTAATAAAAGCCGCCCCTGCTCATGTTTACAATTTCATGCTCATTCAACTACATTCCTTAATAAACAATATTTTTTTTAATTTTGTGTTAGATACATGACCAGCTTTTAAAATGAATTTATTTTTATCAGACAATCTATCAAAGGTAGAGAAGTGATTTTGCATCATATTGTAGATATGACATGCATACACACAAAAAATTTCATCACAATGTTGGATACTTTTTGAGTTATGAGGGAAACGCTTCATCACTGCACAGTGAACTTTGAATTTTAAAAAAAATGTATAAATATTTTTTTTTAAATCGTAAAAATATGTTTATCATATAGCAGAAGGACAGTGTTTTGCACATGCTAATTTTCATTATTGTACAAGATTGAGTAGGTAATAAAGGAAAAAAAATGTTGAATATTTCCAAAATTTTACTCCTTTAAGCTGTACCTAACCCCTTAATGAAGTGTTTTACGACTGTACCTACGTGAAGTGGCTTCTTGAATGTCCAGTGTTGTACTGTACCTACAACTGAGCGAACCCTTATAATAGATAGTTTATGTTTAACGATAATAATCATTGACCATTATTCACTCACAATTTGTTAGCGTACCTGTACTTAAAAAAGTACGTCCGCTCAAATGAGAACCACTTCGGACACCACTGAAAATACCAGTGCTGCTACAGGACAATAAATAGAATTATCTCTGGAAAAGGTAAATCAACAAAAGAAAATGCCGATCGAAATATGAAAGAAAAATATCATAAAATGGATGGTTTCACAACGGACTTACTACGACGAACTTTGTATGAGTTTTATCAACAGTAATCTCACTAGACGTTTTGATTTATCTAGAGAAAATCAAAACTCGAGTGGGATTTAATTGACTATTACTCGATTAGAAGAAAGTATATAAAGATTAGAAGTAACGAAGTACTCCAATACAATAAAATATTAATTGACTTACGAAAATACAACTGTCTTCAAATGTATTATTGTACCATCTCAACATTACAAATATTACGCTAGATGCATGCTAGATGGCAGTAGTGTCTTTATACAGACATGCCTTCTCGTGTAATGATTAGTTATTCAATAAATTTATATTAAACAATGTTACTGTCAAGAAGTGACTTTAATATGATTAGCAGAAGTTCTTTTTTTATTCAAATGCAACATAACTTCTAATATACACGAAGTGTTAGAAAATTTCAATTAACAGATGATTAAAAAATAAATCATTAATATTTTAAAACAATAATTACGTTCTGTACAATAATTCAAATTAGAAGAAGCTATAACATAACCTAACTAATATACACAAGTGTTAGAAAAGTTTTAATTAACGACGATGACATAAAAAAAAACATGAATAATTTTAAAAGGAATAATTATTGAATGTACAATTTTCAAATTTGAATGTGGTTGGTGGTTCAATTGATGTTATATGGGACGTGTGCATAATAAAAGTGGAACTCGTTGATTTAGGCCTACATGGTGTATTCAACTTATTCAGGATTTCCGAATGGTGCTCTTCATTTATTTGTAAATCGGATTTCAGAAGATGCATAGGTATGATCAGTGATTTTTATTAATTCTTGTTCTTGAATGCCAATGCGAGTCATATTTGAAACTGCTGTGCATCGACTGGAGTGATTTGTAATTTTATATATATTTTTGACGTCCAGACCAGCGCAGTTTCAAATGTTGGCAAACAAAGAAACAAAAGATAAAATTAAACAAATGCTAGGGACGCGATAAAATTAAACAAATGCTAGGGACGCGATAAAATTGTGCGATAAGCAGCCATGATTGGTTGAAATACGTCCTTTCGTACCGTTTTATTGGTCAAAAGTAGTATGACGTAGTAAGAGTGTAATAGTCAAAATAAAATAGCTCCAACCATAGGCGGATTTAGGGGGGGGCATGGGAAGGCACTGACCCCCCCCCCAAACTTGTCTGAACTCTTTTTTTTTTTCTATTAAGTCACAAAATATTGAATTCAAAAGATCTTTTTTGCTTTTGTTTATTATTAAGTTTCTATGCTTAAATTGATCATGTGTCTGGACTATATTATTTATTTTAGATTTCTGAATGTATCATAATTTTTATACCTCATTTGAGGAATGGAAGCACTATAATGTTTCTTTTGTAACAGCCTGTACTCATGAGTTAGAAGTCTGCAGGTGTTCAGGCCGCCACTTGGAGAAATATGAATAACTTACTGCACAACAAAAAAAAAAAAAAAAAAAAAAAAAGAAAAGTGATCCCGGTATAATGTGTAAACTTAAAGACGAGATTAAATAAAATAATTAGATTTTACATTTCACACGATATCTTCAGGAACGTAAACTTCATATAAAAAGTTTCTGTTAGCACTGTTATGTAGTTTTATTGATGTATGCATGTGTTTCTATACGAGAGAGAAAAAGAGGGAGATTGTTTTAAGTTATGCCCTATTATAATTTGTAGTAGACCTACAGTTCAAGCCCTATACAACTCGGTCCGAAACATCGCGGATGTGGATGTAACACTGTAAGAAACATGTCCTCGAAAATACCTTTATGTACCACAGTCAAGCTATAACGAGGGGAGGAGGTAAATGATGACCTGCATTACCCGTTATAAGGGAATTCTATGGTTTTCCTTTGCCCCCCCCCCAAGGAAACAGTTCTCTCTCCGCCTATGGCTCCACCGTTAAATAAACTTCTCAATGCAATGCGTAGTAAAACACAAGGCACCCAATATGAGTTTCTGTATCAAGAACTACTTTAATGGAACTCTTATATTCAATGGGGTTTAAATATAAAATTAATGGATTTCAACCAGCAGCAATGGAATCATTACGAATACGGATGTGGCGTTCCTCGTATTTACGGAATATAGAATATTATCGACAACTGGGCTATGAAGAAGTATACTTAGACGAAACATGGTATGATATCCATGACGGAGTAAAGTTTCGTTGGTGAGATGGGTCAAGTTATTGTGATGGCAATTTTTCTTCAGGTGAAGAATAATGAATGGTAATTTTATATGCGGAGGGAAGAAATGGTTCCATTCCAGGAGCATTATTCGTTATCCGCCAAAGTATGTGTGATGCCGCGGCTGATTGATTATCATGGAACTATGAATTCTAAAATCTTTGAAGAATGGTTTAAGGAACGTTTGCTAAAACAACTGGAAGAACCGTCTGTCACCATTATGGATAATGCCCCGTACCATTCCCGTATTGTGAATCCTTTACCTACCACTAAATCAAGAATAGATGTCATTAAAACATTTATACGTGAAAATAACATCCCTTTGCCCACGTCAGTCCCAACAACAAAGTTACATCTGCTACAAGAGATAAAACGTAGCCATCATAGAAAAAGATGTATGTAATTAACGAACTATGGTCAAAATACGGCCATGTTGTACTACGATTGCCCTCCTACAATTGTTGTCCCAATGTCATAGAATTCGTTTGGTCGGAAGTGAAGAGAAATGTCCGGTCAGAAAATGCATTGGGAAATAAATCTATTCAAGAAGTACGTGATTTAACAGTAAATGTGATGGATGACATTAACAATAAAACGCAATAGGTAAAGTATATCGAACATAAAGACAAAAGAAAGTGATTATCGCTCCTTAGAAGGTAGCTTGGAATCTTGTGTTATTGATTTAAATAGTGACTCAACGGACTCCGAATAGGAGGTGGTCGTGTTTTAGTTCTGTATTCACAAGACGCACACGAAGGTTCACTTCAGTCTTCAGATGGCAACGCAGGGTTGTTTACATGGAACCTGTTCGGAGCCGCGTGTCTACTTGCTCCCTGCGGAGCGGACGTACTTTTTCTTTTACGTCTTGTGCTGTTGATCTAGATCAGCAGTCATCAGCACAGTGCATCCTCGAGCTAGCGTCTCTTACCCATGGATAAAGAACAAAGCCATCAGCTTTACAAGGAAAAGAAATAAAAATAGTCGCATCGTATACGTTAGGGGGTGAAACCATTCCGGATGTTAACAAATGTAAATACCTCGGAATAACATTTAGCAGCGATCTCGGCTGGGGGGAACACGTTAAGGTGCGTACACACTTAGCGAACGAACAACGAACGAATGATGAAGCAAAACTTCGTTGTTCGTTCGCTGTTTGAAGCGACGTACAAATCATCAGCAAATTGTCAGAAAACATTCACATTCGCTGATTGTCTGCTATAAAGGCAGACGAAAATATAATTATAGCAAGTGCAGGCTTGTTTCATAAACACTAATAATATTAAGTAATAGTAGGCTATTACAGTCATGAAAACAATTTTATTAACCGACTAAATTCTGTTTCATAAACGTTTTTACGAGTCATAAAATACGTACAGTAGCCAGATGATTTGAGGTTAAGGCTGATAAACATAATCAAGTTGATCTGCACTCTACAGCTATTTATATTATTCTCTCTGTTAACAATTGTTGAATGAAATAAGTTTTGAAGTGCTATCTTTAATAGCAACAACAGAGTAAATCGTAATATGTGTGAAGGTTTGGGAGACAATTTATTTCAGATAAGATTGTAAATCACTGCAACTCGAAGTTATTGTTTCTGTTATTTTGATTCAGTTGATTTACGAGTAAAAGAAACAATATGATACATCTAAAATATTGTGAACAGATATTTATCATTCCTAATTGTTCACGTCTCTGCTGTTGTAAAGTTTGCAATTCCAAAAACAGTGTATCAGTGACAGAAGCATGTGTGCGCGCGTGTGTAAAACTTGCACCTCGTTATCTAAAGAAGTACCATATGAAAATGTTAAGCAGTGAAAACTTTTGATGACAATTTATAGCAGCCTTAAGGACAGTGTGAACGACAAGGTTGGTGGACCCTGCAAACGTCTTATGTAAGATATTTTCAAGTTCCATTATAATTCGGAATACTGCGCAAGTATTTATTGGTGCAAGCGTAAATAAATACATATAAAAATTACTCTTTTACCAAAAAATAAATAAGTAATGCAATAACGACATAAGTATTTACGCGGTGAAGTCGTTCCTAGAAAATATCGTGTTTGAGTTTGAAAGTGTGGATGTTGTAGAAGATTAATGTTATGACGAAATTAATAAAAATACTGAAATTGTCTTAATGGGTTTTTATTGCTGATTATGTTGTAAGTAGTATTTTCAAGAAGTTACCTGACTATACAAAATGCAAATATGTTCTAATTAGAGATTGTGATGTGGAATTGTAGATACAGTACCTATAAATCTCGTAAGTTAATTTTAGTTTATGCCCTCAATAGGGGTGGTTTAAAGTAATCCATATATTTTGTAATAGATCTACTTGTTGATATATGTCTGCAAAAGATTTTGGCTCACCAAGATCTTCACAATGTTAATTAGTGAAGAGTATATAGATTCAGGTTGCCACAAGTATACATTGAAAAACATTTCAATAGGTAAAGAAAATATTAATATTACTGTATTTTGTGATGTAAATGTCCCATAGGCATATATTTCTGAACAATTATTATAATTTAAAAAATGACGAGAAAGGAGGGAAAAATGTTAAGTTCAATCATTCAAATAACATAAAATAATGTAAAATATACAGTAATTACTTTCTAACAGTTCTATACTGTAATTGAATTTAATTTAGGTTTCACCCTTTCCAATTGTTCCTCTTTTACAATAAGATAAGATAGTTTTCAATTTCAGCCTGGTCCATCTACATTGGCGCCTATGACAGTTTGTAAGTATTTGTAAGTATGGAGAGGGACTTTGTTAATAATTCATTTTGTCTCTGATGCTTTTAAAATGGGGAAAAGACGTGAAAATAACTTGAAGAAACAGAGTTTTTTGCGAAAAGTTCTCGAATTGAAAGGTCAACTATTTCATTATATTCATAACTTTCTTGCATATGGTTGTAGGATATTCGTTGTCTAAAATTTCTTGGACGTCGGACAAACGCTCCCTCTTCATCACTATTTGAGTCAGAATTGTCCATTTCAAATGTTTTCACGGTTTTATCTTCAAAATCTAACCCTACATTGGCATTTACTTTTTACAAATTATTAAACTATTACTTAAAATACAGTCATGGAACTAACGTTAATATTATTAATAAATTTAATTATCTTTGCTGCTTTATGAAACACTTTAGTAATATTGTTATTTATTTTAGTAATAATATGAGCGTTTACAGTAATAAATAATATTATTAACTATTACTTCTATGAAACAGAACAGTAATAATATTACTTAATGTTATTACTTTTTCAGTAATGGTATTAAATTATTACTTTTATGAAATAGGACCCAGGGGAAAGTTTCAGTACACGGATACCTCACTGACAATAATTATCTTAAAATACTAAAAAGAGAGATTTGTCTGTGTTTGTCGTATGCGCATCATGCTTACGAAAAGACACTTTTCAGTGCCAATAATTTATTTTGTGTGCACAATGTTGGAACTTTGTTATTTCTGGACGTGACTTTGTCCAAAAGGAACGACATATGTTTATACGCGAACCAAGTTGACTCGTACACTTCATCACTCCCCATTCTAGATCTTTTTGTGGACTTCTGTCTTCCCTCCGGAATGATGTCAGTAGGGATTCAATTTTCTTTTTGACTTCTGCTCCCTACAATAAAAAAACATGTATCTACTGAAAATAAATAAACAAAAATAATTTTCAAATTTTGCACGTGTTTGACTCTCCTGTCTTGCAGCTGAACATCTTTCCAATAGGTTCCTAAACATCATGTTTTCTTACTTTATTGTGGTAAGTAGGATGCTTGGGATTCCATGAAGTTTCCTGCTCCCTATATGCATTAATAAGATTTATAACAGCGCCTTCCGTCCACTCCAGTTTCGACATCCTGTTAGTGAAATTGAACTAAGCGCTGCGTTCTGCTACGAACTACAAGCTAGTGGCAAATCCCGTCCACAACGAATACCAACTTCCTTTGATGTACCGACAAGCGACGGATCACTTCCGAAGGCAAACCAAACGATCGGTTTGCCTTTGTTGCGACGTACACACGTACCGATTTCAATCAACGAACGCAATCGTTTGTCGTTCGTTCGTTGTTCGTTCGCTTAGTGTGTACGCACCTTTACAGACACAGCGTGAAAAGCATGGAGAGCGTTACACTTTGTGATGAGGGTACTATGAAAAGGTTCTGATAAATCCAAAGAGATTGCATATAAATCACTAGTATGTCCTGTAATGGAATATGGTGCTGCATGTTGGGATCCTTACAGATTAGAACATATTAAGACACTGGAAAAGATTAAAAAACGGGCTCTTAAGTGTTGTCGGAAAAATTCACCATTAAAATGGGACACACTCACGGACAGGAGAACGCGAATTCGATTATGCGCACTGTTCAAAACATACAGAGGTGAGCCTGCCTGGAGAGAAATAAAAAATAGGTTGCAGCCGCCAAATTACTCTTCAAGGAACGACCACTCATATAAATTGAGGGAAAGAAGGCAGAGGACGGACACTGGAATTTTTTTTTCTCAATCGTACTATCAGGGACTGGAATGCTTTACCTGCAGACTTACTAAAGGCTTTACCAACAACCAAAAATGCATTTAAAAATAGGCTTAAGGACCTTACTAATAGACGGTAATTATACACAGTATTTATAGGGTGTAAATGATATGTTGTTATTGAAGTGTTGTATCAGTGAAGAATTATGTTGTGTCAGTGAAGTGTGTTGTATCAGTGAAGAAGTATGTCGTGTCAGTGAAGTGTGCTGTGTAAGTGAAACGTGTTCCTGTCAATGAAGCTTTATAGTTTAAAGTGGCAGTGCATAATATTTGAACAGTGAAATGTTTTTGAAGTGTTAGTGAAATCAGGATAGAATCAGTGAAATGTGTCGTAGTTCAATTGCAGTGAGTGAGTTGACAGCGAAATGAGTGTAATTTGAAAGGTACTTGTGCAGATTTGAACATATCATACTCGTGGGTTTTAGTTCGATCTTAGTTTTACGATACAAATTAGATTTATTTCAAATGTTATTTTAAGTGATCGTTTCATTTAATTTAGTATATTCCCTGTCGTTGTTGTTGTTATGATTATTATTATTATTAATTATTGTTAGTATTAATTATTAGTATTATTATTAATTGTATTTTTAATTAATAAGTTATTATTGTCATTATTGAGTGTAATTAGTTACCACTGCCACCTGGTATATACCCACTGCAGTGTGAATAAATACATACGGTACATACATACATACATACAAAACATTGCACTGGTGTTCATCCGTGGCTGCTGGCGGGTATACTCTCTCTTTCTTCCTGCTGCACGACGGAGCATATTACGAAACACTGCTTACCCTTTACCCATTTCAGCGAGTGCTGACGACCACTGAATTGTAGATGATCCTGCAGTTCGTAGAGCGTCATCCTGTGGAGGAAATATATAGCAACTTGTAGTCATGAATAATATTATGGTTAATATGCATGTTTTATATGCATGGTCACATGTACACTAATGTATCTACTATAATAATAATAATAATAATAATAATAATAATAATAATAATAATAATAATATCTTAAATCATGAGCTTTCTTCGTAGGCCATTTAGCGTTATCCAGGGTGTACCACGAGGAGGCGGCCTACATTACACCCCATCATGTTTTACAAATTTTCTGGCTCGACTGAACTACAGAATAGAATCGAGTAAGGTGAATAAATTTATAGCTTCCTTAGATGGCAATACCTCCCCGCATAAACAACCAGTGAAATCTAATGGTAAAACAGTACTTACAGATGAAGATCTTGCTGAAGCATTTACTAAACATTTCACAATTTCCCGAAAATTACCTAAGGAATTAAATAAAGAGAAGAAAACCATAAAACGTCAGCTACGTTTGTCTTGAATCATGTCTTTTTAATTCGGACTTCTCTCTCGATGAGCTCAAGTATGCTCTACAGTTATTAAAAAAGGGAGAAGGCACCAGGTTGTGACAGTATTATGGCTGAATTTCTGAAGAATATGAGATTGCGTGCCCAGGCCATATTACTGCTCCTTTTTAATGAAGTTTGGGAAAAGAAGTATTCCAACATCTTGGAAGAAAGCCATTATTGTACCGGTGTTTAAACCCAAACAAAAACAACAGGATCTTTAGATAGCTTTCGCCCAATTTAATTGACCAGTATCCTGGCGAAAACGATGGAAGTAATGGCGAACAGTTAGAATATAATTTGTCAAGAATAAGCTGGTTGTCATAGACACCATTCAACCAGCCAACAATTATTGTGGTTTAGTCAAGACGTGAAGGACGCTTTGGATAAGGGTCACGCTACACTGGCTGTTTTTGTCGACCTTAAGAATGCCTATGGTTCTGTTTGACGCATTGGTATCAGCGGACGTATGCTCAGGTGGATTTACTTATTTATAAACCAACGTTATTGTGCGACAAGGGTTAATGATTCATTATCTCGCTTTAAAAAGCTAAATGTAGCCACCTGTAAGGCCTCTGATATTGTGAGTTCGTAGCGTGGATGAAAAATTACAAACATTTCGAGGCAGTTGTTTATTCGTACAATATATTCCTGTTAAATTAGAGATATATGAAGATTTTCGTAATAGTTACCTGATTTTGAGTTAAATTTAATAATAACTGTAAACATATTGTAATACATTATGTCAGTGTTTCTCAAACTTTTTTCATTGCCGATCACTTTCAACGTATTATACAAACTCGGAATTTTTGTAGTCGATTTTTATTTTGCTTATTATTATTATTATTATTATTATTATTATTATTATTATTATTATTATTATTATTAGATATTAGATAATAAATTCAATGAAAGCCGGGAAGTAACTTGTAAACTTAGGAACCAAAAGAGTGATTATTTGTTGGAAAAAGTGAATGAGGTAGAAACAAATACTAAAAATAAAAACATTAGAGATCTATAGAGTGAATAATAAGTATGGAATATTGTTAATAAATTCTTAAATTTTAATTTGACAAAAAACGTTTATACAAAAATTATTGAAGATAAACCGTACAATTTTATGCTAGTGTTCGAAAAGAGTTATTCAGACATACAGGTGTGACAGTTAACTATTTTTAATGACACCCTATATTAAAATTTACATATTCCGAATTTCCATCAAATTTTACTTATGAATGCGTAGAAACTCTACCCATTCACCCTTTTCATATATTTTAACAATTTATTAAACCTGTTTCGTGTACTTAAAACTTGAGACAAATAAGTATGTAAAATCATGTTGAGTAAGCCATAAAATTAAACGAAACACTATAACTAACAAAACTTTTTCACAGATGCTCAAAATGAGAACCATTCACAGCCAAAAAGTATCCCAGTCTATCACTAAAATAGTCGATTGTCTTCTTCACAGTTATATGATTGTTCTGGCACATCGCATCTCTATAATGAATTGTTTTCGTGATAGAATGGTTCTCATTTTAAGCATATGTGTTAGGGTAGGGGGCCTAATTTCCGGACAGTCCCTGTTTCCAGACACTCGTAACGTTTTTACATTTTGTGTTTAAACAATGTGCGCTGAATAGTTTCCGAATAAGCCAACAGATAGCAGTAGCAGTAAGGAGTTGACATTATAAACTGGATACACAATTCCTGTAGAGAAATGCTGAAAAAAACGTGACGTGTAACTTCCGTACTATATTGGCACACCTGAGGCGTATTTTTCTCTCTTTCTAAAGCACATGGGAAATGGTTGTTTTGTTGAAAGAAGTATATTTCTTTAATTTTGCCGTTATAATGGTGAAATATTGTGCAGCATACGGCTGTACCGTACGTAAGACTAAGTAACAAAGAACTGACACATAGGCCTACTTTATTTTTCCAAACAAGCCTGGTCACAGAGACCCAGAGACCCTAGGCAGTTAAGAGAGTAGGATTTATTTAACGTGATTTGAATTTAGAAAATAGATAAGCAGGCTTAGAGATAAAGTAGATAAGTACCAATTATACTTTTTTATATTTATAATTACAAGATTACTTCCGACTGAAGTTCTGACTGATATATATATTAACAGTAGTAGGCCTACATCACTTATATGTCAGAGGAAAAACATTTGTTTATATACATCTGATTAGTGAAATATGTTACTAGTCATCGATAAATGCAATGAAGAGGGAAATGAGATGACGACGATATCCAATTATCTTCTGGCTTAGTTGCTTCATGAGTGATGCCTCATTGATGCCACTTATGAGGTTCAAACCTGTCTTCGGACAGTTGACTAAACAACAATTTATTACAAGGTTTATTGCCACTTGAAAGTTTGTCACAGAAAATAGCACTATTATTATTATTATTATTATTATTATTATTATCATCATCATCATTATTATTATTATTATTATTATTATTATTATTATTATTATTATTATTTATTCCTGGCCGGGACTCCTCCAAGTTAGAGCCCTGGGCAGCTGCCTAGTTTGCTTAGGCAGATGTTCGCTGTTGTTCCTATATAATGTTGATAGGCTATATTATGTATTTCATATTTAACTATTGATGTTTTGATGCGGTACCGTATGATGTAGACTAATATTTTGTGTTTATTGTTATTTCGATAAATTGATGTAATGAATTTTTCTTCTAGTGTTTATGTACCGTTATTTAGTATTTATTATGCTTATACTTGGCTTTTTTACTTTAGTGTATTTCTGTTAACAAGAGAAAAAAATTTAAAGAAAACTCAGCTCTTATATCACATACATTTAAGTATAACAGGCTTTTATATTCTGAGGTCAAAGTATAGATACCGGTATCTATAAAAATCGGTAAATTTAGTTACATTATTTTATATTGGGTGAAGGTAATTAAACTTGTAACAAAACCTAAGTTATACAATTTTAATGACGAATAAATCTTTCTAGTTCAAAATATATGTTTCGGCTTACTACCAGTATTACAGTACAGTAGGCCTATATGTTTAAAACTCTATGAATATAATTGTGTATTTTTCTTAAATCGTATGTAACTTTTATTTTAATTTAATCTTTACTATTCCTAACCCATATTTATCCTGATCAAGAGTAATGCATGTAAATATGTGGTCTAGGTAAGGCAAGAGATTTCTTTTATATACTGCATTTGTCTTTGGGTTTCATATTTTTGTACTGGTACGGTATTTATTTTTTTTAAGTTAAAAGTAATGTAGAGCACATTATATACTTAATTTCATTTATGATGTTAACGTACAAGTTTAGAGAATTCATAGCTCATATTAAATTGAAAGATATAGTTCAATATAACCCACAATATGAACAATTTCAATATGCATACACGCATTTGGAAGGTAACATCATTGCAGCAACTGTGTTAGAAAGAGAGAGATTCCCTCACCAACATGGCGACGCGCGAACCTAGTGGCACGATATTTTAACCAACGAGTTAGAAAGAGAAAGATAACTCGTTGATTTTAACATACTGTTTCCTCCATTTTAGTATAGAGCTCAAATGGAGTTGAAGCCACATATTATAGACCAGTCATTACCAATTGGTCGATTTGTGACGTCGGAGCACGCTTTTCCTCTCGGAGAAGAGGCCCGGAGAAATAAATAATCAGAGCCGAGCTCGGAGCTGTGGTGGATCGTGGATTGTCAGAGCTGCTATATTATAGTTCTGGTTGAATGTTTAAGTGTAATAGTGTAATGTAATTAGAGAATAAGTAATATACAGAAAGGAAAGTAGATATCGGTTGTTTTGATTATTATGAAGCCGTGCTGGCAGCCGTGTTGTAACCAGGCCTGCTATACATACTAGTAATACAAAGAAATACAAAATGGAAAACTTTTAGGTACAGAATTAGACTTCTTATACATAATAGAAAATACAGTAGTAGTGGTAGTAGTAATAATAATAGCGTAATAATGATACGAATTATATTTACATATTAGGCCTATCATATTATATACGGTATGCAAGGAATATCATACTTAAACGGGCAATGAATTTTTTGTCTATATTTTTTAAATTCCCATTCATTTATGAAGCAAATACAAATATGTAGAATCTACATTGTAGACATACCAGTTCATGCCAAACATAGATTAGGTACACATTTCATTGTACAGTACCTGTATTACCTAATTCTACTATTTCATCATTGGATATGTATGTATTTATGTATGTATTTATTTACACTGCAAGTGGGCATGCACCCGGTGGCAGTGGTATACACAATATAAACAATACACAATAAAGAAATGATAAGCAATACACAATACAATTATACAATACACAATAGGCCTACAATTTTATACACAATACAATAAGAATACACAATATAATTTCACACAATAATAATAAAACATAAATAATATACCTAATTTTACATTACAACCTTCATTATTATGTATAGGCCCTACATAAGTTTCAATAGTCTTTCACTTTATTCTCATCTCACTCACTGTAGTGGCACTATGACGCATTTCACTGACACTTTAGCACACATTTCACTGACACTCTGCAACACATTTCACTGACACTATAGAACACATTTCATCGACGCTATAAATTATCACTGATCGGAACTATTCACTGCACTGTAAAACCATAACTTCACTGACTCACCTCGCTTCACTGATACAACAGTTCAAATAAGTCAAATAATTGCTTTCTTATGCATACTTATAAACAGAACTACATTTAAACTAAATATTTCTAGTCTAAGGCCCTCATACACGCTATTTTTAAATAATTTACAATTCAAACCAAGGAAGTAAACTCGTCAGGCTAGATAAATACATGTCACCTTAAAAAATTAAATGTTGAATGTCACCTTAATTTTAATTTTCACTTTATACACAACTCCTTAAATTATTCTTGAATCTCCTTAAGGAAGGACAGCCCTCAAAGACCGCTGCAGGTAGGTCATTCCAATCATTTATAGTTCTATTTAAAAATGAGAATTTACCTACATCCGTTTTCTGTTTCCTACATTTGATTTTAAAATCATGATCGTTCCTACCATAGTACGTTGGCTTTTCTAACCGAGCCGTTATGTCTACCCATGCTTTCTGACCTAGATGTGCTCTATACAATGATGTTATTCTAGTTTTCCTACGTCTGTTTTCCAAAGTTTCCCATTTAAGTTTTTTTATCGTATCGTTCCCATTTCTCTTTAACCTTTAACAAATTTAGCTGCCCTATACTGGATTCTTTCTAAGGAATTTATCTGATATATTCTATAGGGATCCCAACACGTAGTTCCGTATTCCATTAACGGTCGCACTAATGTTAGATATGCTATTTCCCTCGATTTGGGGCTAGCCTTTCTCAAGATTCTCATAATAAAGTGAAGTGCCCTCCATGCTTTGCCTGTAACATTATCAACATGCTCTCCCCAAGAAAGTTTGGAGTTTAAATACATTCCTAGGTATTTACAACATTGTTCTTGCGGAATTACAACACCACTGAATTCGTAATTAAGACTAGTCTCCTCTCGGGTTTTACAAAATGTTATATATTTACTTTTAGAACCATTTATTTTCATCCTATGCTTTAACGCCCAGTTGTAAATGTTATTCAAGTCTGTTTGAATAGACTCTACATCTGAATTATTTCTAATCTTTCTATAGATAATGCAGTCGTCTGCAAATAGCCTCACATTTGATGTAATATTCTGGCATAGGTCATTTACGTATATTATAAAGAGTAATGGACCCAGAACGCTGCCCTGTGGCACCCCTGAACTTATATTTCCAATTTCCGATATTTCATGAACTACTCTAACTCTCTGGGTTCTACCTTTTAAGAATTCTTGGATCCATAGCACCACTCTTTTATCTATTCCTAGCCTACTTAACTTATCTATTAATATGTCATGTGGCACCAAATCAAATGCTTTCGAAAAATCAATCACAACTGCATCGATTCTTCCGCCTCTATCTACCTCTTCAGCTAGATCCTGAACCAGCGACGTAATCTGACTATCACATGAGAAGCCTTCCTAAAACCATGCTGGCGGTTGTAAACCAGTCTTTCGCATTTAGAACATGACGAATATAATCCGTTATCAAATGCTCCATGACTTTACATACGACAGATGTAAGGCTAATCGGTCTGTAGTTTCCGACATCTAATTTATTTCCACCTTTATGTATGGGTACCACTATAGCTGATTTCCAGTCACATGGAATAGCTGCATTGTTTATGGAAACATGAAATATACGCATTAAGTATGGAATTATGGCCTCGGAACCTAATTTAAGAATCTCTGTAGCAATACTATCTGGTCCTCTAGACTTCCGACTTTTTAATTTCGTTAGTCTCTCTCTAACCCCTTTGGAAGTTATTTTGAATGTCGAATTTGGTTCACATTCACGGTCTGTGACACAACCACTCCTATCAGCGTGATTATTATTATTATTATTATTATTATTATTATTATTATTATTATTATTATTATTATTATTTATTATTATTATTGAAAACCGAAATGAAATAGGAATTTAATAAGTCTGCCTTTTCTTTGTCATCAGTTATACTTTCTCCGTTTTGATTTCGTAAAAGCACTACTACTTCATTTTTTCCTTTTCTCCTGCGTACATAATTATAAAACTGTCTCCAATTGTTACTTTCATCTTCATATGAAGTAAAAAATAACATTTCATCTGTAATTAAGACAATATTTCTCTATCTCACTTAAATTACTCACTTTCAACTTCACACCACAAAATATAAATTCATTTGGGGCAGGAGAGTACTGCCATTTTTTGTAATTTATCTTAAGTACGTTGTAGACAATTGTGGTGTTGCATAAACTTATAAACATTAGGACTTAAAAACATCGTTAGAGCCACAGTTTTCAGTTCCTTTGGGTAACACATTTTTTTCTTGTTGCGATCCCTTAAATCCATTTAAATTTTCACAATGTGTGCTAAATCTTTACGGTAGTTAAAAACTTATCACATAAATTTTTAATTGGTCGCTATTTCCACCCATAAGCTGAGAATCACGACTGTTTCTCCTACAGATGACAATGAGGATACTTTGTACATGCCGTTTTTTTAAGTCATTTTAATTTCCTCAATATTTCTTTCCTAGGATTGTGAGCTGATAAATCAACTTCATTTCCAACAGAAATAGTTATTTTGGAACACTTTGCAGAAATTTCAGAGTTGGTGCAATTACTTGCATTTTCATATTTATATCTTCAAACTAGAAAATAAGATATAAATTATTTAAAGACCTGTAGTTCTGATATCTAGGTTACATCAGATGACTTTCTACATAAGTAAAAATATGACTACCTACTAAATAACTGCATTTTGCTTGGGTTGAAACAAAGGGTTTTTAATAAAAAGGCCAAGCCGCCCAGGACTATAGTTTAGTCTAAAAATAAGTCCACATGAACTTAGAGTATATTAAATATAATATCACAAAGATACAAAATTATTTAAGTATAGTAGCGTGTACCTCTCTCGTTCCTAATACATTAAAGGAGCAGTTTCAATTTAAGTAGAACGTAATTTGCCACATGTCAATGCGAGGCATAGTTTTTGAGTTAGGTCTACTGACTTCGCAGAAATACTTGTGACTTCATAGCCAGTGAACTGGTGTGATTGCGTAGTAGACTGAGAATATCCCCGAGTGTAGTGCTTTGTATTAAATAATCTTCTCGCGCCGTAGTGCACGTGAACAGAATTTCGGACTTAGTTGTGATTGAGTGAAGTCATATTTTGCTTTTCATTTAATCATAAAACAGCACATACCAACGTTGTGGTTTTATGTAGAGCTATTTTCTTTTATATCAACGATTTTGAACTACAGTAGACTAAACAGAAGAAATATTTTTATCGTAATACAGTTTAAATGCCGTGGTGTTGTGATTTTTCGTGTTCAGAGGGAAGAACAAACGCAGAACATGGAGAAGGGGTATCATTTCATGTATTTCCGAACAGAGAAAAGTCACCGCAAATATTTAAAACATGGGTGAAGAAAATCAACAGGAAAGGTCTTACACATCGAAAACTGCTATTGTGTGTTCTAATCATTTCCATGAAATTGATTTTGAGGAATCATCCCTACTAAAAAGACGTTTATTGAAAGACAATGGAACTCCTATGAAAATGAAGGAAACTGCTGTCCCTTCCTTATTTTTGAAAGGAGAATCTCGCCAAGACAGTTCTGATACTACGCGCTCCTCTGCTTATAAATAAAAGAAGGTCGTCGAAGAAGTAATAGCAAGTTGCAGTGATGCACCTATAGCTGAAAATATTGACGTGTGTGTAGTTCTTGGTGAGACTGAAAATTCACAGGAACCTAATATAAACAAAGCTGTGCAGTGTGAGATAGGGTGCGAGACGCTAAGAAATGTGTGTGGTGTATCAGATGTGGGTGAGCCAGAAACTGACTTAGATCTTTTCAAATAGAAGAAGAAACTTCAAATTCTAATTCATCAGGTTCCGAGGACGCTGCACATGAAACAGAAAGTAATATAGGGAGCCAAAAAGTGTTTTTTTGTATTCTGGTCAGCGTTACAAATTTTGTTTCTCTTCTGTAATATTTGTCATTCCGCTGTTACAAATATTCGGTAAGAACAATAGGAACATTGCTGAAAGTTAATGCAGTATGCCTGAATGCCCATAATTGGGAGTGGGAGTCCGAACAGAAGTGAATCATAGCAGTGACTTCTGCGTTATACTTGTGCGGTATAAGGTACAAGTTGTTTGAAAATTTTTCAAAAATTTTAAACTATGTTTTATCGGCAAGACAACATTTTATATAATAATTTCAAAATTCGTAGAACCAACAGTAGATGTAGTTATTTTCAGATTCATGAACAACTTATCAATTCCCTAAAAGATTAAAAAAAACGTGCGAATCGAGGTGATCGCTAATTTGACTCACCTGGTTACAGTGGAAAATATGTGACTTACAGTGTAATGGACCTCGATTCAGATAAGATTATAGACTTCGTAGTTCTGCAAAAGGGTCTAATTGTAGGTAATCTTGAAAAAGCAGCATGCGAAAAAGTTCTAGATCGCCTAAAAGAAAAAAATGAACATTACCCTCTTTCTGTCGGACCGCCATAGAGGAATTAGGGAATTTATAAGAACGAAATATGAATGGAAGGACCATCAATATGACATTTGGCACATGGCAAAAAGCTTATCTAAAAACCATAAAGCCGCCACAAAAAATATGCGAGAAGATAAAAATGTGAAAAGAGAACATCATAAATCACTTATGGTGGTCATGTGCTACACATGTGAGGGTGATTCTGACGACTTAGAAGACAGATTAATTTTTCTGTATTAAATCATGTTTGTAATATACACGAACAGAGACATGTTAAAAAATGTGCACACATTCACCTATACAATAGCGAGCGAAATCGATCGAACCTGGATCCAGCGATTACAATGTTCTGAAAAATATTTATGCAACCCTGCCCAGTTTTGCCAAGACATAACTTGGATTCCCGTCAGTCTGACACCTGTAAATCCGTCAGAATCCGTTAAAATAAAAAATAATAAGACCCACTCAATATATAAATATAAAAGTAAAAAGAAAAGTTTAACATAACTTACCAATCTTGATTAAAATAATTATTCATCCAAATCATCTGCAGTTGATGTGCTGGGTTGGCCTACGCTCCCCCAAAAATTAAATAATTAAAAATGACAGGAGCTAAAAAAGTCAAAAGATTACGTAAATTGTAATTTCCGCCAGAAAATCCGTCACCCGTCAAAGGCATTTTTTTCCCGTTCGCTACGTTGAAATGTCGTCAGTTTTGACGGAATTTCCGTAAAATTGGCAACATTGACCCTGCCTTTTTAAAAGACCTAAAGCAGACTAATCAGTTTCGTCACACCAGCAAACTTGAATCATATCATAACGAGAGATTGGTTTACACTCCTAAGAGAAAACACTTTCCATATGATGGAATGGTAACAAGAACTATGATTGCGATAATGGACCATAATTACAACGTGAAAAGAGATTAACTAGCTCCAGACTCCAATACTCGAAAGCCACTAAACGATGGGTGGAAAAGAAAACATACAGCAGGAAGGAAAACGCGTGGAGAGAAGTATGTTGGAAGTAGCTCTTGGTTATCAACTACTGCAATTCGATTATCCACTTGTTTTAGATAAGTGATGTCAAAGCAAGGGCATTTTTCTGACCTTGATGTCGTGCGTGAGCATCAAGCGCTAGGTATGGAATGAGGAAGGGTTATGTATATGAATAAGCAGCCTGTTGGATTTAAAAAACAGTGGTGCACAAACTTCAAACGGAACGTGAAATTTTATGTCGTTATTTTTATAATTACCATAGCTTCTTTCTGTTTGATATTACGTATATTGTCTGACAAAAAGTACTAACACCAATTTCTTAATATTGCAGTTGTGTTTTAAACGTTAATCTATATTAATAATAAATCTGTAGCCGAAATTTTTCTGGTAATTTTCGATTTTCCAAAAATAATTGGTCCTAACATATATAATTAACCACCCTGAAACCGAAAATCGCTTTTTTGAAATTTCTGTTTGTATGTCTGTCTGTCTGTATGTTTGTTACCTTTTCACGCGATAATGGCTGAACGGATTTCGATGAAAATTGTAATATAAATTAAGTTCGTTGTAACTTAGATTATAGGCTATATGGAATTCAAAATACATTATTTAAAAGGGGGGTTATAAGGGGGCCTGAATTAAATAAATCGAAATATCTCGCTTATTATTGATTTTTATGAAAAATGTTACATAACAAACATTTCTTTAAAAATGACTTCCGATAAGTTTTATTCTTTGAAAAATTTTGATAGGACTGATATTTAATTAGATAAATGAGTTTTAAAATTAAAATAACTGCCATCTAAGGCCGTGTAATGAAATAAACAAATGACTTCGTCTATAAGGGGCCTTGGTCAACAACAATCGAAAGCTATGAATCATCGCCTACAGAAAATGTTTCTGTGTTTGTATGCGGCAATATCGGAAACTAAATTAACCGATTTGTATAATTAATTATTATTTCACCATTGGAAAGTGTAGTTTCTCTGTATGGACATAATGCTATAATGTTATTACAGTAACTTCTGAGTGAATTGAGGACAGGTAAGATTAAAATAGCTTCTTATGCACAGAAAACTTGATAGGCTATTCTGTGTATTCGTTTCCTGTATTTCTTAAAATAATGTTTATCTCAGAGAATTAACGAACAGCGAGAGTGTATTGATTTAGTATGCAGTAATAATATGTTAGCTTAGCATTTAATTATTTTATAATCCAAATTTTAACTATGCTCAATTGAATCGAGTTAAAATACATAAAATACATATGCATTAAATGCAATGCAAAAAATTTGGGTAATGAGCCAAGCAGATTATGTTGCGCTGTTGTAAAATAAAATTTGTTCCTCCTGAGATTCAAGAGCCCCCATAACAAATTGAAAACTTACTTATCGGGGTATATCCGTTATCAACACATTTTTTATATAATATAATATAATATAATATAATATAATATAATATAATATAATATAATATAATATAATATAATATAATATAATATAATATAATATAATATAATAATATAATATAATATAATATAATTTAAGTTAGTTATTTGAAGGGTTCAGAACCATACTGGGCCAAGCGCCATTTACTGAATACGTAGAAAACAAGAGTTAAAATTAAGTTATTATCATAATTCAATGGAAACATATAACAAGTAAAATAAAATATACACATTAAATGTAAATAATGTCAATGTTCATTGAACTATGGATGCATGTAATAAAAATTAGGAAACATGTAAAAGGAATTGTCATTGCACCAAATGAGTGCTCTCTGGACCAAAATAATTCCATTTTAATTATTTAAATATAATTTAAATTAAGTAACATATTAAACGATTTATCCTTCTATCAAACACGAATATTCCCTGGATCAAATGTCCTATTTTAATTATGTAATGACTTTATATTTATTTCTAACGGGTGCAGCGGAGCGCACGGGTACGGCTAGTAACATAATAAAGAGTTAAGAAGGAATATTCACATACATTCCACAGCAGTACAACTATACTGTACTAAGTGAATGAAACACTTACTTACTTACATACTTACTTACTGGCTTTTAAGGAACCCGGAGGTTCATTGCCGCCCTCACATAAGCCCGCCATTGGTCCCTATCCTGAGCAAAATTAATCCATTCTCTATCATCATATCCCACCTCCCTTAAATCCATTTTAATATTATCCTCCCATCTACGTCTCGGCCTCCCTAAAGATCTTTTT
>JAJSOF020000039.1:47730606-47742111 GCA_025594305.2 Periplaneta americana | reverse complement strand
AGAAGAAAATTATTCTGTGCGTAGGACTTTAGAATTCTATACTAGTCAGTTATTCATAGCCAAGCAGGGTCAATCAGAAACCGTAAGACAGTGGGGTTCTCAGATCGATGCGATGGGCATAGAATTAAGAAGAGAAGTCAAAAACAGATTGGGAAAATTAGGTCCGCCTTTAGTGGAAGGAGGAGTCAGTTTAATCGGAGAATTTCTAAAAGGAACTTTTGTAGCGGGACTTAAAGATGACAAAGTCAAATATATATAGTTAAAGCTAGGAGTGAATACGATCCCCTTGCTCAACTAATTAAAACTGCTTTGCAAGAAGAAAGCGAAGTCAAATCGCAAAGATTTAGGCAACCGGGAAATTATAGTAGTTGGCCAAGGCATACGGGAACAATGAATAGAGATAGAAAGCCGCAAATTAAGAGGGAGGTAAATGTAGCTTCGGCTACAACCTGCTTTAGATGTCAAGGACAAGGACATATATATAGCGAAACATTGTAGAAACGCACCGGTTTGCTCAAAATGTAAGCGCCCGGATCACGAAGCTAGACATTGCCGACAGGGAAACAGGCAATAGGGCTGCCTGTATAGCCGAGGACAGCTCAAATGTTAGGCTGTAATTTAGGTAATGACAGAGGGTCATTAAATTCAAATAGGGATATGGTGAATGACGAGCATTCATTACATATTAATGTTAATCTGCTGCCGAATTGTAAAGTCTCATTGGATGAAAGTCTGCCCAACGGTAAAGAACCGTTAGATGAAAGTCTGCCATTGGATGAAAGTTTTTATAAAATGACGTAGGGTCATTGAATGGGTACACCGGTATACAAATAGATAATATGGTTAATGACAAGGAGTCATTACATGTGTCGAGGGTTCATAAGAACAATGATAGGCAGGGGGACGCCCTTGTGAATAAATTGGGACCATATGAGATTTATGTAGTATGTCCACAAGTTAAAGGAGGGCTTGGAATAACTCTAATTGATACAGGATCGCAGATTTCCCTAGTAAAAGAGGATGCTTTGATAAAATTTAATGAAGATGAAAGTACTATAGAAATTCAAGGAATAATAGGGGACAAATTGAAGGTAAAAGGTGAAGTACCTTTAAAGTTTGAAAATACATTAGAACCAATTAATTTTGACTTTTTTTGTGGTAAACAGTTTACCTCGACGATTGGATATAATCCTAGGTCAGGATTGGATTTCTGAAAATGTTGACCAAGTCAGTGACGGTTCCTCCATATAGTGAGATCGTGGTAGAATTTCCTACAAACGAGGAAGGGACGCGTTATATAGAACAGCAACTATTGCAGCCTGGTGTCATCTGTGCCTCTAGCTTAGTAAATTGTGAGAAGACGTTCCTTTGTTTATTGGTAAACACAACGAGTGAAACATTAATAGTAAATAAGGTACCCAAATTAGTAAAACCACTCACACATGTAAAAGAGACGGAAAAGCATAATGATTTGTTCACAGCTAAGCGAATTCAACTATTAAGTGATAATTTGAGATTGGGTCACATAACAGAAGGGGCGGAGGAGATTAGAAATATTTATAAGGAATATGTAGACATTTTCAAACTGCAGGGAGACAGACTAACGACTACAACAGCACAACACATTCTATCCCCACTCCTTCTATCCCGAAGGGGAGAGCGATAACTTTAAAGAATTATAGGCTGGCTGAAGCTCATCAGCAAGAGATTCAGACTCATGTAGACCAAATGTTAAAAGACGGTATTATAATACACAGCAATAGTGAATTGAACTTTCCTTTGATAATAATACCTAAAAAAAACCAGATGCTTCAGGCCAGAAAAAAATTTAGAATTTGCATAGATTTTCGTCGCCTTAATGAATTAGCTATTGGAGATAGTTATCCTTTGCCCAACATTCAAGACATTTTACACAAAATTGGCAGGGATACGTATTTTTCTGCTTTGGACTGTGCAAGTGGTTATTTGCAAGCACCCATTCATTCAGACGATCAGTGCAAGACAGCTTTTAGTAAACCAGACGGTCATTTCGAGTATAAGCGGATGCCTTTTGGATTAAAGTCAGAGTGAAACGAGGGTTGAGCGACTTTCGACGATTTTGCAATAGAAAATGTTCGAATTTCAAAGCGAATTTGATGAAATTTTTGTGGAGATGCATTTTAAAACCTAAGCATTCTATTGGTAATTGTTACAAGTAAAGTAATTGTAGAGATATGTGGCAAATTACCTGTGAAATGACACGTCCAACGTAATGTGAGTGAAAACGTTCTGTTTTCTAGTCAATGAAACGATTGTAGTCATATGAAACACACGCTGCGATGTAATGTGAAGAACGCAGAACCGTTATTAATTCAATACCCACTGAAAAACACTCAACTAGAGCATATAATGCAACAATAAACACACTAATTTCACACCTGAACTTTCTTTCGAAGCCCGCCATTATGATAGACAATGACGCACTTCAATTGCCAACGTAAAAAAAAAAAAAATCACTACTTCATCACGACAGCCACACTCAATCGCTTTCTCCTTCTTCGAAACGGACACCTCCGGGATAGAGTAATTTTACATCTTCAAGCAGAGCCTCAAAAGGACTAGCACTAGCCTCGAACAATCCTTTCTCCATAAATATTCACAAAGGTGATCACTGAGGTTTCCTTGCGCACGCCTCCCCGAGACAGACGTCCCCTAACTCCACGCCATGCGTTTTCGATCAAATTCGTGCATGCACCGCTTTCCGGATCAACAAAGTTGAGGCTGTTATTCACACTCAAATGACGGAAATTGTTAATATCCAGCCCTTCATATCCCTTCCAGCAGTCTGTCATTATTGTGGTTTGAGCGGCGACATGTTTCCGAATAAGACGAAGCAAAGTATCTTTGTCCCTCTTATTATTCGGACAAATCTCCAATCGCACTTCCTTCGTCTCACGATCTATCATGCCCAAAACCCAAGAACCCTCCACAACACGACCAGCCTCAAATTTTCTGCGTCCAATCTTGCATCCATCAATTTCTACTATATGATTCGGCCCTCCAATTCTAGGTTCGTTCTTGTAACGGCGATCCAGACTATCTGAAAGAAAAATTAAACTTATAGCAAACAAAAGTCTAGAAAAACCTAACCTAACCTGTCACAGTTTCGTATATGCAAAGCATAATAAGAGTCTAAACTAACCTAACCTAACCTGTCGCAGACACGCCTATAAAAGGCATAATAAACACCTAAACTATCCTAACCTAACCTTTCACAGTTTCTTATATGCAAAGCATAAAAAAGCCTAAACTAACCTAACCTAACTTCTCACTAAAATCCTAAACTAACCCAACCTAACCTGCCACAGATTTACCTACACAAGGGATAAAAAAGCTAAAACTATTTAACGTATCATGAAAACCTAAACTAACCTAACCTAACCTCTCACAGTTTCATATGCCTAAACTAAACTAACCTAATCTAACCTCTCACTAAAATCCTAAACTAACCCAACTTAACCTGCCACAGATTTGCCTACACAAGGCATAAAAAGGCCTAAACTATCCTAACCTAACCTGTCACAATTTCATATATGCAAACCACAATAAAAGCCTAAACTAACCTAACCTAACCTCTCACTAAAATCCTAAACTAACCCAACCTAACCTGCCACACATTTGCTTACACAAGGCATAACAAAACTCTAAACTATTATAACCTAACCTAACCTCTCGATAAAATCCAAAACTAACCCAACCTAACCTGTCACAGATTTGCCTACACAAGACATAACAAAAGCCTAAACTATCATAAACTATCCTGTTACAGTTTCGTACATGCAAAACACAATAAGTCTAAATTAACCTAACCTAACCTGTCACTAAAAGCCTAAACTAACACCGCCTAATGTGCCACAGATTTGCCCACACAAGGTATAACAAAACGCTAAACTATCCTAACCAAATCTGCCAGTTTGGTATATGAAACTATAATAAAACCCCAACCTAACCTAACCTAACCTTCCCAACCTAACCTAACCTGTCACTAAAATTCTAAACTAACCTAACCTAGCCTGTCACTAAAACCCTAAACTAACCTAACCTAATCTATCACAGATAATTACGTAACGCATAATAAAAGTCCAAACTAACCTGACACTAAAATCCTAACCTAGCCTGTCACTAAAACCCTGAACTAACCTCACCTAACCTGTCACAGATAATTACGTAACGCATAATAAAAGTCTAAACTAACCTAAACTGTCACTAAAATCCTAACCCAACCTGTCACCAAAACCCTAAACTAACCTAACTTAACCTGTCACAGATAATTACCTAATCGGGTACTAAAATCGGGTAAACTAACGGAACCTTTCTGTCATCTAAAACCTAAACTAGTACCTGAATGACATGGTTACGTTTCTCTACGACATCACAGAAACGTAACCATGACAATCAGGTACTATCATTGTGTGGTAGATGAAAGAAACTCACTGTCCGATATTACCCGATGTCCGATACTACCCGACTCTCCCCTAACGCATAATAAAAGTCTAAACTAACCTAACCTGTCACTAAAATCCTAACCCAACCTGTCACCAAAACCCTAAACTAACCTAACCTAACCTGTCACAGATAATTATGCAACGCATCATAAAAGTCTAAACTAACCTATTCTGTCACTAAAATCCTAAACTAATCTAACCTGTCACTAAAATTCTAAACTAACCTAACCTGTCACTAAAATCCTAAACTAACCTAATTTAACCTAACCTGTCAGTAAAGTCCTAAACTAACCTAACCTCTCAGTAAAATCCTAAACTAACTTAACCTGTCACAGATAATTACCGAAGACATAATTAAAGCCTAAACTAACCTGATCTGCCATAACAGTTCATTTTCTTACCTCTACACACTTCCCTCAAGTATGAAAACCAATCCGCGATCGTTGACTCCGCTGCGTCTGGTACATTCGTCTCATCGCACTCCCTTATTGTCTGAGAGTACGAAAACTTTACAGCAAAACCGTACATTATAAGAAGAACTCTCATGGTTGACAATGTCGCACGACTGAAAAATGTGTTATTTGCAGTTGACAACTTAAATGTTCCATAAACCTCATACCCGGCGCATTTTTTTTTTTTACAAATAAAGAAACCGTATTTGTCTCTCCTGCCAAATTGAGGATACAGCAATTCCCCACAAAGTAGACACTCCATATTTGCGGGAAGCAGATCTTTCTCCCGGTATAACCGTTGCGCTTCATTTTCACTATTATGAATGCTCAGCTTTCTAATATTAATACGATCACCTACTGCAGCCATTTCCACAACTACGAATAGGCCTACATATTTTTAAATTCCTGCTCGAACATTACAAACTAGCGCGAAACATTCGTAATGTTATATCGATAGCTATGAATATTACTTATACATTTTAAAATACCCGCTCAACCATCCCGCTGGAACATTGCAAACTAGCGCGGAACGTTCGAAATGCCTCGTAAGTTATGTTGGTACGACATGTAAGACTGCTGAAAGTGAAAAGAAGAGAAGTCGCTCATTCCTCGTTCAACCGAAGTATCATTCCGAAATCACGTTATCCAATAGTTGTCCTAGAAGGGCAACTTTAGAGAACCAACCAACTCCTTTTTTTCTTCCTGATCCGTTTCAGCATCATTCTTTCTTCACCCACTCTTTCCAATACAGCTTAATTTGTTATTCTGTCTGTCCATTTCACACGCTCCATTCACACTTCAAAATCTTTTCTAGTCGTTTCTCTTCACTTTATCGTAATGTCCATGTTTCTGCTCCACACAAGCACTTCACTACTCTCTTCCTTAGTTCTTTTTCAGAAGTCCGCAGGAGATGCTCATTTTTATATTAAAACCTTCCTTTGCCATTGCTATCCTCATTTTAACTTTCTGGCAGCAGCTCATGTTACTGCTTATAGTACACCCCAAGTATATGAAGCTGTCCACTTGGTCTACTGACTCATTTAGAATTCTCACTTTTGCCTGTTTTATTTTCCTTCCCTCTTCGACTTGCTTGCATTTATCTTCACAAGTCGTTCAATTATGTGATCTAACAATGACTGTAAATCTATTTCGGCGGAATATTCTGTAATTTTAATGTTTTCTTTTGGTGGATAACATCTTAATTTTGTTTTCCTGACAGTATTGTATGTTAGATATATATTACTGTGCCTCTGCTTAGCTCCCATATTATTATATTGGATTTTAGATAAATTATTGTCTGCAAGAAATGACGAAGCTTCTTCTGGAGAATATGGAATAGGTAATGGGTGGGATGACTCGTATGCCTTTCTGTATCGAGTGGTTCTACGAGGGGTAGTGTCGGTAATTTCCTTAATAATTTTTGCTGCGTCTCTTTTACCGGAAGCTCGAGGTGAGATTTGAGCAGCCACTGTTATTTCTTATTGCGATCGCTCTTTAATTAAAGCTTCTAACCTTTTCTGTTTAGTTTTCATTCCTCTTTCTTCAAAGAGTTTTCTAGGCCTTCCACGTTTAGAGGTGGACGGAATTGAACTCGCCGTTTTCAAATTTTGGGATGCAGTTTTATAAACTTCATCACAAACATATTTTTTTCTAGCCAATTGGAATTTATTGTTAGAAACCTAGTTTCATTCTATTACTTTGTTTCCATCGCTCTTGAAATCTGCATTTGAAAGCACTCAATGTCATTTTAATACGACGTAACACATCAGAAGAACAGACCTGTATGTTTAGTTTAGATATTACATAGCGCACCAGCTGATCCTCACTTTGTGTTTTATCACCCAACACTTCGCTTAGCTCACGGTGCGTTATGGGATATCGCGGCGAAACGCGCGCCTCTGCAAATAAAATAAAATATCTAAGAATTGGGAAAATTTGGGCATATACTGAAACTTTACCCTTAATCGTTATGAGTTTCTTTACATCTTGGTATGAAAATGTAAACGGATACATTTTTATACATTTTTAAATTACTGTGTAAATTTAGAAAATAAGAATTTCACTCACTGATTACATCAGTTTAACACATTCAATTTAAATTACTGATGATTTTTATTGGGTTATTTTACGACGCTGTATCAACATCTAGGTTATTTAGCGTCTGAATAAAATGAAGGTGATAATGCAGGTGAAATGAGTCCGGGGTCCAGCACCGAAAGTTACCCAGGATTTGTTCGTATTGGGTTGAGGGAAAACCCCGGGAAAAACCTCAACCAGGTAACTTGCCCCGACCGGGATTCGAACCCGGGCCACCTGGTTTCGTGCCCAGACGCGCTGACCGTTACTCCATAGGTGTGGACATTACTGATGAATAAATGAGAACTTTTAACTATATTGATTTGCAAGTGCATACCTGTAGCTTTCTTTTCCATACTTCAGATATTCACAATATTTAATGACTAGCACCAAACTAACAATCAACAACGTTCACTGTTAACACACAACTAGCGACGAGACGGAACGCTCCCTCAAGGAAGTGCAGATGACGGTTGGTATATATAAACATGTCCGTTTATTTTTCGTCTTTAGGGTCGATTTTCTTAAGCTATGATTATCTGTTAACAGATTCAGAGGAAAAAATGGGGAATAAAATAAGTTGAGTTTTTATTTTTTTCCTGCTAGATTCGAATTCTGGCCCACTGTGCAGCGTCTCTGTTCAAACCTGTTCGGGACAAAGAAAGTGCCTCAGGAGTCTTTATAGAAAGATTGGAATTAATTTTCATGAAGCCCCTCAGTCACTTTCTTCCGGCGCACTTGCTTTCCCTATTGAACTTGCGTTCGTATCCACACATCTCTGCATAGTTACATGCTGCCTTTCTTGCATCGGTTATAGTTTCTGGGAACCCTTTTCTAGATGCATTTATGAGAAGGGAGGTCAGCTCGCCTTCCTCGTATTCTGAAAACATTGTTTTCGGGCCCCTTTTACAAGATTTGGTAGCTCCCGTGATATGTTCATATAGAGTAGATTTTGTGCCGCAGCCCTCACGGACGTTCCATTCCTGTAATCTGTTATTGCATGATTTAAATCGTCATCATCCCACGAAAATGATTCGGAGGACTTGTTCATCTGTTGACATGTGTAACACCAACGACCCTCATACACCTAAAACCAGTTTAGCTAAATTAAGGTTGATTGTTGCTACAGTACGAATAATTTATTCAGAAATTAATACAATTAAAAACTCGGGATAATAGTATTATCGGTAAGTTTACAGCTTCAAATATAATACCAAACCTACGTTTCAGTTTCTTGAGAACTTCATTCATTGGCATGATTAAAGTAAATTGTGGTTATTTTTTGTTATAAAATAATATTGATGCTTTTATAAACGTAATTACAATTCAAATGAACGATTGTTTAAAGTTATGTACAGTAATTCATTTAAACAATGACAAGTTTCATTACACAAAATATATGTGTCCGGAATCGGGAACATTACGTGTCCGGAAACAGGAAAAATGCTTATTACTGTTTGAATTTCGCGAGAACGTCTTCGCGACAACATGGAGACATTCCTCTCCACTAGTAACATTGGCAAAGAAATGTATTTCATTGAGCAAATTCAATCAGGGTTTTAGGTTGTTTACTATTCTATTAGCCTAATGAGGTCTCAAATAAGTATGTATTTTATAACGGAGGAAAAATTAACAGATCTCAAATTACCTCTAATAGATTGTTGTTGTCTGGAGCTAAAGTTTCACACACTGTCTTTCGTCTAATAGTCACTTCCAACTCAATGCTCTGTGACGTCATAGCGAGCTTCTCTCGTTCTCCGTAGTAATCCAGGTCGACTCTCGGAGCAGACCCCAACGCCAGTCCCTATCGAAGCAGTGGTGTATGGCAAACTAGTTTAACTTAGCGCTTGCAGTACCTAATAATAATATATTAAAGGAGCAGTCCGCGATCAAATTCTAAATGTTGATAATATTATAGGATGTTTGTCTAAGTAAATGCCTTTTAATTTGTGAAATATTAAATGTCTTACTGCAAGCTCTGAAGTCATAACCACTGATCTCTTCATAAAACTGCGTTGTAGTTCCATTTGATATACAGGGCGTAGAACGAGTAAACATATATTCATATGTTACAGTCAGTTATTATTAACCCACTTAGGACCTATCACATGCATATACTGTAATAGTAATAATAATAATAATAATAATAATAATAATAATAATAATAATAATAATAACTTACCCAAACTCTATCCCACTTTAAATCTCGTGTACAATCCATTCTGTGATTAGAACGACTTAGGTCTAGTAAGGGTTCAAACTGAAAAGGTTTAATATTTCGATAAATTATAATCTAAGTCAACGCCTTCATTGAGTGAGTGAATGTATGTGAGACGTGAAATATTCGTTATGAAGAGACTACAGATACGTGTTTATCTCACGTCAGCAATAATTAGTCAGCATGGTTTATATTATTCTATTGCACCATATTTGTTGAGTCACACGGTTTAGGCACCGGGGCTATGTTTGAGAGCACCTCTAAAACAGTCATGTCAATTGATGCCCATAGGCGTTAAGTGCGCGCTTTAGAGCTCAGGATAGCCTGAGCGCTTTACAGCGGAAAGGAAAGAGACAGACGAAAGAGGTATTATAACCGCTTGGTCGAGCTATATACAGCGATGACCAGCACTGAATCAATAGATAAAGGGAAGAGAACTTATTAAAACTGTACCCATGTTCATTTTTAGATTTGTCTGAGAAGAATGTCCATTATAGGAATGTAAGTTTTAATTTTAATGCTCATTATTCACAAGTTTGTTTTTTATTCAAAAGGAATATTTTCTCAACTTTTTTTTTATAGAAAAGTGAAATTTTCAGATATGTTTATTTAGTAGCCTTACAGGTACTGAAGCGATATTTTCGTAAATCTAATACAGGTATCGTAAATACGTATTACTGAAGATAGTGTATTGAAAATTTGGAAAATATTCGCATGGAAAATATTTGTAAGGAAATGAATATTGATATTGATATTGATATTTATTTGTCATTCAACTTTACAATTCACAGTTATGGTGGACCTTCACATTTCTGTTTTTCGATCCACCATCCCTTTAATACATATAACTCTTTTCTATTAAGGTATTCTTTGCCGAGAATTTCTTGATTGCTTTCTAATGACTGAATTGCTATATGTCCTTCCCCCTCTATCCTCTTCTATTCTCTCCCTCCTACCTAGACTGTTTCCCTTCCATTCCTAAATTTCCTATATTATTACCCCTATCCATATATTTATTTCGATAATAGTCCTACAGTTATAGTACCCCTGCTACTACTCCCAATCTAAAACATTGAAAAACATCAAATATCTAATTCACTTAATTACACTTCCAATTTCTCTCTCATTCCACTTCACATTTGTTCAGATATCATTGAATTCATTGTTTGATAGTTTATCTTATTACACTCTTACCCTATCTTCTTACACTAACACTTTCTTCTCTGTTCCTTTTCTTACACTTTTGCCACCCCCAACTTTTCTGCACTCACTTTTTAGCACTCTTCTTCTTCGCTATAATCTCTCCAACGCCCTATCTATTCAGTCCTCACAATCACTAATATCTGGTAGTCGCTTCCTTCCTACACTCGTTCTTCTCATGTCTTCTCTTGCATTTCCTCCATTAGTCTTGTCTATGCTCCTGACCTCAGACACTACCAGTTGTTTCCCTAATCCTTCGTCCGCAGTGTTTTATATCTGCCTCACGTTATGTTTTCCTCCTTGGTTTATTCTGGTCAGCTGTTTCGTACTCGAAGTAGACGTCAGGTATCGTCATTGTCCATCTCTCGTTTCATTGATATTGAAGTTTTGTGTCGTATGCATTTTTCCATTCTTCCTAGCGTGCTGCCTTGACGTACGCATATTTTCGCGTCCATTGAACCTCCGTTTCAATGCGCCTTGATATAAGGAAATGAATAAAACAAAGCAACTACTGTTACATCATAAACAAAAGATATATGCCCATGTGTTGTAAAAACATCAGACCTATAGCTTCAGAAGATTTCGAGAAAATAATTTAATATTCTGATGATAGGAAGTTGCGCACCAATATCATCTTAAAAGCATACTGCGATAAGAGTTTGTTAGGCCTATGTAATATTGGTTACAGTTAAAACATATACCTAGGTAACTTTGCTTTGTACTATAGCATTGTTTTGATTAGTTTATTGATTACTTTTATAAGGCTAAAGATATCAATATAAATTCCAGCTTATCATGTCATACTCAATCTCTTTTTCTTGGGATATAACTTTCTTTATGACTTATGTGTTTCATTCCATTATCGTACCTATCCTTAAGAAGGGGGACAAGACTAACTGTAGTAACTTTCGAGGAATATCACTTTTGTTGACGTCGTACAAAATATTGTCCAATATTCTTTTGAGAAGATTAACTCCATATGTAGATGAAATTATTGGGGATCATCAATGTGGTTTCAGGCGTAATAGATCAACTATTGACCAGATGTTTTGTATTCGACAGAAAATGGAGAAAA
>JAJSOF020000039.1:47660119-47730506 GCA_025594305.2 Periplaneta americana | reverse complement strand
TTTCTTATTTTACTTATAGATTCAAAAAGTGGTTAATAAACAGCAGGAGGGAAGATCTAATGACAAAGAATGAAGCATATCTTTATAATAATATAAAGTTTTGCTCTCTTCATTTCGAAAACACACAATTTATGAATGAAAACAAAAATAAATTAATCTGGAATGCAGTTCCAACTTTATTTGGTGTTTTAAATAAACCTGTTCTGTTATTACCTGGAGCTGAGAAACAAAAGCTTTGCACTAATTCTACGTCTGTATCAGCTGATTCCTTGAATAATTGTACATTTTCAGACAACTTAGGCCTACTATTTTTTTCAAAGGTTTTTAATTATAGCTGTTAATTTTGTTGTTATTTTTATTTGTTACTTTACTAGAGACGTAGTCTGTTACAATAAAATTTATTGATCATGTTTTATTTCCAATTCTGGTGTGATTATTATTGCTTAACCTCATCCCACTTTGTTAACTACTACAAGTACCGGTACACGTAAGTTACTCCCATTAATTCATATTTCCATTATTATTGTTATTATATTATTGTTGTAAAGGGAAATGCAAATTAATATTTATTGGTTTCATAGTTCATTATCGCTATAATCTTGAATGGGTGAAGCGATTATAGTAAATTTCAGTTCGTTTTGCACAAACAAAAATAATATTAACCTATTTCTTGCAGGTATCTTCGAGTTTATGGTGGAATTTAATATACTTCATTAAAATAATAAATGAACTTTATCCATTTAAAATTTCAATAATGGAAGGAAGGTGCTAATTTTTCCAAAAGAACACGACAATGAAAGTGTAACATATTTTGTCATCTGCTAGGAGAGATCTGTGATGATGAGGCGATGGTAGCGATCCTAGTGGTGGGCAACTACCCATGTTTGCATTTTTACTACATATTGAGCTTCGCGACTGTATATAGTAGACTGTGGTATCAGTGAGTAGAAGATGTGGGCAGCGTAGGTAGGTAAGGTAGTAAGAAAAAATTGATAGTGCTTGGGTTGAGAACTTTCGACCTGATGTTAAATGCAGTCAGTCGGCCGCAAGAGGATTTAAATATTGTCGTTTTCATATTTTATATGTAGAGCATATTTTTAATATAATAATAATAATAATAATAATAACAATAATAATAATAATAATAATAATAATAATAATAATAATAATAACTGCCTCCCATTGGAGGTAGCCCAGAAGGACTCAGTATACTCTCCTACATGAATTTTGCAATATTAAATGTTTACATAAATTTTGTAGAAAGAAAATTAAAATAAACATATATGAATAGAAAGTGAATAAATAAAAAAAAAATTAAACAGAGTGAATATGATGACTCAGAATTTGGCAAGAGCGTTTCAAAACTGAAGTTATGATGTCAGCAGTAAGTGTCTGTGGTAGTTCAAAAGTCTTCCTGAAGCGTTCAAAGAACTTGGGAATCACACCACGAGCTCCAATAAGAAGACCAATCACCTCAATGTCTTCAAGCTGGTATTTTGCTTTGAAGTAATCAACTGTTGGCAGATAAATGTTGATCTTTTCTTGATTGACATCCTCCGGCTGGTTACTCCCCGTTTCAATCCTTATGGTAGGATCAATTATATATCCTTTCTTGGTAGTCTGGGAATACGCTATGATGTCAATACGTCTAGAGGAGCCATTAGTAGCAAGGCAAAAAACTTCCTCTTCTACTGTCCAAGACTTTTTTCTCAAAGCAGTTGCAATTAAGGATCGAACATGATGGTGTCTGGCATTTCGGAGGAGTAAACCTCTGTTACACTGACCTTGGACGTGGGCAAGGGTTTCAGTCTCCGGGCAGCCATGTCTGCACCGGGATCCGTCCAAAGAGCGACCAGGTACTCCTCTAACTGCTGCTAAATTAGCATTCATTTTGAGGCAGGTTACCCATTCAGATGTAGATAGTCCAGACTTATTAAAAATCCAGGCGTTGGCTTTAGGTACTTGGCTGTACAATTCTACACCTCTGCCTCTTCCAGGCATTACTTTCCATGATTCGAATTCTGCATTTCTTAATTCCTCTCTTAATTTCCTAGTCACAGATTTACGAAGTTCAACTGGACAAGAGAGACTTAGATGTTGACAGGAAGAATTAAGTTCAGACATCAAAGGTCGCATACTATTTACGTAAGGATTTTCATTTAATATTAAAGTGATGCAGCTGTTGCAGTGTTGCAAGAACGCTTCCCATGATGCTCTGACTAGTCCCAAACCTCTGTAGTTTTTGCTTGCATATAACATACTAGTAGGTGTATCAGATGGCAACATAAGCATTTGTTTAACAGAACTACGGATTAACTTATCAATATCTTCTAAAAATGTTCCTGGTAACTGATGGATAGGAGCCATTTGTAATGGGTAGTTCATATAACGTTGGTACATTATATGATGCAGTTATTTATTCCTTTCATGTTACTTGATTTTTATCAGTATAAAAATCACAAATCTTTACTTTTTCTGAGAATATTAATTTCAAAACTCTTTGGCTTAGAGATCTTTTTCCTATTCTTTTATTAATTTTGTAGCTGAAACTTCATTCTATACTATGTTGGCTGCGGTTTCGTAATAGTTAGGAGATTAACCTTAATGTTGCGACTTTGCAGTTAAGAAAACAGTTCTTCCCTGGTCCTGGTCAATTTCCGAACCTTATGTGAATTAAGTCCCTGATCTAGATAAATTGAGTCCAGGGTTTTCCAGGTATGACTCTCAAGTTTTGCTACCCGTATCAGGCTATATTTGACTAAGAATTTTTTAGAAATATAAATGCGTTAATATTTAAAGAAAAAATTATTAAATATTGGAATATTTTAATGAAGTGAACAAATTAAGCAATTATGCAAGAACGAGTAATCAAATACTGTATAAAACAAAATATTGAGGTCTCACTGATATCAAGGCGCTTCAGGTTTTTCTGTGTTCATGCGCCCCGTCTAGGGCTGGGGACGGAGCGATTCGGTTCGGAGCAGGTACTGTGACGTCAGTATTCGTTGATCCGAGTACAGTACCGAGTCAAATTTGTGGCGGCATATTTAAAATTCGGATAGATTAAGTCGATTTAGAAACGAAGCGTGTTTTATAAGCGTTGTAGTAAAGCGTTTTGCTTTGTCAATTGACGAGAAAAAAATGCTTCTCTTCATTGCAAAATGGCGGTTGCAAATTTTATTTGCGTGATTACAGGTATTTACGGAGTTATGTTATATGAAAGGCCTATTTAACCATTAGTGTTGTTATATATGACAGACGAAAGTAAAAAAGAAGATCGAAAGAAACGGGCTCCATGAAGCACTGCCTAAAGCCCTTAAAAATAACACACATAATTATTTATTATTACGGAAAGTGGATTAAATAATCGGTAAAACACTGCTTCAACTCGGGGTACAAGCTCCAGATAGAAATGGCCAAGACCTGGTTTACACAGAAGTCATGAGAGAGAGGAATTACGACGTTGAAGAGTTGGAGAGATTCTTGAAGGAAAATAAGCCACTTCTGGTTGGCGATCAAATAAGAGCGTACGAAATAATAATGGAGTCTATAAGAACAGCAATCGGCGGACTTCTTTTCTTGGATGCTCCTGGTGGGACAGGCAAAACGTTTCTAATTAATATAATCCTGGCTGAGATACGCATGCAGCACGATATTGCGCTTGCCATAGCATCATCTGGAATAGCATCCTTTCTAATGGAAGGAGGAAGAACGGCTCGGCTCACTCAGCACTTAAATTGCCCCTTAATATAGCAACAACCGAAAACCCAGTCAGTAATGTTAGCAAGGATTGCGGTCAAGTCCAATTGTTAAAGCAGTGTAAAATAATTGTGTGGGACGAGTGCACAATGGCACACAAGAAATCACTGGAAGCGCTTGACCGCACTTTGCAAGACTTGAGAGGAAATAAGAAACTAATGGGAGGAGCATTAGTGGTCCTGGCTGGTGACTTTCGTCAAACGTTGCCAGTGATTCCACGATCCACACCTGCTGACGAGCTAAACGCCTGCTTAAAGGCGTCTGTTCTGTGGAGTAAAGTAAAAAAAATTGCATTATCAACAAATATGCGAGTGCATATTCATAGAGTTATAAAAAAACCCACAGCACTTCGCAAACAAACTATTGCAGATTGGTGAAGGTACTTTTCCCAGTGATCCACAGTCGGGTGAAATCAGTTTGCCTGAAGATTTCTGTCAGTTAGTAACGTCCATTATTGAACTCATTCATAAAATTTACCCAGACATTGTCGTAAATTTCAAAAACCATGCGTGGTTATGTGAACGTGCCATTCTGGCTCCGAAGAATGACAGTGTCAATGAAATAAACGAATATATACAGGACCAACTTCCTAGCTTCGCCACTACGTACAAGTCAGTAGATTCCGTTGTGGACGCTGATGATGCCGTCAACTATCCTACGGAATTTCTCAACTCTCTGGAACCACCTGGAATGCCTCCCCACTGCCTGTTGTTAAAAACAGGATCACCAATAATGTTATTGCGAAACCTGGACCCACCATAACTGTGCAACGGAACACGGCTTTGTGTTAAGAAACTCATGCCGAATGTGATTGAAGCTACAGTATTAACTGGTAAGGCTAAAGGAAAAGACGCGTTCATCCCTCGCATTCCGCTTATATAGATTTGCCATTCACATTCAAGCGTCTCCAGTTTCCAGTCAGACTAGCATTTGCAATGACAATTAACAAGGTCCAAGGACAGTCCCTCAAGTTTGCTGGCATCAAATTAGAAAATTCATGTTTCTCTCATGGTCAGCTGTATGTAGCATGCTCCAGAGTGGGTACTCCTAAAAATTTGTATATTTTCTCTCACGGTGGTAAAACAAAAAATGTAGTTTACAGGCATGCATTGAGATAAAATGTTCTACCTGGCCCCTCAATATTCTTCATGCTCAGAATATAGGAAGTAAAGGGAGAAAGTAGTGAATCTGTGATATGTATGTTTTATATCCAGATTGAAGTGCTAATTACTTTTCTTATGCGAAAAAGTTTATATTCTCTGCTTAGTCTTAAGTTCATTTTTCGACCCAGATTGTAAAAGATAATGAATTGCATGTACGGAAAATGTTTTTTGTTTGAGTTACTGTATTACCTTTGTAACGGCTGACATTATGAAACGTACTAAACTTAAAAATGTAGCTCTGAAAAAGGATATTATACCAAAATGTTACACTGTTTATAGTGTTTTTCTATATCAGTTAATTTTGTACACTTGAGTGTTCTCATCCTTTTAACAAATGCAAATATGTAATATTTCCTGAATTCGTTTTATCATCTTTGTTCAAATTAAAATAATCTGAATTTTAATACTTCCGAATTTTCATTTTTACCTTAACTTTTAGCAGTTTTAACCGATCTGGGCTTACCTTGAAGCCAAAGATAATTCAAACAAAGACAGTTGAACGTAAGGCGCATTATGAAATGTCTTCTTCTCAGTGCCTTATCATCAGCTACTTTTAATATGAATAATCCCTGGCAAGTATTTTCTAACAAACAGTTTATTTAGAAATAGAAGCAAAATTGAAAACACGGGCAACGCCGGGTAATTTAAGCTAGTAATCAATAAAACGTGGAACCTGAACGGAAGAACATAATGTTTATTTACTTTATAACATGACTAGCCTTCCATACAACCATGTTCTCTTTGGTGAAGAGTAATATTATTGATAAATTAAAGTAATTAGGTAACATAAATCATAGAAATATATACAAATAAAATAACTCATAAGGTAACATAAATCCAATAAACACGAATAGAAAATATAATGCACTTCCTTCTTTAACATACTCCTATTTCAATATTAATCAAACACTATAATAATAATAATAATAATAAATTTAATAATAATACTATTATTATTGTTATTATTATTATTATTATTATTATTATTATTATTATTATTATTATTTATTATTATTAATATTTACTTATGGGTTTTAAGGAACCCGGAGGTTCATTGACGCCCTCACATAAGTCCGCCATCGGTCCCTATCATGAACAAGATTACTCAACTCTCTACAATAATATCCCATCTCCCTCAAATCCATTTTAATATTACGTCTCAGCCTCCCCAAAGGTCTTATTTCCTCTGGCCTCCCAACTAACACTATATAATTATGCATTTCTGGATTCGCTCATACATGCTACATACCCTGTCCATCTCAAACGTCTGGATTTAATGTTCTTAATTATGTCAGGTGAAGAATAATATGCGTGCAGTTCTGCGTTATGTAACTTTCTACATTCTCTGTAACTTCATCCCTCTTAACTCCAAATATTTTCCTAAGCACCTTATTCTCAAACACTCTTAACCTCTGTTCCTCTTTCAAAGAGAGAAACCAAGTTTCACAAACATACAGAAAAACCGGTAATATAATTGTTTTAATAAATTCCAACTTTAGATTTTTTTGAGAACAGACTGGATGATAAAAGCTTCTCAACCGAATAATAACAGACATTTCCCATATTTATTTTGCGTTTCATTTCCTCCCGAGTGTCATTTATATTTGTTACTGTTGCTCCAGGATATTTGAATTTTTCCACCTCTTCAAAGGATAAATTTCCAATTTTTATATTTACATTTCGTACAATATTCTGGTCACGAGACGTAATATTATATACCTTGTATTTTCTTGATTTACTTCCAAACCTATCTCGTTACTTGCTTCAAGTAAAATTCCCGTGTTTTCCCTAACAGTTTGTGGATTTTCTCCTAACATAGTCCTGTCATCCGCAAAAACAAAGACCTGATGTAACCCATTCAATTGCAAACCTTCTCTGTTATTCTGGACTTCAATAATAATAATAATAATAATAATAATAATAATAATAATAATAATAATAATAATAATGTCAGTGTTCACTAGGCCCACTTGACAGGATGAATTCCTTTTCAAAAACATTAGGGTTTCAGCCCGCCTTGGGAATAAGGATGATCTCCTGTCGGGAATAATTGTCCTGCAGCAGGAAATATTTAAATACAATAGTCATTACGTCGTTGTCTGCTAGATCTAAGTGAAACACTTGAACTCTGAAGTGACCGGTAACGGCTACGGTTAACCGAGTAACTTCGGTCTCCGCTGCTAGCACATTAAATCGCTAGAACCGAGTTACTCAACAGTTGTTCTACTCGCTCCGCCTCCAGCTCTAGCTCCGTCGGCGTTAGTTCCACTTTCAAGCGCTAGATGTTAGTGTAATCGAGCACAGCCAAGAGTTCCTCGATAATTGAATATAGGAGTTGAGACACAGGATCCAAACATCGCCTATCTTGTTGCATAATCCAACAAAGGCTTTGCTTTGTATATATTCAAGTTAACAGTTTTTCCTTATTTCTCAATGATAAACTAGCTGTAATAATAATGTTTATGTTTTACATATACTTACCACTGCGTAACAAATTTTAACTTTTTTTTTTTTTGCGCTGGTAATATGATATACGTTTTCTATATAATTTGAGCCTCCTGAATACGAATATGACAATAAAAAGCAGTTGTTGGTTACAGTTTTTGAGAAATTTTCGAATTTATATCTATTCAAAATACTGCTTTATATAATGACATTAAGGTTAAATATTCGCTGTTCAGAAGATTACAGCTTTCTTTTTCTGCATTTTCTTTCATACGGGCATCAGGTAAATCACGATATAAAGTTTAACAATATTTTGCTAGCATATTGGTACTCCACTGTCTTAGTATCTTCTTTTCCATAGTTGAAATTTCTTTAAAAAGGTATTTACCTTCGACAGACGGCCCGTTTCGACGCTATTTGTCGTCGTCTTCAGTGTCTCTTGAACAATTTTAACACTTTTAACGTGTGACAGAGTAAATTTTATGTTTTTTAACAAAGTGTTAACGTGAACTTTAATCAATGAAATTTCTTGATGAAAGCGCTCACCATGCTCATCACTGAAATCGTCACAATTCTCGGGGATAAAGTCAAGATGGGAGTGAAAGATGTGAATTTTCATGCACATGTTACAACCCATAGTTTCATACGCCAAAAGTAAATTTTACACTAGTTCTTCATAGTTCTCACTTCTACGGTTACCCAGAAAATTTAAGATAACCTCCTTGAATGCAATCCAGGCGGCTTTCTCTTTTCCTTCCAGCAAAGATTCGAAGTGATTGTCCTTCATTATTTCTCTAATTTGTGGTCCATTGAAAACTCCCTCTTTTATTTTCGACTCACTATTAGCAGGAAATTTTTCCTGGATATGTTTAAATGCTTCAGTTTTATGATTCATCCCTTTAGCAAAATTCTTTATTAACCCTAACTTAATGTGTAAAGGGAGTAAAATTACTTTACTTTGAGGTACAAGGGGTTGATGTATAATATATTTCTTCCCTGGCTCTAGTGATTTTCGTTTTATTTTATAATACTTATCTAGAGCGCGACTGTCCCATTTGCACAGAAAGCAACAAAATTTTGTGTAGGCTAGCCTAATTGCATTCCAAAAAGCTTCAAATCCGCACATATAAACCATTCGTAATTTGAATATTATCATTAAAGCACACTTTAAAGAAATACACGTCTTAACACAAAATACTAACACCACGAAAATCTCCTGGTAAACTGAAGCGTTTTCATAGAGTGAATCTGTTTCTCCCACTCCAAATTCAACCGAAAAGGGCAATAAAAAGATTTCCGCTTTTAAAAGTAGTTTTGACAAGGTGGTCTGTTGCAAAATATAAACTTCAGTAATGTCATTAAAGCTCACAGTAAAAGAAGTGCACATCTCAAGTAAGATCAGGTAAACTCAAGCGAATTCATACCGCGAACCTGTTTCCCCCTCTCCAAATAGACTCGTAAAAGGGCAATAAAATAATTTCCGTTTCTACAAGTGCTTCTAACATGGTGTAATATTGTTTTACATAATGGGTCGTCATATTTGTAAAACAAAATAGTTACACACGAAATACGGTGATTTTTTAAATAGAATGCGTATAAAATGAATTATATTGTGCATCTCGAAAACCCGAGCTGATGGAAGATTTTGATATTTTTGAATTCAGGAGGTCGAAATTAGGTAAGAATTTGTTAGTTTTATGTCTGGCGCAAAATGGCTGTTGACCAGAGTAATATATAATATAGTATAAAATACTGTAATACATTATAAAGCAACTCTATAGAGTCTAGACATTTGAGTTAATTACGGATTGATTATTTCATCGGTCCAATTGATTTTCTTTGAGTACATAATGTATCTAGATGTATTAATTGTATGTGTTATATTTCCGCTGTGTCGACTGCTAGCTGGTGTAATGTCAGCGCCAACTCTAGGGAAAAAGCAGAATCTCACGCTCAAGCTGGTTTGAAGGTCATTGAAATCAGTCATGCTACATCAAAGGTACCGACGCGTAGTGTCCAAACTTAAAATTCCCTATACGGTGGTCTTGTACTGGAACGAAGTATTTTAACCAACTCGTTGATGTTAACCAACGAATTAGAAAGTTTATAGAGAGGCTAGCTTGGCTTGTACAGCAGTGGTGTCAAGACGAAATACGGCAGCCATTTTAAGAAGTGCCCTCCATTGTACAATTTCGTCTGCTTTCCACGTGTTTCATACGGAGATGATAGCCAGAGGGAAAGAAAAAATTCTCCAGTGTGTGCTGCATATAACTGCAGTAGAAGAAGAAACAAGACAAAGGATGTATCGTGATAGACTGGATACTTTTTGGCTGTGAATGGTTTTCATTTAACGTATCTGTGATAAAGTTTGGTTAGTTATAGTGTTGTGTTTATTTTATGGCCTACGTACTCAACATGATTTTACGTACTTAGGGTTAACTAGGTAGTTATTGACCAGTATACGGTGATTGACCTCTTCCTTTTTTCAAGTATACACGTATTGTGAATAAACCACTATCGTGATTTCACTTTTGCTGCATATACCTCTAGTAACAACCCTTATTTGTGGTTGGTTGTCGCTGTTCATCCCACTGAGTTAGCGTCTGTTGTCCGAGAGGGCTGAAATCGATTGGAAATGCAACTGAAAGTAAACAAGTGTAAGTAACTAGAATAATTACTAAGAATAATGCACACAATAATTTATTTATTCTGCAATGAATACATAAATTCTCGTGCTCGTTTTTACACTCATAGTGTGAGAAAAGGTATAAGGTTTCCGTCCACAGAATATTATTTTGTAAAAGTTTTTATAAGACATAAAAATGCCCCGTTGATGAGGATTTTTACAGGACTGATTAGGCCTAAGCCAGTTAAAGTGCATTATACAGAGGAAGCTTTACAAAACGCTATAGAACCTATCCGCAGTGGAATTGGTTTAAATGAAGCTGCCAAGAAGTTTGGTGTCCTAAAAGCAACCTTAGCGTTCAGAAACAAATATCCCGTTGAAGGAAAAGTGTCCTTTAGTCCTCGCCCAGTGCTGGGTGAAGACATTTGTAATAGCATCAGAGAAATGACACACACTTGCTTCTGATAAGGCACAAAAGAGAAAAATGGAAGAAGAGGCGAGAGAAGAAAGGAAGCAAATAAGAGATGAAAGAAAAGGCAACGAGAAGAGTTCTTTTTAATTTTTTTAACTTGGTTATTTAACTACACTGTATCAAATACGAGGTTATTTAGCGTCGATAGGATTGATGATTGCGAGATGGTATTTGGCGAGATGAGGCCGAGGATTCGGCATAGATTACCTGACATTTGCCTTACGGTTGGGAAAAACCTCGGAAAAAAACCAACCAGGTAATCAGCCCAAGCGGGAATTGAACCCGCGCCCGAACGCAACTCCGGATCGGCAGGCAAGCTCCTTAGCCGACAGAACTACGCCGGTGGCGAAGTGTCCTTAATGAGAAAGATCAGAACAAGAGAAAAGAAACATACAAGAAAAAAGGGAAAACTGTGAAAATGTGTTGTTCAATCACTAATAAATGAGTAGGCCTATTCAATAACGGTGCAGTAGACGGTCAATCACTAATAAGTGTGTGGTCAATAACTGTGCAATAGACGGTCAATCACTAATAAGTCTACCATACTATCAAAAAGGAGTGCGTTATATGGCAGTAAACATTTTTAATAGTCTCCCTATCAAGGTTCTTAGGAAAATATTTGGGGCTAAGAGGGATGAAGTTACAGGAGAATGGAGAAAGTTACACAACACAGAACTGCACGCATTGTATTCTTCACGTGACATAATTAGGAACATTAAATCCAGAAGTTTGAGATGGGCAGGGCATGTAGCACGTACGAGCGAATTCAGAAATGCATATAGAGTGTTAGTTGGGAGGCCTGAGGGAAAAGGATCTTTGGGGAGGCCGAGACGTAGATGGGAAGGTAATATTAAAATGGATTTGAGAGGGGTGGGATATGATGGTAGAGACTGGATTAATGTTGCTCAGGATATGGACCGATGGCGGACTTATGTGAGGGCGGCAATGAACCTCCGGGTTCCTTAAAAGCCACTAAGTAAGTAAGTAATCGTAAGAAACTATACTACGTTAAATATAAATTGCATACAGAGAAAATCCAAACAAAACTCATTGAGTGAATTTACTTGAGACAATAACGTAGATGTATTAGACTACTGTTACAAGAAATAAACATGGACGATTTTAATTTTTTAGGACCACAGTTTGATTTTGTAGTTCATACAGGAGAAAACAATAGAAGTACTGCTATCATTTATCGTGCTGGTTTTATTATAAAACATATAGAAGGACATCCAAGTAGTAGAGTAACATCCTTGACTTTAAATGACACTCACATAGTGAATGTGTACCTCTCATCCGGAACCAATAATCGTACTGAACGAGAAAATTCCCTTAGTACATACTTGCCCTTCTTTAATCAGCTAATTCTTGGAGGAGGTTGGAATTGTGTACTACATGCCAAGAACAAATCTGATACTTACAATCCCTCGCCTGTTTTAAAAACACTAGCGCGGACTTAAAGCTTGTGAACACATGGGAAAATATGCATGGAAACAACGTAACGTTTACATTCCACAGACAGAACAGTGCGTCCCGACTTGACCGATTTTACATCAGTGAAGCATATACAAATGGCTAAACCGCGGGAGTGTGGGCCCTTTACCGTCAAGTTAAGTATGACTGGAGCGTTCCGTGAAGAGTGTACTGAAGTCTCAGGTAAGCAACTCACCGTGCGTGCTTCAGACGTACAGTCTTGAGTATATTGCACACATACAATAATCATACATTTCATACGTATCTAATTGATGCGATATCGACGGAATCTTTTCCTTTACAATAAGGAATTACAATGTGCAACTATGTACATACGTAGGTTTCAATGGAGAAACTTCAGCGTTTATCAGTTAGAATATGTTTGTACTGCGAAAAGCTTCTTTAGACATCGCTTGAGTTTAATGGAGAGTACGTGAAAAGGTTTACATTTTCATATAAGTTTTTGTCCTGATTATTCACCAAACTCTTCAACACTGCATAGCCATTATTTTTTATTACACTACGTAATTTGTCATTTACCTCATCAGGATACAGTCCTTTGGGTACCTCCGATATTTTCTCAATTAATTTAATACCCTCGGACATTTGTAGACCAGACGTTTCCAGTTGAGTTATAACTTATGACAAGTTTCCGTAATTGGTCTTTATGAATTGTAGATTTTGGTGTATGTTTTCTGAAATCAGGGATTTTGCTATTGTAATGGCAGCTGAATCTTCGCCATCTAATGTATGAATTACTAGTGTGACTTTATTGTAATGTTCTGCGAAATATAAGGCAGCTTCAAGCCAGGTGCCCCAACTTGTAACTACGGGTTGGGTGGAAGGGAGATATCTGGTGCAATTTCTCAAAATTTTAATATTCTTGAAGGGGCTTTGAGAAATATATTTTTTTCACAGACGCTATAAAACAGTCCACATCGCTATATAAAGCACGAATAGCTTCAGCAACTCTATGCAGTCCGTGCGCCAGGCAAGTTAAATGCACCATGTTGGTATACCGCTCTTCAAGTTGTTTTGCTGTCTTAATAATAAGTTTATAGGCCCTACGGAGCTGCATCTGTGACGAAAAAAAAATACATTATCATATTTAATTCCTTCCGGCCAGAAAAGGTCATAACCTTATAAAAAAAATCTTGGACAATAGTTGCATGGTTTACCTTTTTCCAATTTGTGTGAAGTTAGCACAAATTCTTTCCTTACAAAGTTCTCGGAAAGTATACTGCCCACCACATTTGCCACATATCTACCACTTACGTCTGTAGACTCATCAACTGAAACCCATATATTTTCTGATCGTTCATGCTTTCTCGAATTTTGGGAATCGTATTCTGGTACGAAATTGGTAAATATTCTTTACGTATTGTTGCTTCTCCTGGAATATGTTGATTTGTGTATTTTACCAGAAATTATATAAAGTGTGGGTTGTCCAAAGTTCTGAATGGAATGTTTGTGTGTACCAACATGTCACATAAGTCTATATTGAATTGTGACCGACTATTTGAACTCGATTGATTTTTTGTTTGAATTGCGTTCAACATTTTCCTTGTGTGCTTTACTATTACAGTGTCTTTCAAAATAGTACTTCTTAGTTCGTAATAATATGAAATTACACAAGAGACATACAGCACTTTCTTCTTCTCTAATAGCCTAAATATATCGCGTCCGAATTGTTCCACTAAATTATTTAGTGTTGCACTTCGTGAACGAGTTGTTTTAGGCATTGTAATGTGTGTCATTTCACATACGCAACTCTTCAGTATGACGGTTAAACACACTCTGGATATTTCGGGTTCGATGCACGGAACAGTACGGCGAAAGGCGAGAAAGTCTCACGTCATACTCTATACCCGTCTGCATAGTCAACTGCAATCGCGTGTTAGGGCCCGCACTCCCTCTGTTTACAAATGACATATACAACGTGACAGTCATTCCCACTCCATTCTCCGACCATGATTGTGTGCGAGTATATAACCGAAACACTACCTCCTTTGTATGGACGCAGTTATTGGAAGCTAAACAATTCTTTACTTCAACTGCATGATGTGAATCAGAATTTTAATGATCATTTTGAAAATATAAAACGCAGAGTAAAAAATTCCCCTCTAACAAGAAATGTTTGAACTCACTCAGAAAGGTACAACCTTCAAACTTCGTTAACTGATACAGCTCCTATATGTAAGTGATCACACAAAAAATTGCCTGCCGTTACAAATTAATAAACTCTCAAAACTTACTTGGAATGTCGGGTGGAATGCATTGTTCAATAGCCCTCCTGCGTGTTCTGCAACCCATTGCACTGTTCGAGCATGATGCGTTGCGGAATCTGTCCTATCACTGCATGCAGTGTGGTACAGCTCGTCTTTAATTTCATTTACAAAACATAATCCAAAGTATGAATGTCTGGTACTTATTCAAGGTACATGATTAGTAAGTACTTATTTTGCTCTATAAATGTGTAACACAAGTGGCAGAGCTCGATTGAGTGATTAAAACATAAATGCGTTTTACGCCATGCACACTTAACTAACGCACTCTTATCTTATTTTGTTCACAATTTGTATTTATATTGTCAAGGCAAAACTGTTTTAGTGTCGGGAATTCTTGTGGTCTTCCTGATGTCAGTGCGAGCAAACTATGAATATTTTATCATGTTGCGAAGTCATGTTGCACAAAACTGACAATGAAGGAAGGATTGTAATTTCAAAATATTATCCCTGTGGAATAATTCAAATTTTACACTTTTGTTTGACGATATGAGTTCAGACAAGCGGCGGTAGAATGATTTCCACTGACATAAAAAGAACTTATCCAGAGGCTGAACTATTTCCGCCGTTCCGGGCGTGGACGGTTCCGAGAGGAATCTGAACTAGTTCAATTGTTTTACCAAGAGAGATACTTTCTAGACATTGGTATCATTGTATGCTGTCCACGAATCCAAAATCAAAGCGAACTTATCACCTGTAAATGGAAAGAAAGCTTCTTCTTACCAATCTTTTAGCTCTTTTTCCCCCATTTTTCCGGATTTTGAACCCTTAATAATAATGTTTTCGTCTCTAAACATTTTTTTAGAAACTACAGAACAGAAAGTTCCTGCCGGTTCTTGCAATGCGATAAAAAGTTTTAGGCATAATCGTGTAGGAATGAGAAAGAGCTGTAATAGACTGGACCTTGCTTTCGGTATGCTTTTCACCAACAAAAGACAATGTGCGTTTTGTTTTCATTTCCTTTTTAAAGTCGCTCTGATCTGTAGGCTATTATAAATAGCAGAAGGTGAATAATGAATAAGTTAATGTTTTGTTATATTCAAATATTCATCTGCCGTTTTCTGTATTTCCGCCTCATCTCTTGCATGCCAACGGGAGACGAATTTCGAGATTTTTCTCCTTTTGACCTTGTAGCACTTTTTAAAATCATAAATCGAGGATCTCGAAGCTTTAAATGTACCCTCTGATAATATTGTTCTTGAAATGTCTACAGACCACACTTTTAAATCAGCATCAGATATAGTTTATTTTGTCTGGCACGCACAAATCTTGACAATAGGGCTTCATACATGACTTTTTTTAACTTTACTGATTGTGGTTTTACATCCTCTAATTGTGATTTTCAAAGATATAGTTGCTGCTCCGACGTAACTGCCCGAAAGCTTTTCCGAACTTTCGCTAACGAGTACTTCTTTTTACCACGTTCATTCAGCTAGTATTTCGCTGCTTTTCTCTTATAATCGGAACTTACATTTTTTGTTGATTGTTTCTGTGGACTTGGTGCATAACTTGACTATTACGATTTCATTGGTGATGGAGTATGATAATAAAGCGAATCATTGTCAGATCTGTTAGCTCAAATACCACAGTTGAGAAATGGGGGTTCTGGTTGTGGGTACTAGATTCTGAAGATGAGGTATCAATGTCACTTTCTTCATCCGGAGATTCTTCATTGGTTATCTCTAAAGTATAGTGTAATTCGCCCCGAATGGATGATCTTCTATAAGTTTTATAATATATTCTGCCATTTGTGTCTCTTGTATAGTGATTTCACTTGCAGCACAATTACGCTCACGAAAATAATTTGTCGCACGTAACAAAACATTGACAGGATTCGACGACCTTTGAGAGCACATTCTTACGTCCCAATGACAGCACTCACTGCTACAAACTAACATGCGGTCGTGTTTACTTGTAGGCCTACCCCGCGATGCAGCTGCAGCTCACCTGCAGTCAGCTGATAAGCCGCTCACGACAGTTATTTTAGTAGCCATGTCACATTCACATAGTAATTTCAGACCTTTGCATTGGGTATCGGCAGTTACTTTTTTGTGTGTTCACTTACATATGGGAGCTGTATTAGTTAACGAAGTTTGAGGGTTGTACTTTCTGAGCGAGTTCAAACATCCCTTGTAAGTATTACGCAGAAATGGCTTCGTATTATAAAACCCTGAATTAAGTCGTTTTATCACACAGCGGGATATCTTCGAGCACAGGAAAGTCGAGCTACACTTCAATTTTATTATCAGATGCTGAACGAACTTCATTCTCGTCACAAGACAGAAGGTAATAAATGGCAAGAAATCAGTCAAGTTAAACGCACAATATGCACTTTACAGAAAAAGACAATGTATGGTGTAATAATTCGATCTAGAGTACCTACAATAAACGAAAACGAAAAATGTACCCTCTTCACTTAGTAAAAGAAAAGCAAAAACATGTCAAATTCATTACAAATCTTCAGACGGCAACTGGGAAAATTCTCAACACAAGCAACGAATGTATAACAGAATTTGAGAAACACTTTACATCTCTGTATGCAAATACAAATACTTCGCAGCAGCAAACACAAAAGCTACTCAAACATATCAATCATCACTTAAGTGTGATCCAGCAAGAAGAACTGCACATCCATCACAGAAGAGGAAATCCGGAAAGCATTAGGCTCAACGCATAAACACACAGCACCCGTTCCAGATGGTCTAACATACCAGTTTTATAAAACACATTGGGTAGTGATGAAAGAATATGATTTTGTTGGAACTGTTCAACTATATTTTTAATAATCATGATATAACTGATGGGTTCAATGACAGGGGTGACGCTCATCCCGAAGAAGGAATCTCCTAGTAGAACAGCCGATTATAGACCCATCACACTATTAAACACTATAAACTGCTGATGAAAGTTCTAGCCAACCGTTTTCGACCTATGTCTGAAGATATTTTTGAAACAGGGAAAACATGTGGCATCCTTAATAAGTCCATCATATACAATCTCACTGCCATCAGAGACACCATATTATACTGTGAAGAACACCCAAATGAAAGTGGTGCACTGGGATCGCTCGATTTTGAAAAAGCTTTCGACATAGTGAACCACAATTATTTATATGCAATCACGCAACACTTCTGCATACCTCAGAAAATAATTAATATCATTAAAGCGATATACGCTAATGCACATTCTCAGATTGAAGTTAATGAGTTTATTACTAAAAGAATTCCAATAAAATCCTCAGTCAGACAAGGGTGCCCTCTATCTATGTTTCTTTTTGCTATCAGTGTAGAACCATTTATATGACTTGAACATTAGGTATTGCACTCTAGAAATCGAGTACCAACACCAATGTTTACAATAACGTGTATGCAGACGACGTTGTCCTCCTACTTCGTGACATCGGAGAGTGTGAATATTTATCAGATATTTTCCAAACTTACTATGACGCCTCAAATGCGCAAATGAACTATCAAAAGTCAACTTTATTGTCCGTAGAGAAATGGCCTCAACTACAAACAATTAACAACATCCCAATTAAACCTAAAACAAATAGGCCTATACTAGGTCCAACAGTATGCGCCTCCTTTGACGATATGGTGGAAAGCAATTGGTCTAAAGTCACTGCCAGCAGCCGAACCTCAGTGTTTAAATATATCATCAGACATCTTAATTTGTTTCAGAAAATTTCGCACATCAATATACAGGGTGTTTCAAAAATACGGGGCATAATTTCAGGTATGTATTTCCCACATGTAGACAATCAAAATAGTTCATTACAACATGTGTCCGGGAATGCTTCATTTCCGAGTTATGATCTTCACACATTTAAATTCACCGGAACGTTTTTCTTTCCGCAGGTCGTTGTCATTACAGAAGATGTTCAAAATGTCCACCTCCTGCTTGAATACAGACCTCACATCGATGTCTCATTGACCTCCAAACACGATCCCAAACTCCAGGAGTATTGCCTATGTCCCCAGAACATGCCACAATTCGATTCCGAAGGGATTCCAAATCAGGCACCGGAGACGAATAAACCAATGATTTTAAATGGCCCCACAAGTAGAAATCGAGAGGGTTCATATAAGGTGAGCGTGGAAGCCAAGCAATTAGGCCACCTCTACCTATTCATCGATCAGGAAACCTTCGATCCAAGTACCGGCAAGCCGTACGACTGAAGTGTGCAGGAGCGCCATCATGCAAGAAGTGAATGTGTTGACGATTGATCGATCAGTGGAGTGTCTTCTAAAACATGGGGTATGGTGTTTTCCAGGAAGTTTGTGTACGCCTGCCCCGTAAGTCTGTTTACAAGTACATGGGGTCCAACTAATCGATCACCAATGAAACCGTCCCACATGTTGAGGGAGAACCGCACCTGGTGATGAGATGGAACAGTTGCACGTGGGTTTTCATACGCCCATACATGCTGATTGTGGAAATTTGTTATGCCATCTCGTGTGAACTGTGCTTCATCTGTAAATAATACTAAGGCAGGAAAGTTCGGATTTACACCACACTGCTGCAAGAACCACTGACAGAACCTAACTCGTGCAGGGTAATCTGCTGGTGACAGGGCCTGTACACGTTGCAAATGATAAGGATACAATTGATACTCTTTCAACAGTCTCCAGACAGTCGTATGAGGAACATTGACTTGCAACGCTACCCTTCGTGTGCTGATAGAAGGAGTCACGTTCACAACCTCCAGAACCTCCTCCTGTACTTCTGGAGTTGTAGATCTTGGTCGTCCCCTTCCCAAACCAGAAGAGTTAAATTTTCCATACTCGCACAGACGGTAATGGAGACGTACAAATGTCTTCCGATCTGGACATTGTCGCTGTGGGTACCTCTCCTGGTACAAACGACGAGCCAGCGCAGCATCGCCGTGCCTTACCGTACATGAAGTGTATCTCTGCCAGCTCTTGATTTGAATACATGTCGCACAGTCTAACGCCTACACAACACTGAATGTAACCTTCGCCTCGGAATGAACTGTCAGAGTGCCCTCTTAATGTCTCCTTTGACGGCAACGACCTGCGGAAAGAAAAACGTTTCGGTGAATTTCAATGTTGTGAAGGCCATAACTCGGAAATAAAGCATTTCCGGACACATGTTGTAATGAACTATTTTGATTGTGTCTACATGTGGGAAATACATACCTGAAATTATGCCCCGTATTTTTTAAACACCCTGTATTTTGTCTGTCACAATTATAGTATATCGCTCAAGTTCTGAGGATGACTAACAAATATGCATACATCATGGAAAAAGCTGTAAACTATTATATATAGAAGGGGCATTTTTACAACCTCAAAAAGACGCAATTACAACTACCGAAAAAGAAGGGAGGGTTGCAGCTAACAGCCGTAAAACAGAAATGTCAAGCAGTTTTTATACGCAATATAATGCGAGCACTACAAGGAAGAGGGAACCAGGTCGATATAAATTTATAAGAAAATCACACACCATTACTACGAAATAGGACCTCGACATTACCACACTTGATAAGAAAATCTTGGGACCAGGTAGAAAAATGCGCAGCAGATATTTTGGGAGTGAATGATCCGCAACAAACAAAAATGATATATCATCACATTATGCAAGATACTTATCAGACACCGCATATAATGGAACGATATCCGAATGAGAGATGGTTCAAAATCTGGAACAATCTCCACCTGACGGACATTCCCACCACATGGAAGATTTCAGCGTATGAATAAATCAATGGAATTATTCCAACGGAAGAGAAGAAGTATCGGCAAAATATCACTGCGTCATCGGCCTGCAAAAAATGTGTGTTTTTGGATACACAAAAACATCGTGTAACGAACTGTGGTCCTGCGAAGTTTGTTTGGGAAGAAGCAAAAAGACGACTGTATAGTATATGTGACATCCAGTGTGTGAATGGTATGAATCAGGTCCTCCTTTGTATTGATCCACCAACAGAAAATAATGTATTCGTACTTGTGTGGTTGGCAATAAGTTTGCTGAATTACCAATTAACAACGGAACTACCAACTGTAAAAGACTATATAGGAATGCTGAAAACGGAAAAGATTAAAGTAAAATATAAATATCAAAGTGATGCTCGATCAAAAATCCACCAGCTTGACCTTCTTCAATTATAGAAAGTCTGTTTCTTTAGATTCAAGATCGTAATTCTAAAACAAATAGTAATATGTGATCTCAGAACAGTTTGCGAACGTTATGGTTTTGAAATGGATGGTATATTTAAAAGAAAATATTATTACATCCAAGTCTGTTCACAACTGAAAATATGCGAATTATTATGTATATAACATTTTAAGTGTAATGTTTATTTTCTGTCAGCATTTTTAAAAGCTGATTTCATTTATTGAATTACAAAGATTTAGTGGAATATTAACACGTGTAACTTTGTCTACAATGGTAATTGTATTTACTTATCTTTTATGTAAGCTAATCTTTAAACACAAATTTAAGGTGTGCAATTAGGTAAATCAAAAACAAAAATGTGGAGGGAAAAAAATAGGCCTATTTGTTAGCAAATATTGAATGTGTAATTTGGTTTGAAAAAAAAAACTTGTTTCCAAAAATAAAAAAATTGTAGACGACACAAGTTGTATAACATTGGATTTCTCTATCGCAGAGTAGGCCTACGCTGCTATTAAAGTGTAATTTCAAAGCTATGTGGAAATCACGGTCGCGAGTTTTAATCTCGTATGTGACTTGAAAGTTTAGTCTGTTCAGTTGGTGACCTGAATCGATATCCAACGTCATGTTAACTCTACATTACTGAATTCCTGTCAAGTGTTCATCTTTGTAAGTGAGTGTGTGTGTGTGTAATGGTAGTAGTAAGAGTGTTAATGTTGGGAATAATAATGTCAATGTTAGGAATAATAGTGCCAATATTAGGAATAATAGTGCCAATATTAGGAATAATAGTGCCAATATTAGGAATAATAGTGTCAGTATTAGGAATAATGGTGTCAATATTACAGAAAGACTATCAATAGCCAAGCGAGTAGACCAACAAGTTAATATTAATAGATTAAATAGAACCTGAAATTAAAGGACGAGGAAACTAAGCAACATTATCAGGTTGAAATTTCAAATAGATTTGCCACTTTAGAAAGCTCCGATGAAGTTGAGAAAGAGTTAGATGTTAATAGCGTATGGGAAAATATCAGAGATAGTATCAAAATTGCAAATGAGCAGAGCATAGGTTATTATGAAATTAAGAAAAAGAAACCGTGGTTTGATGAAGATTGTTGCATGTTAGTAGAAAGAAGAAAACAGGCAAAATTGAAATTCTTACAGGATCCAGTTGAGGACAAAATTGAGATAATCATTTCAATGAAAGACGAGAAGCAAGCCGTACACTTGGGAATAAAAAGAGAGATTACATGAAGGAAAAATAGAATGAGGTACAAACAAATAGTAGGAATAAAAACATTCCAGATTTATATAAGGGTACAAAGGAATTTAAGAACGGATATCAGGCAAGGGTAAACGTGATCAAGGATGAGAATGGTGACTTGCTTGCAGACTCTCATTCAATCCTGAACAGATGGAAAAACTCTTTTTGACAACTACTAAATGTACATACGCCAAATAGAAGTGATTGGGATGAAATTCAAATACAAACTGCTGAGCCATTTATACCGGAACCCACACTTTCTGAAGTCGAAATTGCGATAGAAAATCTGAAAAAATACAAGTCTCCAGGTATCGATCAAATTACAGCAGAATTAATACAAGAGGGTGGAAGCGCATTATCTAGTGAAATTTATAAACTTGTACTTGCTATTTGGGAAAAGGAAATTGTACCAGAACAATGGAAGAAGTCCATAATTGTACCTATTTTTACGAAGGGGGACAAGACTAACAGTAGTAACTTTCGAGGAATATTACTTTTGTTGACGTCGTACAAAATTTTGTCCAATATTTTTTCGAGAAGATTAACTCCACATGTAGATGAAATTATTGGGGATCATTGGTGTGGTTTTAGGCGTAATAGATCGACTATTGATCAGATGTTTTGTATTCGACAGATATTGGAGAAAAATGGGACTATAAGGGTACAGCACATCAGTTATTCATAGATTTCAAGAAGACATATGATTCGGTTAAGAGAGAAGTTTTACTGTATATAACATTCTTATTGAATTTGGTATTCCCAAAAAACTAGTTCGATTAATTAAAATGTGTCTCAATGAAACTTACAGTAGGGTCCGTATAGGCCAGCATCTGTCTGATGCTTTTCCAATTCACTGCGGGCTAAAGCAAGGAAATGCATTTTTACCTTTACTTTTTAACTTCGCCCTAGAATATGCTATTAAGAAAGTTCAGGATAACACAGAGGGTTTAAACACGGAAATTTTACTTGAAGCAAGTAAAGCGATAGGTTTGAAAGTAAACCCCGAAAATACGAAGTATATGATTATGTCTCGTGACCAGAATATTCTACGAAATGGAAATATAAAAATTGGAGATTTATCTTTCGAAGAGGTGGAAAAATTCAAATCACACTCGGGAGGAAATTCAACGCAGAATAAATATAGGAAATGCGTGTTATTATTCGGTTGAAAAGCTTTTGCCATCTAGTCTGCTGTCAAAAAATCTGAAAGTTAGAATTTATAAAACAGTTATATTACCGGTTGTTCTTTATTGTTGTGAAACTTGGACTCTCACTTTGAGAGAGGAACATAGGTTAAGGGTGTTTGAGAATAGAGTGCTTAGGAAAATATTTGGAGCTAAGAGAGATGAAGTTACAGGAGAATAGAGAAAGTTACACAGCAAAGAACTGCACGCATTGTATTCTTCACCTGACATAATTAGGAACATTAAATCCAAACGTTTGAGATGGGCAAGGCATGTAGCACGTATGGGCGAATCCAGCAATGCGTATAGAGTGTTTGTTGGGAGGCCGGAGGGAAAAAGACCTTTGGGGGAACCGAGACGAAGATGGGAAGATAATATTAAAATAGATTTGAGGGAGATGGGATATGATGATAGAGACTGGATTAATGTTGCTCAGGATAGGGACCGATGGCGATCTTATGTGAGGGCGGCAATGAACCTCCGGGTTCCTTAAAAGCCATTTGTAAGTAAGTAAGTGTCAATATTAGGAATAATAGTGTCAATATTAGGAATGATATTGTCAATACTAGGAATAATAGTGTCAAAAAGGTAGCTACAGTGTTCCTAGCGATGGATTTGGAAGCTGAAGCATATAGCCACCAAAACTTTAAGATTGCATCATCTGACTTATAGAAGAAATCAGAAATCAGTGACATCAGTGGAAAGCAATAAAAAAGTAGATATGATAAATCTTAGGAAACTGTCTGAGCCATGGCCTTAGTTATTTCCGGGATTGAAAATGAATTCTTTGGACCCCCTTACCTAGACACTACCCAAATACTTGTCACAGTCTACATAATGTACTTATAGTTACAGCGTACACACATTCGTACAATTCATTTTGATTTTTCAGATAAATCAGTTCAAGATTAAGGTAAAGAACCCAAATAAGAGACAGGGCCCTAATAATAGATACATTGTTAACTTCTCCGGTATAATTTGCCATCTCTCGACAACTATGGTAAATCAATGTTTGTGCTTCTAAGACTGACTAAAATCTGTATTGTCAATTCTAAAAATAGACGAAATGCTATATGTATTCCACTCATTCAGATTTAAAATGTCTATTCCCATCCTCATTTCTAAGCAGTTAAAAAAGTGTCTCTTATTTAGGAACCTTACCTTATAAATTCGTTCAAAGTTTCTCAATTAAAATATATATATATATATATATATATATATATATATATACCTATACCTAAATTGTAGTTATTGTATACAAAATATCATCCTCCCTCAAATGAGTCACCACTGTAATCAGGAATGCAATAATTACAAAGCTATAATTATAGCGAAAATAATAATAATAATAATAATAATAATAATAATAATAATAATAATAATAATACTTTTCCTCCATTTATTATTATTTTGTAACCGCGTTGCTTTATTGTTGACCTGCATGCAAATGATGTAGCAGGTAGCCTACTGTCTTAGTTTTGTCGTTTAGTCTCAGAAAGGAGGTAGTGCGCATGAGAAGAGGACCAGCGATCTGATTCACAAGAGAACGACTAGTTGAGGTAATATAATTAGTTTCGTTCCGTTGTATGTCGTCCCGTAGTAGTTAGAACAAGTGCCAGGGAAAAGAATTCAGCGTAAATAAGTAGTCCGGTAAAGACTATTAACAAATAAATAAAATCCATGGTCCTACAGCCCATGAAGAGCCTAGACCGACCAGCCGGCTGCTGGCCTCACGCCCACATGCCGAAGCAGAGGTGGACGATCATCCAACCAGAATGGAGGTATCGTGTGGTTATCACGATGATCCCTCCAGCCGTTATAGCTGACATTCGCAACCTGATTTCGCTACCTATCATAGCTCCCCAAGTGCATCACGATGCTGGATAGGCACCGGTCCCATACACTGGCCGAAATTTCATGAGAAAATTTCTTCCCACATGAGGATTCGAACCAGCGCGCATTCCGTAACGCAAGTCTTAGGCAGATGCCTTAGACCACGACGCCACGGCGCGGGACTAACAAATAAATAAGTAAATTAATTTTTTTCTCTCTATGAGGGCTGGAGGGGAACATTCCTGTCCACCGCGACCTATTATGCATCCTGGGATAAGTTGCAAGCCCACCGACTGCACCTACGCCGAACCGTCCTAACCGCTAACACCCTAACGACCAGTCCTCCCATCCATCCAAATCCGTGTACCATTCCACCCCAACAGCCCCCGTCTCCCCGACGGTCTGAGGTGTAGGCCCCCTCTTCCGTTGGCTGGCCACCTGCTACCACGCAAGTAAATTAATTTAGCAAAAAAAAAAAAAAAGGAATGCATGACAGCGAGGTCGAACACACGACCGACTGATTCGGAAACAGGCACTCTGTCCGTTAGACTAAAGCCATCCGTGAAAACATTTCATATAAACCAATGCAATACTCCAGGATATGCCTATATCTCGAAATTGAACATTAACTTGATTTACTTGAAATTAATTAGACATGGTTCGCATTAGTTGTGGAAATATGTTTTGCCCTGTGACTTATAAATAAAGTAATTGGGTGTGAAAATCGTTATTCCTCATCTATATGTAACTTAAATCTTAATTACCGGTAGACCATTTAATATTTTATTATGTTTAATAGTCACACCGGACGCTATACTATACAGTGCTATGCTTTTGTGCGTTATTATAGCTAGCGATAAGATATGAACATGGGCACATTAGATGCTATAATAATGGTTCATCATAGACATTTTCTACAAAATGGTCAAAGAGGATGGATCCAGAGGAATTGTTTTTGTTTGCGCTGGCTTTAAAACAGAAGCGCATAAACATTCAAAGATGATTCATGGGAAGGCCTGAAAAAGAGATTGACAAATATCGAAAATATCGAAACAACCCACTCAAAATCCAGATCAATTGTGGGATCAAGTTCTGGCTACTTGGGAAGCATTTGCACCCATTTTTTAGAAATCAAAGTTCCGACTGATCACTTTTCCGAATGATCATTTTTCCGAAGCCCTCTTTTCCGAATGATCATTTTTTCGAATGAACCGTTATTCCGAATGGACATTTCTCCAAATTATTAGTGTTCATTAATATCTTGAAATGAACAAGTCTTGAAATTACTAAGTCGCAATGGATGTACAAATTATTACTTCAGGTAAACGGGCTATGAAATTACACTGGTTAATAGTGATTTTGTTAAATGTAAAATTTATGCTGTTTCTTATATAATTTCATCTGCTGATTGCAGAAATGAAGTCAGAATTTTTTTACCACCCACCATTTTTCTGTAATTTTAGAAAAATTGTTTATATTTTTATTGCTATATACAATCCTTAACATGCTAATGAAAAAGAAAATATTTGAAATATTTCATTTTATTCATTTAACAATTCACTCATAACTTTTGATCATTGTTGCCTGTGAAGTCAGAATTCATAAAAATAAATTTATTTAAGACTATGTGAGTTAGTATTAATTCTGAGTTGAGTTGGAACTTACATTCATGAAACAAGTTTCATAACCTGTCTTTAGTTTGTCCTAATTTTGAGTGTGGTAAAAGTATCTTATAAAGTGAAACATACCTCTAAATAGTGTATAAATGACAAACAATTTTTCTTAAGTTTGTGATTAGTTAACTTTGAATTTTACTACACTAGTTAAAATAGCTTACGAGTATTTTTTATTGCAAAATAGATAACATGAACAGGTCCCCTGAAATCTGTTGCGCTCCATGTGATTCTATTAACTGGTTGGCTAAAAAGATCCCGTCATATGCCTTTTCCAGTTCCAATGATATGCCGAGAACCTAGGATCATTCAACAGACTGTTACTTTCTAGATACCACAGATCACAAGATTACAGAGAGCTTGTCAGCGAGTTGATTCGGAACTGTAATGTGATGGGATTTCATATCTCTCAAAATAACTTTTTGGATGCTCATCTATTTTTTTCTTTTCTCAAAATGTGGAGCCTTTTTTCGGGTAGTGAGCGAAATATTCTGAATATGTGGAGCGTTTTCAAAACATTTTCAGGACTTTTTATAAAATGGACAAGCGCTTTCAATACAGAAAAAAATGGAGCCCAGATATTCTGTCACACTACTGCTGGACACTCAAAAGAGATGTTTCTCAAGCATCCGCTTTTTGGTGTAAAGATAATTCGTTTGGCGTGTTTCTTAAGTATAGTCTAAAACATATTTCAAAATGAACACATATTTTAGGTAAATGAATATGATTTTAGGTAAAATGTTACAAGATTTCAATAATAGAAAAATTTGAATTATATTTCATATAATTATTCAAAAGCCCTGAAAACAGATTTGAATTCAGCACGAAAAATGCTATAATAATCACCCATTCTTTATGTTTTAACAAAAAAAATATGTTTAATTTTGTTGACCAGTGCTATTAATGGTTATAAATTAATACTAGTGGCTTTTAGCAGCAACTGCTGCTTGATAAAAATTGAAAATCACAATAAAATTCCTATACACAAAGTTCCACATTGCTCATACTATTCACGACCTTCAAAAAACCTAACACAGCTGTATTAATAACTCAAATGAAGATGAAGTACATTACCGGTACGTGAAGCACTGCCCTCTACAAAACACTACGAAATGAACTGCAAGATGTCCTACGGTATACTTTTTTGCTGCGATGGACGCACATATTTTTTAAATTATTTCACATCGTAATATGTAATACTATCTTCATGCAAAATTTCACTTCTTGAAACGTTGTTCCAAACATCATTGTCTACATAGGCTAGTCGTTTATGAGGTCTTAATGTAGTTACATTTCTAAACGTCCTACCACATTTTCTTGGTCGACCAGCTACACTCATATTAATGAACTTATGAAGAAGAACTAAATTCACAACTTAACAACACTATTACTTTTTAGTAACACCAGATAAAAAACATACGTACAATATTGAAGCACGAAAAAAATACGTGACAGTTGAAAGATGATCAAACCATTATTATCGAGGTCTCGAAAAGCATGATATTGTGACGTCAAATCTCGCATGTACAGAAGGCTTCGATAACTACATTTATGAACGTTTTAAGGAAACATGATGTTTTATTGTTTGAAATTTCATTATTTGAAACGTAGCCTCTCTATAGGCTACACAAAGCCCCACATTACTGACACCATTCATGACCTTCAAAAAAACCTCAAAAAGCTGTATTAAAAACTCAAATGAAGATAAAGTACATTACATGAATCACGGCCCTCTGCACAACACTACAAAACGAACTGTAAGATGTCCTACTTACGGTATACGCTTTACTGTGACGGTCGTACATTTTTTAAAATAATTTAAAGCTTTTTATGAACTTCACTACAAACCATTTAGATTTTTCCGCAATATTAATATTATTAGCTTTCGATTGAGACATCACACAATCTCACAGGATGTATAGTTTTCATAAAATTTTCCGCCACAGTTCAAATTAAATATATAGATAGAATAGATTATAAAGGTAAAAATGGTCCTGGTGGAAATATATATTGGGAATGTGTAAGACTGAGACAGAAGGAGTGTTCAGTAAGAGCCATAACAGACAGAAATGATGAAGAAATAGTCATTCTTAAAAGTGTTGATGTGTCGCCTCACTGTCATGCTCCGAATAGAGAGGAAACACAAGCAGAATTGGTGAGAAGTAGAAATGAGATTGAGAAGGAAGGTAAAAGCACAGCCAAGAAACCGTTGGATAGCAGTATAAAACAGAATCAGGGCAATAACATTGGAATACGAAACATACAAGGAAGAAAACCGCCGTCTTCAGTACTTAAGAATTGGGTACAATTTAAGGTTCTGAAAAAGCAAGAAATACTGGCCATGTGATAAATTCAGTTTTAATTGTAAAATCACATTAAATTTAATCTTCTCTTGACTTTACTATATTATTTCATTTAATATTCTTGATTTCGGAAAACAGGTCCTATGAAAAATGGTCATTCGAAAACGAGGAATTCAGAAAAATGTTCACTCGGAAAAAAGGACATTCGGAAAAACTAACATTCGGAAAGTTGGTTTCGGAAAAATGACCTGTAACCCCTTGGAAGATCTCGCTGAAGACCAGAACTATTTCCACGATCTGGTGGACTCAATGCCCAAAGATGCCAGGCAGTGACAGACGCCGGTGGCATGTTGACAAAGTATTAGATCCACATGTGTATTTTTTTATTTTTCTTTAATTTGTTTGTTTATCATTGTTTTATTTCGGGAAGAAAATTGATCTTCCAAGAGTTTTTTACTCGGATATTTGCTGCAGCAGGGGAAATAGACGATAATCTTTCACTGCATTAGACAATCCATGTCCCGCCAATGAAATCTTTGTGTACTATACGGGTCTATGGAGGTATTTTTGAACATCTTTTGCAGTGATTTTGTGTGTAAATGTTTTTCAAGCAATAAAGCATGACAATGGTTTGTCTTACATCACGATCTGGTGTCCTAGCGAAATAGTTCCTCACAGCACCGGTTTAATTACTATTCACCCTGTATAAACGTACTCGTGTAAATCGCGGTCAAAACTTCAACATTTCCACCACCAAGAGACACGACAAAACTTTTTTCCAAGTCTGTAGACTAACTTACCAAGCACTGGTGTAAGCTATGTTGATCTATTTTGTTCGGATGAATAAAATAATATATTCTCAGGTTACATTAAATTTATTTTCAGGATACAAAAATTACGCAGTGTTATAAAAAAACCTGAAGCTGAATGAGTTTTTTATTTGAACTCGAATAATACTTTTATTTGTCAATAAAAAGCCCTTACAATGTTCCTGTGTAAACATCAATGGGCGTTTGTGCGCATAAATGGACCAACTTAAATCAGAAGTTTTACAGTCATTAAAATGTATAAAGTACCTATAATTCTGAACTTACGTATCTCTTGCGATTAACAGTTTACAGTTGCGACAATGATAAATACAGTACACATAAAAGCCAAATACGAAAATCGAAGTGGAGAGCATTCCCTAGTGAAAAGACTGGAAAACAACTTTCTAGTGAGTTCGTAACAAGCTCTGTTGTAGGTACAGTATATAGATCTGATATTATTCTGCGACTCAAACGATAGACACTTAGAAACAGTCAATGGACTAGTAACTGGGCATTATCGGTTTCGAGTTGTTGCTATTGGGGGCCATTCTCCAGGAAAAGTACAAGATATTTACTTTGGTATGAAGGTTTCGAAGCTTGTTTAAGGAATACAATTGGAATAGCACTATTATATATTAAGAGATGTAGGCTACAAGAAGCGGAAAGGTTGACGTGCATGGAGTTTTTTTTATAAGTTTGATTATTCAGCTATTCTATTCTGACGTAAACATAATATAATTTCAAGTTTAAACATAAAATTGATATCGGTAGCATTTTTTTTAGAATACAGAAGTTTTCAGTACTGTTTTAAAAACCTAACAAACAATAGCATTTTCAATAAATTAGATAAGCGTCGCTAAGGAAATCTTCATCCAAGGAATGTTTCGTAAAAAGTAACAGATCAGTACGAGTTGTTACAGAGATCTCAAGTCTGTGCCAAGTTATGTTCCTTTTTCAACATAACAAGTATATAGTGGTGTCGTTCGGCACCGATAAACACACGGCTGTAAATTTTGAACGCCTCAAGGTATTAATTAATTCATACACGAATCTAACCAAATTCTCTGGAGAACATCAGAGCCATCGGATACAACAGCACCGCAACGGAAAATCAGTTTATTTACATCAATATGTAAATTGCTCGAACATAAAAATTGATGTTCAATCGATGGGCCGATAAGTTAACGCACACCCAACCCTTGCTTGTCTGCAACTTTGAAAACTAATTCAATTTATCATGAGAAGAAATCAGAATTGCGCGACAGCAAACATACTTTCGGCAAAACCAACAGGAGGAAAAAACCTGTCACATTCATAATCTGAGTTTATGTAGGTGGTACTCACATCCGGATGATCTTTGACTGGGACGTAAACTTTTTCTGTAAGCGTCGTAGGGGGCCCTTCTGCGTCGGACAGCACCAGGGAGTCCTTCTTTGTGCCATTTATCTGGAACAGACTCGCCCGAACCTTGGAGATTTCTGAAAGTCAACCATAAAACAACACAATTGCAATGAGTTGTTTCTGCAACATGTTTATTACCAAAGCAGTTAACACCAAATATACAGAGTGGAAGGTAACCTTTTACAATCCTTGACATACATAACAGATCATGTCATTTGGGAACATTTTGTCAAATAATATTTTTTCATGCAAGCAGTAGTTTTTGTAATATTTCGAGAAAACGAATGTTGCAATGTTGCAACTTTGTAGACGTTAGCAGTGTTTACTTCACAAGATCATTGCATCCCAGCATACTAAATGCCGCTCCAATCATCTACTTGGCAGGGGTTTTGAGAGGATATACACACATACCGTTTTGTAAACAAAAACATCTGTTAAGAATGCAGTCAAATCAAAATTTATATAATCGTAACATGTTAATTACATGAACTATGTTATTCGTTATCTATTGTATCGTTATCGAACTATGTTATTCGTTACTCTATCGTTTCAGCACTAAATTTAGTACGAACAAACACATGGTTTCCGTTACATTTTAAGGCAATTTCATCAATAATACAGTAGAATAAAAATTATGCATAAAACAAAATTAATCCTTTAAATATAGTATTATTTTAAATTGAGAATCACCAGTTGATGTCACTCCAACTCAATTACAATACAATGTTTGGAAGAAATAAACAACTTTGGAACTAAATGAAAATGATACACGTTAATGTGAGGTACGCAGTTAAATTTTGTACACCATTCTCTACATTGTCTTTTAAAGGTGTTGTTCAAAGTGTCCACCAGTTACGTGTCTACAACTTTCGCACTACTTGGGAAAAGGAAATTGTACTAAAACCAAAAGGAGTCCATAACTGAACAGCAGCAGTCATCAGCACAGAGCACCCTCTGGCTAGCGTGTCTTACCCGCGGATAAGAGACTGCACTATGATGCATCCGTAGCTGCTGGTGAGTATCTCTTCTTCTCTGCCTGCTGCATAAAGGGGCATTTGATGTTGCACCGAATACCCTAAACCCATTTCAGCGAGAACTGACGACTACTGCTGTGCAGTATCTTTAAGAAGGAAGAAAAGACTAACTGTAGTAACTTTCGAGGAATATCACTTTTGTTAACGTCGTACAAAATTTTGTCCAATATTCTTTTGAGGAAATTAACTCCATAAACATATAAAATTATTGGAGACGATCGATGTGGTTTTAGGCGAAATAGATCCACTACTGATCAGGTCTTTTTATATTCGACAGCTATTGGAGAAAAAAATGGAAGTATAAGGGCACAGTATATCAGTTACATATTTCAAAAAGGCATATGACTCGATGAAGATAGAAGTTTTACATGATATTCTTCTTGTTGAACTTGGTATTCCCAAGAAACTAGTTCGATTAATTAAAATGTGTCTCAGTAAAACGTACGGCAGGGGTCCGTATAGGCCAATTTCTCTCTGAGGCTTTTTCAATTCACTGCGGGCTAAAGCAAGGAGATGCACTACCACTTTTGCTTGTCAACTTAGCTCTAGAATATGTCATTAGGAAAATCCAGGAAAACACAGAGGGTTCGGAATTTAACAAGCTTATTTCACCGAATAATGTCTTAACACTCTCTTGTATTCATTTTGCGCACTAAAATGTGATCGATACCTGGAGACTTAAAACTTTTCCAGCTTTTCTATCGCAATTTCGACTTCCGAAAGTGTGGGTTCGGGTATAAATGACTCAATAGTTGAATATCGTCCCGATCATTTCTATTTGGCCTATATAAATTTAGTAGTTGCCCAAAATAGTTTTTTTTCTATTTGTTCAGGATGAAATGAGAGTTTGTAAACAAGTCACAATTCTCATTCTTGATCGCGTTTACCCTTGTTGATATCCTTTCTTAAATTCCTTTACGCCCTTATACAGAGTGAACAATAAGTATGGAATATTGTTAAGAGCTTCTTAAATTTTAATTTTACAAAAAATGTTTTATACAAAAACTATTGGAGATAAACCATACAATATTATGCCAGTGTTCGAAAGAGTTTGTTATTCAGGGCCGGTTTCACAAAGCTTCAGTAAATCAATCCAAATGAAACATTAACTAGTGAACATTAATATATTTAACGAATCACTAAAATGCGAGCTCTTCACGAACCAAATTTTCTTAATAGTTAATGAACATTAAGCAATGGCTCATTACGGATAAATAAGTGCGATCAATGAATTTTTCATAACTATATCAGAACATTTTTTTTATGAAACCACAGCCGACTATATCGCAAATCGTGTAAGTACCCAAATAAGAGACAGGGTCCTAATAAGAGATACATTGTTAATTTCTCCGGTATAATTTGCCATCTCTTGACAACTATGGTAAATCAATGTTTGTGCTTCTAAGACATCGTGTTCTTTGTCTAACCTCAGTTGACAGTATTCAAGCACAAACTGTTGAACTGAACGAGCTACATCAGCTGCTTGTTTATGCGAATGACATGAATATGTTCGGATAAAATCCACAAACTATTAGGAAAAACACGGGAATTTTACTTGAAGCGAGTAATGCGATAGGTCTGGAAGTAAATCCAGAGAAAACAAAGTAAATGAATATGTATCGTGACCAGAACATAAACTAGCACGAAATGGAAATATAAAAGTACAATTGGAAATTTATCCTTTGAAGAGCTGGAAAAATTCAAATATATCTTGGAGCAACAGCAACAAATATAAATGATACTCGTGAGGAAATTAAACGTAGAATAAATCAGGGAAATGCCTGTTATTATTCGGTTGAGAATCTTATCAAGTTTACTTTCAAAAAAAAAAACTGAAAGGTAGCATTTATAAAACAGCTAAATTACCGGTTGTTCAGTATGGTGTGAAAATTGGACTCTCACTTCGAGAGAGGAACAGAGATAAAGGATGTTTGAGAATAAGGTGCTTAGGAAAATATTTGAGGCTAAGAGGGATGACGTTACAGGAGAATGGAGAAATTTACATAACGCAGAAGTGCACGCCTTGCATTCTTCGCTTAACATAACTGAAACATTAAATTCAGACATTTCAGATGGGTAGGGCATGTAACAGTATGGGTGAATCCAGAAATTCATAGAGAGTATTAGTTTAAAGACCTGAGGGGAGGAAGACCTTTGGGGAGACCGAGATGTAGATGGGAGGATAATAGTAAAATGGATTTGAGGGAGATAAGGTGTGATGGGTAGAGACTGGATTAATTTTGCTCATAATAGGGACCGATGTCGGGTTTATGTGAGGGCAGCAATGAACCTCCGGGGTCTCTAAAAGTAATTTATAATTTGTTTATTATTATTATTATTATTATTATTATTATTATTATTATTATTATTATTATTATTACTTGATGAAATTTGTTCACCACACTCGGGAGGATAAACGTACATAAATAATTGAAAATAACTTGAAAATTGTAACATACCATTCTAGAGACACGATGTCTTCACGTACAAAGTTATGTTAGTACCTAGAAAAAAGTTTAAATAATGCACAACCCTCCATATAGGATAATTAGCAAAGCAACATCTTTAGCACGACGCGTAGCGTCGCGACGTGTGCCATCCCAAACTCACCCGACCCTACCTCCACCCCTCTCAATGCGAGTCCTTATACTCGGTTATTTATGGCCTACTGTTGCAAATAAAACAATTATAACTCGATCGAGACGAGTGAAGCCGCGAGCATAATGTGAAGCAACGCGATGAGGTATTACGAACGTAGGAGCAGTAGCGCCACGGCTCCGGGCTGCAGGACTCCACTGGCCTCGGTCGAGTGATAACAATAGACATCTCTGTCAAAATGACTTAATGCATTAACAGATGAAACAATAGTTTTGTTCCAGCAAGTAATTCAGTAAATTCAGAACGCGTTACGAACCAATACCGAACATCTTTCGACACAGGCGCTAGTTGAGTACGTTCTCAGAAATGCTTCGGGATTTTACGTTGTTGGAATGTTTCTTGAATAAAATTATTCTTTCACGGCCTTCGGAGTTTCTTCTCATAATAAAATTATATTCATCTTTCGAACTTAATTCGTAGTAAAATATATCACATTTCCTTCCAAATCACTCACGATCGACTATTTTCCTATTTTAACCTGCCCAGTCTCGAAGAATTTTAACCTCAACCTCAGATTAAGTCATCTGAGCATGCGTCAGCAGTTCAGAATTCCCAGTTCCTGCTCTTAATCGAGAACCAATTTCATTCGTTCCGAACGAGTTCCAAAGTCCGATTTCAGAAACAGTTCAGAATCAGTTCAAGTCTTGCTGGAACGCACGAGATACTGCACATGAGCAATGGAACAAACCTTATTTATAAAGTAATTACGTAATAAGAATATGATCGTTTGGTCCAGGTAGCATCCGATTTTGCACAAGGATAAATCCTTCACCATGTTTCGGAATTGAATTAGTATCTTAACAATAAAGTACCATAATTTTAGTCCAGGGAGCATACATTTGGTGCAAGAATAATTCCTTTAACATGTTTCTAAATCAGTTTTGGACATTGTCCTTAATAAATCATTTCAAACTAATTTCAGTAGCGTGGATTGTGTAACCTATGAATATAATTTTTTGTGTTGGTTCCATTGTGCATAATTGTTTACGTTGTAGACAAAAACAAATAAAAATTAACGTGGAACGTAAATATTATTTTAAGAAAACAATGAAAATATGGGTAAATGATGAGCACAGAAAAGCCATTTCGTAGCACTTTGTTTTCTTAACAATTAGGATAACCTAGAGCAGTGGTTACCAAAGTGGGGGTCGCGACTTCCTGGCAGGTCATGTAAAGAGCTGAGGGAGGGTTGCGAGATGATAAACAAAATAAAACAAAATACTCCTAATTAACATAAATTTTTATGTTGCATTTAGAAACATACACAACGCTGAACATAAAAATAAAAAGAAGTTTCAGTAGTTATAAAGTAAAAATAATAAAATGCGATGAATGTGTCTCTTTTTAAGACAGTAGCTTCTCAAATTAATCTGAACTCCATATAAACTGTTATCATTTTCAATTGCTCGCTTTTCTTTTGATGGCAATCACAGACTATAAATTTATTTTGCATAAATACGAATTTGCAAATGCTATAAAAAATTAGTTGCTTTTTTGCGATATCAAGATATAGAACGAAAACTGGTCTACGCTCGGCGAAAAAAGTATAGTTTCAATATTCCATCAGTTCATATATATTTCAATACCGGCAAGTATTTCCTTAACTTTTTTTTTTTTTTTTTTTGGAATTACAGCCAGCTGAACGCAACTGTCTAAATACAGATTCCATATCCATCGATGACTGTCATAATTGTTTTGTGTTTCTTCCAGAAAAATACTCAAAAAGCTGTTTAAAATTATGCAAACATAATAATTGCATATATTTGTCGCATCATACGGCACATAACTAAATTTTTCACGAGTTTTTTAATGCACTGGAATGAACCAAATTTCTTTTTGTCAAGTAATATCTACTAGAAATGAAGTTTCCTTATAAATTCTCTGTCGACATTTTGGTCTTGCAAGCTACTATTCGAAGTGTTTAAGTGTTCGAAAAATACATATCAACAAGATAGACCAATCAAGAAGCCAAAGGGTATTGGAAAATAGGTCTACATAATACGATTTCTCGTCTTGCAGATACCGGTACGTAGAAAGTTAGATGGCATTTACTGGTTTTAGAGTAAAATGGTCTTTTTCGATTTTACAGGAATTTGTATTTTTGGAATGGAGTTAAGTAGGCTACAGGTACTGTAGTGGGGAGGGGTCGCAAACAAATGTCTCGGCCAAAAATGGGTCGCATCTTCAAAAAGTTTGGGAACCATTGACCTAGAGAATGAAAATGACCAGCTCTACTAGGTCCATGGTAAAATACTAATTTTTACTTAATTTGTATTTTATTTTTTGGTACAGGGAAAATACCCGTCCTTGACAACGCTCACAAAAATACGATTACATTATTATTATTATTATTATTATTATTATTATTATTATTATTATTATTACACATTTATTGAAGAGGTGTAACTGTAGAATTGAAACTATGTTAATAATGCACATACAATATCAAAAACTTGCATTTTAAATTTAGTTTAAATTGCACATTCGCTATAGAGGCCGTGTCACAAAGTTACATTTTCAGATGAAGTGAACTATATTGTCGACTAAATAGCCGGATGTGACATCAGAAGTTACGATCCAAAGCTACGTAATGAATAGCAATCAAGTCTGTAGTAGTTAGTAAACGAAAATGTTTGCTTGATTGTTGACTTGTAGGCCTATACTAAACAAACATGGATACCTCATTAATAGGGCTAGGATTTTGATGACCTATAAATCATGAAAAAATGTCCTAAAAATGCATTTATGACTTAAGAATCTTTCAAAAATGCCCTTAAAATTGATCTTGCATAATTGGCCTAGTAGGAAAAGAGGTTCTGTACTACTTAATATTTATACTAGTAATTAAATTAAATTTTACATAATTTTTTCTAAGTAGTACACTTTAATTAATTATTTTACCCGATGTAGTTTCAATCTATGATCTTTCTCCTCTGCTTCGGCATGTGGACGTGAGGTCAGCAGTCAGCTGGTCGGTCTTGGCCCTTCATGGGCTGTAGCGCCATGGATTTACTTTACTTTTAGTTTCCATGTAGTCTACCACAAGGCCAGTCTTATCTGGAATTAGCAGGTATAGAGAAGTCTATATTGAAGGGGTGGTTGGACTGATCCATTATATGGGGTGTAATACGTTAAAATGGCACTATTTGTGTAGAAAAACGATTAAAATATCATACAAAATAATGGGTATTAATGGACAAAATACATAAAGAAAATATCAAAGGAAATAAACATTATTTTACATTAATAATGGGGATTTATGGCCAAAATTAAATGAAAATGCCTAAAAAATGACCGAATAAAACAAAAGATGCTCTTATGAGTTGAAACAGGCAAAACATGCAAAACAAAAGCCCTAAAAAATATGTCTTAAAGCACTCAGTTTATTACATAACATATAAATACTAAAACAGCAATGTTTCTGACTTACTAGAAAAACGATGCAATTTCATCAAAACCCTAGCCCTACTCATTAACAATTGGGGGTTATGAAATCTGATCAGACAGTGTATGCGGGATGACTTAAGGAAAAGTGAAGTTGTTTCGTATCAGAGTACATGGCACGTGCCGAGTCTTCAGTCTTTTGTGTACTTGGCGAGTACAGCAGCGTACAGAACGAAGGAACCCCGGTCCCTTCAAAGTAACATTGCAACGCAATGTAGGCAGTTGTGTTATCATGCTCAAGTATTTACTACGCGTTGAATAGTGTTGTGCTGATCCATTCATAATGTCGAAGGCAAAACGTTCAATTCGCTCAGAGATACGAAGTGTAATTAAGTATGGGAGTGACATTTTATGAATTAACGAAGACAATATCATGTGTAATGTATGTAAAATTGAAATAAAAACCAGAACAACTCGGTTATAGAGAAACATTGCAACAGTACATTGCAAGGAAATCTGAGGAACTATCTACATCATCATCATCATCATCATCATCATCATCATCATCATCATCATTATCATAATCATCATCATCATCATCATCATTTAGTTGTGCGAGTCTAAACGAAGCGTTTTGAAAGACATGTGCAACATGATGCTCAGTGCAAATATTCCTCTCAAGAAATTGAGTGATCCCCATTTAGAGGTTTTCTTCAGAAATACACACATCAGCAGATTCCGAGCGAGTTCGTGATAGCTGCGTAAAAAATATGTAACTCACAAGTGTTATAACGACAGCATGAACAGAATCAGAGAACATGTAAGTGACAACAAAATATTTTTCTGAAAGCCATGAAATTACGATATACTGTACCACATTGTTAAGAAACTTAATTTAAATTTAATGTAATTATTTAGGCCTAGAAGAAAAAGTTACTAGGTAGCCTAAAGATAAAATTATACAAGTGATGTTAATTTTCTAAAGACGAGACAGAACATTGAAACTGAAATATTTTCTGATGTCAGACAGAACTATTATTAAGTCATTAAGTTAATTTGGCATAACATTATTGCCACAAGCCCTTCAGAAAGACGCCAGAGAAACATGATGTAACTTACGATCAGATGTTTTGTACTTGCAAAACTGTATGTACAATAATTATGTCTTTTATTTAAATTGCAATTTTGAGATTCATATTACTTTCTTCAGCTGCGGGATAATCTTTTTATTTTATTTAGATACAGTCATGAAATTGTCTATTCTGCCCATATTCATATCACTCTTTCTTTAAGACAAAACATAAGTGCTATAGTCTATATGATGGAAAAGGATGTCTCTCCTTGGTAGATTTAAAATCTGGCAACCCTGTGTATAGTTCACACGAAAGCTAGTTGCTAGTCACTATCGTATAGACTTGAGCTTTGAGACACGCCTCAGTAAGCCTACTATGAACTTTTATAAAATCTTTAAAATAATAAAAAGAAACAAAATAATCCTTACGATGCAAATGTTAATATATTTTAATAGTATCTAATAGTTAACACACATAATGATATAAAATATAGTACTTAATTATTCTGTTCGGTGTGATGAATATGTTCCATTTATACATGGGTACAAAATTTTGTATTTAACCTTTTGGTTTTAGGGCGGAAAGCTGTAGCCTCATTTCTGCGTCTGCATTTAGCCTATTTCGGTAATCTGTTTTCAGGATAAATACGCATAGAATCCAGATATGAAACTGATAAATATTATATTTATTTTTAGGTCTTTAATAATATTAATTATATTAATAATAAAGAAATGTAATAATAATTAATACCTTATTTTGTAATATTACGATTATATAATAATAATTATTGGTGATTTTGAATTCATTTTTTAAAATTCCAATAAGTCCAGTACGAATTCAAAAAGAATGGTATTCAATCATATGACTTATTTGAATGTAAATTATACAATTATAAATTTACATTATATTTTAAAATTGTTAACGTTTTGGTGAAACGAGCGTTGAAGGACTTCCGCCGATTTTGGAATAGACACCGACGCACTTGAACTGCCAACATAGAAAACAAAAAATCATTACCTGTTCAAGAGTACCACATTCAATCGCTTTCACCTTCATCTTGACGGGATAATAAAAGCCTAAACTAATCTAACCTAACCTAACCTGTCACTAAAATCCTAAACTAACCTAATCTAACCTAACACTAAAATCCTAAACTAAACTAACCTAACATGTCACAGATTTGCCTATACAAGGAATAACAAAACCATAAACTACCGTAACCTAACCTGTCACAGTACGTGAGACATAATAAAAGTCTAAACTAACCTACCCTGTCATAACACTCCATTTTCCTACCTCTATACACTTCCCTGACGTATGAAAATGGTCATTCAGTATGGCATCTTCAGATATTGATAATTAGAGATATATTTTGAAAAAATACATTGCATTAAAATTGTAGCGAAGATTTTTACATAATATCGAAGTATAGATTGTTGATGTCAATATTAAAAAACATAAAAAAAAACGGAAAAAACACTTAAGTGTACCAATTAAAATCAAAATTTCAAATATGGCTATTTAATCGAAATTAAGTTAAGTTGTTGTTGTTGTTGTTTTCTAATGCCAGGCGTTTGACAATAAAGTCATTTGACCTCTTGCACTCCAATATTTTTCAAAGATATTATCATGACCAGCCACTGAAGCACAGATTTTGAGGTGTTCCGAATCCATTTCTTGGTTTGAGTTGCACAATAGGCAGTTAGGGGACTGATATATTCCAATTCTATGCAGGTGTTTGGCCAAACAATCATGGCCTGTTGCCAATCTAAATGCAGCTACAGACGATTTTCGTGGTAAATCGGGAATTAACTGAGGATTTTGATGCAGAGAGTTCCATTTTTTCCCTTGGGATTGAGTTATCAAATTTTGTTTGTTGAAGTCTAAATATGTAGATTTAATAAATCTCTTCACAGAGTAATACGCAGATTTAGTAACAGGTCTGTAAGTAGCAGTGCTGCCCTTCTTTGCTAAAGCATCCGCATTCTCGTTTCCCAGGATTCCACAATGGCATGGTATCCATTGAAATACAATTCTTTTATTGAGTGATATTAATTGAGAGAGCATTTTAGTTATTTCTGCTGTTTGAGATGAAGGTGTGTGTTTAGAGACGATTGATAGAATAGCTGCTTTGGAGTCTGACAATATAACTGCATTCCTAAATTTATTGATGTGGCATAGAAGATTCCTGAGACATTCACTTATTGCAATAATTTCACCATCAAAACTTGTTGTTCCATATCCAAGAGATCTATAAAGTAAGAAGAGACAGCACGTAACACCTGCACCGGCACCTTGTTCTCTGGAGATCAAGGCTCCGTCGGTGTATAAATGAAGCCAGTTTTGTGGAGGGTACCTAATATTAATTGTCTCTAAAGACAATTGTTTCAGTATTTCAGTGTTTACTTCTGATTTCAGTATTTCTTCTGTTAAATTTAGATTATATTCTATATTTAATAGAGTTAAAGGGTTTGGTTTAATTTGTATGGTAGGTTTTCTTTTAAATTCGGGATATTGATTTTCTGTTTTAATTCTTGAATAATGGATATGAAACTTTTTTGAGTTTTCAATCTACAGAGAGGACTGTATGAATGCCAATTGTTTCCTGGTAATCTGATAATTTTTTCATATTGAATCAGTGCTTTTTCTTCTATTGTCATTTTGATGCTGTTAATATTAGTGAGGAATCTCATAGAATCTATTGGAGTTGTTTTGATTCCACCAGTAATGAGTCTGAGAGCTTGGTTTTGAACATATTCTATGTCGTTTAAGAAAGGTGAAGTAATTAAAATTTCTCCGCAGTATGTCAGCACTGGCTGTATAAACATTTTGTATGTAGTGTTCAAAGTATTCCTAGAGCATCCCCATTTCTTTCCTGCTAGTCTTTTTAGAAGGGAGAATCTTTTACGAGCTTTTTCAGAAATATATTTCAAATGGTTGCTCCATGTTAACTTACTATCGAAAATAACTCCAAGATATTTGGATTCATAAGTCCTAAGAAGATGTTGGCCATTGTATTGGATATTGAATTCTCTTTCTTTTTTACCGAGTGAAAATATTTGGTAGTTACTTTTGCTTAAATTGAGTGTCATCAAATTTGATGTATTCCATTCATGTAGTTGATTTAGAGCTTTAAGAGAAGAATTTTGAATTTTGTCTCTATGTCTGTAAGATCCGGAAGCCCACAAAACTATATCATCTGCAAATAGTGCTGTTTTGATGTTTTATTCCTCTAATAGGAAGGGTAAGTTAAGTAACGATATCATATTACGTTAAAATAAATATACATGAATATTGTTCATCAAATGCATATAACACTTGTATCACCCTTCAAATTATAATGTAAATTTATAATTATATAATTTATATTAAAATAAGTCATATGATTGAATATATTTCTTTTTAATTATTGGTGATGTTTCATGTTTTTATTGATTCGTATTTTCGTGACTTTGCATATATTTTCCACTTTTCTCCAAATTTAAAATACTATTTAAATACAATTTACGATTCACATAATTCCAAACTTTCAGAAACGCTGCATTATACGATTTACTTGGTTTGTATTTACTGATAAGGAAGGATTGTCACAAAACAATGTACTAATATATTAAAACCAAAAACCTCATTGTCATCAGTAATTTTTAAATTGCATCGCGCGCGTTCGGTAGTATTTTTAAATGTACCTTTCCAGTCGAGGCTTACTTATCAGCCCTTAATATACACATTTATTCCTAGAATCTCTATTAACGCTACAAAACGTAAATGTTTTCATTCCCTACTTATTGTTGCAGTTTTAAAACAGGAATCGTAATATAACTTAGAAGCTTACCTCAGTGGGAAGAGGTCCATCCTGGTTGTCCCATGGGAATCGAACCGAGCTCCTGAATACACATACTCTCCATAATTCGCTATCTTTAATTGCTGTAAATGAAATCAAATATCATAATGGCGATCCAATACGTAATTTTCATTGTTGAAGACGGCGTTGTTACATTGACAGATGAACGCGAATTCCATAGAGATTGAAAAAAATGGAACTAGCATCAGTGAGAAGAAGATGCAGGCAGCATATAGAGTATATTCGCTGATGAGGTAAGAAAAAAATGATAGTACTTGGTTTGAGACAAGGCTCTGGTTGAGAACTTTCGATCTGATGTTATAATATAATGTAGTCAACCGGCCGCAAGGGGATTTAAATATTGTCGTTTTTATATTTTATATTTAAAACGTATTTTTAAAGGTATGAGCCCAGTTACCGGAATTGATCCGTACGCCGCGTTCGGATTTTTATTCTTTTCATTATTTTAAATGGAGCATCGCTCACTTGGCCGTATCGCCTCTGTCCGCATGACTGGATTCCGATCAGAATTCTTGCGAGAGAATTCTAAATGAATTTCCGTACGATCCAAGATGGAAATATAGAATGTCATGGCAATTTTTTAAAATTAAAACCAGATTTTATCTTTATTACTCATATATACATGTTGTACATATAGTTCGATTGACATTGCTGTTCCTATTTTTATTTATTTATCAGAGCTTCCTCAAATTAGAGGCTGTCATTAGACAAAGTATACAAAACAATACAAGAACAAATAGATGATGAGAGCTAAAAGAGTAAGAAAAAAGGCAAACAAATACACAAACAAACAATGGCAGTTTACAGAAGAAAAAAAATTCAAGTAAAGAATCAATGAAAGCTAAGAAGGAAAAAGAAAAATGGTAATGGTGCGTCAATTTTTTTCCATACACTGAATTAGAGTCCATATACGTGGTTCCGTAAAAGTTTGACTGACTCTCTAATTATGAGGAGGGTCAGTTCTTTCAGAAAAGATTTGTGCAGTCCTAGGGTCTTACAGAATTGAGAAGAGAAGTTGGGTATCGTTCCTTTTGCTCCAGACAGTTCCTACAGTTAGATAATTTGTATAAACAAAAGCCGCCCTAAATAAGGGTTCGATAGAACAGCCTACTAATCAATTCATAAATAATAATAGTTAAAAAAACAATTTTGTAACACTTTGAAAGAAAAAAAAACATTAAGATAAATGATAAGAAAACATAGGAAATCATTTACAATAAAAGTTTGTAGTAGAAGTATTACAAGATGTGTATATGATGGAGTTATATAAACTAATATACATTGTATTACATATATATATATATATATATATATATATAACTAAACAGAAATATTTACACATAGAATAACAAATTTTACAGGAGAGAGAGTTCGTCCAAAGGGCTGGATTCGGGAAGAGTAGATACCTAAAACGCTCATTGCATTTCCGCGTTGAATAGCAATACTTAAGCGTTGACGCAAATAAGTAGTGCAATGACGATCACCAGTAATGGAGATCAAAATTTGGCCGATTTGAGATACCAAAACTTTAGCGTCATGACTCCAAGGACCGAAGGTCTCCACAGCAAAGAGGACAAAGATATAATTGTCTAAAAGATGAGCATATTTATTTACTTTCTTCTTCACTGTTAATTCAGCAGCAGATGTTGCGCGTCTGGAGGTTTTTGGCAAGTGAGATGGAGCTAGAGTGTCATCTCAAGTGGAGTCCCAAATTAAAGATGTCAAATTATATCGATTGCAAGGCCTCTAATCGCGGTAGTATTTATTAAGTTCAACAGTATAAAGAGCTTTATGAAATTAGAATTAAAGCAATGTAAAATGAAGAAAGAACATATGGGATGAGATTGGGAAAATACTAAATTAACCAGGTATGTCCTTCATATTTTTTTAAGTTACAGAGCTACCCATTTTATTTCCAGGTTCAATTCACAACACTACAATGAAATAATGCGCTCTAGCGATAAATTACAACACTATTTGATTAATCATTCGGAAATGCAGACAATGAGTGATACTGTAATAAAAATCCGAAAGCAAGGGGCGAATTTTTTTCCGATAAGTGAGGGCCTAACCTTACGTTTTCTGAAGAAATTCATATAACGTACATTTTATGATGCAATTATGTATTGCTTTCATGTTATACTTGATTTTTATCGGTATAAAAATCACAAATCTTTACTTTTTCCGAGAATATTAATTTCAAAACTCTTTGGCTTAGAGATCTTCTTTCTCTTCTTTTATTAATTTTGTAGCTGAAACTTCATTCCATACTATGTTGACTACGTTTTCGTAATAGTTAGAAGATGAACCTTAATGTTGCGACTGTGCAGTTAAGAAAACAGTTCTTCCCACGGATCCTGGTCAGTTTCCGAACCTTATGTGATTAGGTAAATTAAGTCCCTGATCTAGGTTAACTGAGTCCAGGGTTTTCCAGGTATCACTCTCGAGTTTTGTTGCCTGTATCAGTTAGGCTATTTTTGATTAATAATGTTTACAAATAGAAATGTGTTAATATTTAAAGAAAAAAAGTATTAAATATAATAAATACTTGAATATTTTAATGAAGTGAACAAATTAAGCAATTATCCATGAACGAGTAATCAAATACTGTATAAGAATAAAAATATTGAGGTCTCACTGACATCAAGGCACTTCCTGTTTTACTGTCTTATTTTTTTTTTCAGAAATGTAAATTTATTTAAGTAGGTCACAAGCACCCTTGCCTTTTTACAATGAGAATAACAGAAGAAGAAAACAATTATACAAATATATAACAAAAGTGAGAAATTAAGACAAGAACTCCATCAGAGACAGAGATTAGCAACTTGAACAAAATAAAATGAGCATTAGACAAAATAAATAAAATAAAAATCAAATATTAGGAAAGAGTTCTCGTATGAATGGATTGATATGAGATATTGAGGAATGGAGAAAGACTGATCTCTTGAACTTTATAAGGTCACTAAATAAACTGATGTTCAAATCTTCATAAAGTTGTGTGATGGTTCGACAGACTGGTCGTTGAATGTCATTTAGTTTCTTCAGATAACGTATGTGATTTTGTGCCCAAATTTCACGGGCATAAAGCATAATATAGGAATGAATCAGAGACGTCTATAATAGTAGTTTTGTGTTCATTGGCAAACTGCTTTTGAGTAATGGATACAGTGCCATAAACCGTTGAAAAGACTTTTCCCTCACAGATTGAATGTGATGTCTGAAGGTGAGACGATTGTCCAATATGACCCTAAGATATTTAGTTGATGTATTGAATGGAATAGTCTGATTCTGACATGGCCACGGATTCTGAATACTGAGGTTTGTTAAAACACGGGGGAAGCGTTTAGTGAAGACAACAAAATGTGATTTTTGACCGTTTACTTTTATTTTTCACTTAGTGAACTACTGAGTGAGATCATGTAAACTTCTCTGGATTCGTTGACAGGCAGTATTAATATCTTTGAGTCTTATATAAATGACAGTGTCATCAGCATATAATCCAATTGATGTTCTTGAGGTCTTTGGATTATCTTGAATGTATAACGAATACAGAATCGGAGCTATGACGGAACTTTGAGGCACTCCACCTGTTATGGGATGAAAGAGTGAAGTTGTGTTGTTGCTTTTAACACAGAAAGTACGATCTTGTAGATAACTATGAATGAAGTGTAGAAACTATAGAGGGATCTTGAAAGTGTAGAGTTTCAAAATTAGACCTTCATGCCAAATGGTATCAAATGCTTGTTTAATGTCAAAACATTTCTTTCAACACGTTAACTCTACTGGGAGCTTTGAGAAATACTTTTTCACTGATGAAATCAACAAATCTACTTTAGAAATTGTCTCGAGAAGCAACAGTGTGCTTTTTATGAATGAAGCCGAAGTGAGCCGAAGAGAGCCTCCTTGATACTGTGATGAGATTTGAACCCGAATTTTTCATGATGGATCCGATCAGGTGAATTTATTATTGGTTGAAGTCGAGTGAGGAAGAGCTTTTCTAAGATTTTTCCCAAGAAGTTCAATAAGCTTATTGGCCGATAACTATTTGCAAGAATTGGATTCTTTCGTGGTTTTGGGATTAAGACTATATTTGCAACTTTCCAAGCAGTGAGGAAGTAGGAGTGTGCAAGACATGCATTATAAATTTTTGTTAGGTGTGTGACGACTCTTCTAGGCAACTTTTTGAGTGGTTATGGAGTAATTTTATCAGATCCTGGTGCTTTGGTGGCTGAAAGATTCTTAATTGTACGAAGTACCTCTTTCGGGGTGACAAAGGTTATTGATGCAAAAGGAGGCAATGCAAGAATGTTATTAACTTTCAAGATTCTTCCGAGGTCCTATTCGCTATTCAGTTTCTGTTATCTTGAAGCTTAGCCTAGGTTTACTGTGCCTGTCGTCCAGTATTATCAGATTGTGTTCCGATATTTTTCCTCGTGATGGGTTCAAATTCCCCTTTTACAAGTAAAATTTCCCTCTACTTCTTCACTGTCAGATATAATTGCTATTTTCATTTAAATGTTCATTTAATTTCATTATCGGTAGATAAAATGAAGGTCACTGGAATGCCTTCCTCTAATGGTTGTGTCAAGTAATCGCTATGTCAAAAAAATGTAACGTTCTGTAAATGTGAGTTCGTGATTTGCCGAATATCCCACTAAAGTTACAGTATAACAGAATGAAAGACCAATGAAGGACCTGACATTGCTACGACACGAGAAGATTTTTTCTTCCACTGACTCTCTCGTTGCTGTTTCTCCTTCCTCGGACGAACTCTCTTCAAAAAATATTGAAAAAGTTGCACAATATTCAATATTCTCTAAATTAGTTAGGAAACATTAAAGAAAAGCAACAGATAGGCCTAAAGTGAAATAATTCTAAATTAAATTTAAAGAATTGCCATAAATGCTCAAAATTCCCTTTTGATAATGATTTTCCCCCGTTTCCCTCAAGGCATAAATTTTTCCCCGAAATGTGGAACATTTTCCTTCATCCGACATCACAGCCGTCTTCATAATTATTTTTTATTTTATTTTCTGCTTTGTTCATCAGAGGTCACTGCAGTATGAGGAAACGTCATTGAGAGATATCTGCAGTTCAATTGCAACATATTATTTTGTCTGTTGCCTTTCCACTCAAAGACATGGTTTATTTAGCCCACACTGCGTGAATATAGGTCTTAACATGGAAATTCGAATTCACTTTCCTTCCGAAGTAAACCATGATGATAATTTTATATTGGTCCTTAAAAATTCAATGTCTTCGATCGAATTTAAACCCACAAACGTGAGCTTGCTTGTAGAAATTGTTTGAAAAAAAAAGTAATGGCTAGCAATAAAGTCAAAGCTATACGGTGGATAATCGAGTAAGTTTCACTCAAAACGTGACGAACTTCAAGAGTGTGTTGTGCTATACGAAGGCGTGTGTTATCTTGTAAAAACACTATACCAGAAGTTAACAGACTTTTTTTTATTTCGCAAATCATAGCATGGACTTCAAAACTGACGTGATTCTTGATTTTATTGCTCACTTTCAACCAAAAATTCACAGCTACAAACTTAAGAACTCACAATGTGACAGACGGCTTCCAAATTATTGTACTCAAACGCCCATTACATTACTTTTGTACTTAATAAAATCTGTATTTAGAATATTGGTAACAATATTTATAGGTGTCCTTGATTTTATACTGAATTTTTTTACTTGGTTATTTAACGACGCTGTTTCAACTACTAGGTTATTTAACGATGATGGAATTCGTGATAGCGAGATGGTATTTGGCGAGATAAGGCCGAGGATTCGCCATGAATTACCTGACATTTGTCTTACGGTTGGGAAAACCTCGGAAAAGAACCCAACCAGGTAATCAGATCAAACGGGAATCGAAACCACGCCCGAGCGTAACTCCGGATCGGCAGGCAAGCGCCTCAGCCGACTGAGCTACGCCGGTGGATACTACTACTTGAAACGTGCCCCTGATTATTCTCAAGACGTAAGCACGGAAGGTACGCTGGGCAAGGTAATCACAGCTTTAACCCAGCAGTGAATTAAAAACTCAGCGTAACTAAATGGAAGAGAATATACAGCCCGTCCATAAGTAATATTTCACTCCTGTCCTTACACATATGTGAAACTTCCTGGTGTTTATATAGGGACTAAATGTCTATGAAAAGTGAGTTTTTACTGCAAATCCAATCTATCTTCCAAACTGTGGATTATATAACAATTTTTCTGTTATGAAACTTATTGAAACATTATTATACATTTTGTAGGAAAAAAATTGTTACTCCAGAATGGGTTGACTTAGATCAGTGAATTTTGGGATGTTCCCTATGTTTAACGTAGACAGTGAGAGAGTATTTCCTGCGTACACGAAAATATTCACTGACTGTCGCACAAACCTTCATGCGAACAATATAAAAACCATGCTTAGTTTATATTTTGACGATACTGATATAAGAAGAAAAAAGTAAGAAAAAGTTTTATATTAACTTAAACATAACATAATACATTTAATTGACAACTTATTTCACGAAATATCAAACGAATTGGCGAATTACTTAATGAAATACCCATCGAAAAAATGGCAGGTTTGTCACAGAAATCACCCATTTCATTCCAGAAAAAAATACGGTCCCTATAACATACCATATAACTTATCTGTATAAATATTTGCAATAGAATTATTACTGTGTTTCATTTGAGTGATCCGTTGCTAAACAACTGACGTCAGATGTTGATATTTTCATAACATTTTATCCACTTGACATTCAAGCTTGAACTTTCCACGTTAAAGATGTTACGAACTGTAGGTCCCATATTTTTGCAATAAAATATATTTATTAAATATTTAATTAATTATTATTGCACATTAACCTCATACACATTGATAGACTACACTTTTCTCGTAAATATTTTATTTTTAATCTGTTATTTGACGACGTTGTATCAACTATATCGTTATCTAGAATCAATGAAATTAATGACCGAGGATTCGTCTGGGCTACCTCACATGCGCCGTATAGTTGGAGAAAATCTTGAGAAAGACTCAGACAGACATCGAGTCTGAGCGGGATTCGAACATATGCCTCGAAGCAGTCCCACTCATTAGATCTAAAACACTCTGGCAATAAACATGTACTGTGAAATACTAAGTAATTATTGCACATGCTGGATAATCAAATGTTCGTTAACACAGATCATATTATTTTCTTAACTGCACTTTCCCATGATTCTACACATAACTGTTGTGAAAGTTGTAGTTTCTAGAGGTAATATCAATCTATGCAAAAAAAAAAGGATGTGACTCTGTAGAGGACACGGCTGTAGGTTTTACGTAAATACGTCTGACTTAGATCGACAGATCTAGACGAGAACGTTCGTTTGACACCAGAATCAGCGCAGTAGCCCATCAGAGCCGCGAGATATATAGGCCTAGATCACGCCTGCAGAACTCGTAAGTAGGGGAAATATGACGTCAGCCTCACTCCACTTCTATTGGGGATGATCGACTTCTGCGTAGTGTCAAGGTCCATCAGTGGCGGCACTTTAATTTTCAAAAAGGCTTGTAATAAATTCATTGTATTTATAATGCGTTATCTCGTTTCAAGGTTTACAATTATGTTATAATTCCTGCTGGTAGGTTCTTTGAGATTTCTTTGCACCTAACCTGCTTTAGATTTTCGAAAACTTTCCTCCTATCATCACCTACGGAAACATAAATTTATAGCATTTAAGTAATGAACCTTGGCTAGGGCTCCACTAGCTGTATTTAACGGCTGCTGCGAGCTGCATTCTACTGCCTGAAAATGGAATACACGCAAAACAAGTCTAGGCGGCTAGATGGGCATTATTTTACTGCGCCTAACAGAATTACGGCGGCAGTGTCAAGGCCTACTGCCGAGGGAATAGAACATGTTCCATTTTCACGATGTTATCTACCACCGAAGCCTGGCTCCACTGGCCGTAGTAGTCAGATGGTGGTAAAACAGGCTACGTTTCGCAGTGTTTGCAGTTGTGTCACAATAGTGTTGTTTATTGATTGTTTCGAATTTGCAAAATGGAGCTTGATAGTGAGCAAATAATTATTGAAATTGATAAGTAGGCCTATCCTGTACTGTATAACACTGGTGATGAAAACTACAAAAACCGAGCAGCGAAACTTGACACAATGGAAGAGAGTCACAGAGGTAGTCGTAGGAGAGCGGTACAAAGAATTGGAGTTAGCACAACAAAATGACATTGGTAAGTGATAATAAATAAATAAACAAATAAATAAGTGAATAAATAAATAAGTACATGAACAATATGTTATTACGATGTATTTAGTTACAAAAAAGTAGTTGTCTACAGTGCACTTGTTACTTGAAGCAAATTGCTGCTTTTTGAGGTTTTAGTTTAGTACTTACGTTGCCACAGAACTGATCCCTCACGTGAACAAAAGTAGTCCATAAACATATCATGTACATGAATGCCATTCTTGTACCTCTTAAATCTTGCAAGGGTATACTTCCCATGTCACATGTCAAACTATCTTCGAAATTGTAGCCATCCCTTTGTCTTACAAAATTGTGGAGAATGCAACATGTTTTAACAATGGCATCAGCAAATTCGATATTAACATCAATTGGACGATGCAAAATTCTCCATTTATTAGACATAATTCCAAAAGCGCATTCTACAATCTCCTAGGCCTTGAGAGACTGTAATTAAATATTTTCTTTCAGTTGTAAGTATTCTGCCAGGAAAAGGTCTCAACAAGTTACTGCTAAGAGCAAATGCTTCATCAGCCACAAAGACAAACGGAAAAATTTGATTTTGACTTTCTGGTATACCTGAAAATGGTTTTGGTTTCGGTAAATTTAACTTATCCAAATACAAGTCCTGTCGAAAATGTGTAGATTTTAGTACATTAGAATCACTCAATTTCCCATAGGATACAACACTGATAAATGTAAAACAATATTCGGCATCAGCCACTGCCAAAGAGAAAAACTGTGTATAGTTTAAAAAATTGCTTCTACTATAAGAGGGTTTTACAATTCGGATATGTTTTCTGTCTATCGCTCCTACACAATGGGGGAAATTTGTCTTTCTTTCAAACTTGTTCTACATTGTAATCTAGTCCTCTTGAGTTGGCTGTTTCATATACTTATTATGTAGTCCATTCCATAAAGCATCACATGTGTCTTTAATAATAGTACGCAATGTTTTGTGACCAAGAAGACACTGGAAGTACAGTGAGTGAATAGAACATTCTGTAGCCAAGTACCTGAAAGTGATACAGCACGTTAAATTAAAATTCAATCAAAGGAAATGGAAGGCTATAAAAGATGCGTATGTTAGATCTTGAAAACACAACTAGGGGTGAGTGGAAGTGGTGCAAACAAAAGACGACCATATATCTACCATCATCAGATGTCTTTTCTTCAACCACTGTTACAAAATCGACAGTAAGTAATTTGCATAATTGTTTGTTTAAAAAAAACAAAATTACAAAATAGTAGCAGTTCCCCTGGTTTGAAAACGGATATAAATTTTCCTGTTTTATACAGCATTTTAAATTCACTATTTACCTATAATTGATTAAATGGTGATCTTACTCGTGTTAATTATGTAAGCCACACATGCTTACATAATTAACACGAGTAAGATCGCCATTTAATCAATTATTTATATTCAAATGTTAAAAGTAGTGTACGAAGGATTCAACATGCACTATTTACCTGTTAAGTCTGACATTGTCTTTTATTAATCCATATTTGTTTTATACTGAAGTAAAAGTCTATGCTTATTTTCTATTTAATGCAATCATGTAAGTATCCTCGCACATTGCAGGACTATTGGAAACATGGAAGTACTGCCTGAAAATCAAGAAAACGAGACTGAACCACTTCCGACCATTCCAGCAGCTCGCTCCAAAGATGTACATTCGTCAGTCAGGAAGAAGGAGAAGGAGTCATTTGAAAGTAAACTGATTAACATTCTGCAAACCAGCATTCCCAGACCACAGGAACACACAGCTCCACTTATGCCAGACAGCGATGCTGACAAAATATTTTTATTTTCATTACTATCAAAAATGAAACATTTAAATCAGTCCGCGTCTTTTGATTTTCAAATCAAAGTTATGCAATTATTACAGCAGTATTTGGCTGATAATAGCAACATCATAAATTCACGCTTTCTTCCTACCAAAGTAGGCCGACCTACCTCTCAAAAGCAAGAGCAACAGATCCTTACCAGGCAGATAAATCACACTAAGCCCCAACACAACACCCCTTCCACCAAAGTGTCACATCATTCCTTTCACATGCCTTCATCAAGTTATACATCCAGTTCATACCTAACCTCACAATCAGTACTATCAGTGGAAGGAAGTGAAGAATCTGTGCTGTCACTTCTTGATTTATAAACTGGACATTCTAATCAACATTGTAACTGTACCTTTTTTACTTGAAATAATGTAACAGACAGTTTTCTTCTACTCCTATACTTTCCCTCATCTTGGTGTTCTTTTTCTTCAGACTGCCTGAGACCACAGATAGAAGATAATGAAAGGAACCCTCCGACATCCAGTAGAACTCAAAATATTTATCTGGATATTCCCTATGTTTGTGATGCATTGCAGCAAACATGCCTTCATGTTTTCTGTTATTTAATATTGGATGTATCTACCATTTTCTTTGGTGTAATCTTCGACGACGGCGAACCAATAGCAAACATACAATTATCTTGATAAATAATGTACTCATTTTCACTACAGTTTTCACTTGATTCTGTAGTACACAAACATCACAACGCTGTTTTCAGTTGAACAACAGGAGTGGAGCGGGCCAGAGCACAGCGGAGCAGTGAACTACAGCTTTCATATGTAGAAAATTTATAGCAAGTGGAGTCGCCTTCCTGCAGTAGAAATCTAGCAGCTCACAGCAGCCATCAAATACAACTAATGGAGTCCTAGTCACTATTAATTTCAATTCAAAAAGAACACAACGAGTGACGTCCTTAATTTAACAGTATATAAATAAATAATCAATATACAGTTGGTAATAATGAACTTACCTGAAAGTTTGTGCATTCCATAATTCTTAATATGGGCTTTGTTGAAATGTTGTTTAAGATTGAAATTACGAGTAGAAATAAATTGGATGGGACACAGTAAATAAGCAATTCTTTCGTCTTCAACAACAAAATAACCATATTTCCATTTCCTTTGGAAGTAGTACCGTATTTCTTCACGGGTTTCGATTGTGTCATGTTCCAGTTCTCTTTAAGCTGCAGTACGCGTATTGTGTATTTATTTATATATTTATTTATTTGGCTGGAGTGCATTAAAATGTTGAATGGCAGCATTGACATCTGGTCATACAGCTATCACTCACTTATCAACGTACAATTTATTTATCGTCCTATTACTAGTAAAACCAGTTAAGACCAGTAATGCAAATTTTATAAAAACAGGAATTAAATCTTTATTAATGCACATAATAAATTCTTCAAATAAAGTACCTGTTGCCTGCATGCAACATTTCGGACTTATTCCATTTTAGTAGAATACAGAGCACAGAAAGACAAGTCGGGGACTGTACTTAACTTATTTTACACAAAAAGTGGACTTAATCGGCTTTACTAGTAATAGGACGATATATACATAGGTAGACCTTCTTACATTATATGCACACATACATTTTAAAATTTATTTTACATGTCTTTTAACTTATTTATTTCCCACATTCATTTTTCTCTTACTTCCTAAAGGTATGTTCCTAAGGATTTTATTATCCGTTCATTTGTAATTTTTGATAGCGTATTGTATACCTGCCGCCGCGAGAATGAATGTTAATGCAGCCGAGTGTAACTAGAACGCTATAACCACTCTGGTAGAAAAGGTGGGTGGGATAGGAGGGATAGCAAGACAATCGCTCCGAGGAGCTACAGTTCTGCAGGTCTGGCCTAGATGTTTAAGTTGTGAACATCAGAACATTAAAAAGCATTACAGCATTTACCGTATCTCTCCCCCTTCACCGCCACATTGCATAGAGGTAGAGATAAAATAAAAGATCTGTACTGCCCGGAAATTTTCTCCCACGCCCATAATGGTCGCCAGTTGCCATAGGTCCCCACCCGGGCCTCGCAAATGCGCGGCACCAATTCAAAGTCATGCTCACATTTTAGTCGTATATCTGATCGAACGAGACCACATTTATTTCAATCGTGTTATTAGTCACAAAGTTATAGGTCAGGAATGGATCACATTGGAAACCTTACATCTCCATTTCCGTCCTGGTACCACATGTGTCGGTCTGATTTTAAAGACGTATTTATGTAAAAAATGTGTAGGTTGTCGTTGATCTTGCTGAGCATGTTGTAGAACTCCGCAACTCTCTCCCCATACCAGTAACCCCCACCATTGTCCCCTGCGGTGGCTGAGTGGTCAGACCTTCAGCCTGTGACACAGATGGTCCGGATTCGTGTACCACAATTTTTGTAGACAAGGTCATAGTTGGTGTTTATCTCGGGGTTCCGCCGTTTCCTCGTATTAGGCATCTATATCATTCCATCATCGTTCCATAGCATTGCCCGAACGTCGGCTGGCGAGCACGGAGGAAGCTGTCCTAGAGACAAATGGATTGCTTGCTCAAAACCTGGGTACTCTGCGAATCTTAGTACAGTCATCTGGTGTGAAATTGGGAATGCGTCTAGCTTGAAAGTTAGTGTAATAGATCTTGAAGGGTCGCAATACTGAGTCATGGTGTCATCTGCCCTCGAAATTCAATTAAAAACACTCTCTCACTATCCGATCACATCAGTACTAAGCAATTTTCTTTACACTTCAAAATAAACGACTACCGGTATTTCGTATGTTGATATGGTATACTCTGTTCTGGGTTTAGGCGTAGCTGCATATGCTCTTACGTCTGTATATGAATCCATACTAGCAGTTTAAAGGTTCAAAAAATGCTTATATTTAATGATAAAAGCAATCAGGACAATATCCATCATATGCGTGTATAAATAATTTAAAATATTTTGCACGGTATTTAAATATAAGCCTATTATCCACTAGAAATATTGATCTTTCTATCAAATGCCGAACATTCGTGTTGTAGTAAATATTATTTTATTACTTACTGCACCATTGACCAACAGCAGTTCTCCGTTATTTCTCTCTGTATTGACTACTTTTATAAATTCATCAACTTCTTGCCTATTTTTAAGTAGGATGGATAACGTTTTCTCTGCTATGTATATAAGTTCTTCTTGTTAGGTTCATATCCATAGTAGTTATTTTCTGATACCTATTTCTTAAGGGTTAAAGGAGACTTCTTTCCCAGTTAATTTTGTAGGTCTGTCGAATATGTCTTCATCATAGGTTTTGCATTTAGCGACATTTGTCATCGTTTAATGGTGTATAATAACATCTTCTTCATAATTGTGATTTTCTTCTTTACTTAAAAGAATGTATTAGTTCTGTATTACAAGGTTTCACTGTGCACCACCACACTTCTTGCTAAAAAATGCAATGGAATTGAACTTAACATAATATTCCCTAGTGTCATTGTGATGGATTGTCGCATGTAGTACAAGCAGGAAGAGAAAGATGTGAGGGTTGGACCGACCACGGTGGACAGTTGCGTTGTTGAATAAACAAAATATTGGCAGTTGCCCAACTTCATAACACCAATTTCTGGATGTCTGAAAGGAGATATAATATTTTCAGTGTAATTATAATTTCTGAGTGTTTGAAAGAGTAGCGTATTTTTTATATACAGTTTCTGGGTGTCTGAAAGGAGGCATAATATTTTTGGTGTAGGCATACATTTTCCAAATGTTTAAAATAATGTAAAATATTTTTGGTGTACAGTTTCTGAAATTAGCTGGAGGGAATTTACTGTATATTTCATATTATATTCATGTCTACTAAAATAATTAGAAAAGAAACTAACAGAATTGATTTATGAACATTTTGATGTCATGTTATAATTAGGCCTAGGCCTACTGGTCTTTCATGTATTATTACTATATTATAAATAAGCCATATTTAAAATTTGTGATAGATGATAACATGCAATAAATTTCGCTTTTCAATTAGAATTAAGTTAAACTACCTACTGATTAACTTGTTATTCAATTATTTAAGAAGCTACATAAATTTAAATATCTTCTGTTTTAAGTACCGGTACCTAGCATGATAACCTGATGTGATATGTTGATTATGGTATTATTAATACAGTGAATGATAGAAACCGATTGACCTTATGAAAATAGAAAAATAACATCATAACATATTAGGACCACTATAAATCACTAAAAAACTGAAGTTATCAATACTGCCTTTAAATGTATAATATGATTTAATACATTAGATTAAATTTTTTTAATTGAAATAAAAAAGAACATATTATAGACTTGAACAAAATAAACACCATATTTTTAAATTTAAATAAAAAAAAACATACGTATAGACTTGAACAAAATAAACACCATAACTACTTCAAAATCTTGTGATTTAAGTTAGCTGTTTGTTTTTTATCCTAAGGTCCAATCCCCTATTCCTAACATCAAGTTCAAGAATTCTTTTCATCTCAAGATCAAACTCCTTATTTTTTATATCAAGTTCTGTAAGTTTCATCTTCACTGTATGTTCTTCTTTCATATACCCTATGTTACTTTAAATTCATGCTCCATCCTTTGGATCTGAATTTGATCCTCTATTGCTTGTTTTTGTAACTGCAAAACTTCCTGTTTTTCTTGCGATAATGCCATAAGTTTCTTTCCTGCCAATTAACTGTCTAGTGATGGTCTTTTCTTTTTTATTCGGAGTGGGATGGAAGTAGGTTTCCTCATGTCCCTAATACTGAATTGACTGCTACATGGAATGGCTTCTACTTCATTAATTTGTATATTACCCTGAGTTATTATTGGTATATCTTCAATTACCTGATCAGTGGGATTTGAATCGTCACCTGCGACAAATGCTTGGGATTCAGAAGCTACAGACTTGTACAGTTTCACAGATGAAAAGGGTGTTACATTGGAATTTTGGAGTGATTGGATTTGAGGAGGAAATTATGCTTTTTCAGTGTTTGCAGATGGGTGCTCCACAAATGCGAATAGTGATGACTGGTCAGTGCAATCTGAGTCACATACAGATGGTATCCCCTCAAGTTGTATTGTGCCAATAATCTCTTTTATACCAGAAGATACTCAAGATTGGAGGAAGAAGACTGCCATTCTTAAAAAAGCAATCATAACAGCAAAAAAGAACAGTTTTAATAAATTTATTGAAAATATTAATTACAGAACCGATAGCGCTAAAACATATAAATTTCTGAAGAATATTTCCAATACACAGGAAAATACTAGCCAACCTATTACTCATAATAACAAAACACTAACAGATACTAGAGATGTAGGAAACGCATTTAATAAACATTACTGAAACTCTCACAGATTACATCCCAATATCAAAAAAACTGACAAATTTATCAAAAGAGAATTACATAAAAATAATAAAAACAATATTACTAGTACAAAACCTGAAATATTTCATCAAAATTTTTCTTCCAAAGAATTAAATATAGCTATACAAAATTTAAAAACCAAGAAATCTCCTAGCCCTGACAACATTCATTCCGAATTTTTTAAACATCTGGGGGAAAAAGCCAAGTCTGTACTTCTATCCATTTTCAATTTATCATGGAACACCTCAATTCCTGCAGCTTGGAAAAAAGCAATCATTGTACCAATTCACAAAAAAAGGGAAACCTGCTCATGATGTTAATAGTTATCGACCAATAGTACTGTTAAGCATGATAGCAAAAACCATGGAGTCCATGATCTCCAACAGATTAACTTGTATTTAGAATCCCAAAATCTTTTATCACCAAGACAAGCCGGTTTTCGACAACTACACTCTACCAATGAACAAGTCATACGCCTCGGCCAAGAAATAAAAGATAGTTTTAACAAGAAAGAAGATACCTTGGCAATATTTATTGACTTTCAGTTAGCATATGACTCTGTTTGGAGAAATAAATTATTACTAACACTCCAGAAATTAGGTATCTCCAGCAATATGTTCAGATGGATATCAGAATTCCTTAGTCAACGATTCATTGCCACTAAATTCAATAACTCACTTTCTAGTTACAGACAAACATATCAAGGTCTACCTCAGGGCGCTGTCCTCAGCACAACTTTATTCAATATTTATATAAATGACTTACCCTCCCTATTAGAGGAATCAAACATGAAAACAGCACTATTTGCAGATGATATAGTTTTGTGGACTTCCGGATCTTACAGACATAGAGACAAAATTAAAAATTCTGCTCTTAAAGCTCTAAATCAACTACATGAATGGAATACATCAAATTTGATGACACTCAATTTAAGCAAAAGTAACTACCAAATATTTTCACTTGGTAAAAAAGAAAGAGAATTCAATATCCAATACAATGGCCAACACCTTCCTAGGACTTATGGATCCAAATATCTTGGAGTTATTTTCGATAGTAAGTTAACATGGAGCAACCATTTGAAATATATTTCTGAAAAAGCTCGTAAAAGATTGTCCCTTCTGAAAAGACTAGCAGGAAAGAAATGGGGATGCTCTAGGAATACTTTGAACACTACATACAAAATGTTTATAGAGCCAGTGCTGACATACTGCGGAAAAATTTTAATTACTTCACCTTTCATAAACGAAATAGAATATGTTCAAAACCAAGCTCTCAGACTCATTACTGGTGGAATCAAAACAACTCCAATAGATTATATGAGATTCCTCACTAATATTAACAGCATCAAAATGACAATAGAAGAAAAAGCACTGATTCAATATGAAAAACTTATTAGATTACCAGGAAACAATTGGCATTCATACAGTCCTCTCTGTAGATTGAAAACTCAAAAAAGTTTCATATCCATTGTTCAAGAATTAAAACAGAAAATCAATATCCCGAATTTAAAAGAAAACCTACCATACAAATTAAACCAAACCCTTTAACTCTATTAAATATAGAATATAATCCAAATTTAACAGAAGAAATACTAAAATCAGAAGTAAACACTGAAATACTAAAACAATTGTCTTTAGAGACAATTAATATTAGCTACCCTCCACAAAACTGGTTTCATTTATACACTGATGGATCCTTGATTTCCAGAGAACAAGGTGCCGGTGCAGGTGTTACGTGCAGTCTCTTCTCACTTTATAGATCTCTTGGGTATGGAACAACAAGTTTTGATGGAGAAATCATTGCAATAAGTGAAAGTCTCAGGAATCTTCTATGCCACACCAATAAATTTAAAAATGCAGTTATATTGTCAGACTCCAAAGCAGCTATTCTACCAATAGTCTCTAAACACACACCTTCATCTCAAACAGCAGAAATAACTAAAATGCTCTCTCAATTAATATCACTCAATAAAAGAATTGTATTTCAATGGATACCATCCCATTGTGGAATCCTGGGAAACGAGAATGTGGATGCTTTAGCAAAGAAGGGCAGCACTGCTACTTACAGACCTGTTACTAAATCTACGTATTACTCTGTGAAAAGATTTATTAAATCTACATACTTCCACTTCAACAAACAAAATTTGATAACACAATCTCAAGGGAAAAAATGGAACTCTCTGCATCAAAATCCACAGTTAATTCCCGATTTACCACGAAAATCGTCTGTAGCTGCATTTAGATTGGCAACAGGCCATGATTGTTTGGCCAAACACCTGCATAGAATTGGAATATATCAGTCCCCTAACTGCCCATTGTGCAACTCAAACCAAGAAATGGATTCGGAACACCTCAAAATCTGTGCTTCAGTGGCTGGCCATGATAATATCTTTGAAAAATATTGGAGTGCAAGAGGTCAAATGACTTTATTGTCAAACGCCTGGCATTAGAAAACAACAACATAATCTCTTTTATTTTAATATCAATTGTTGTTATTAAGTTCGGTTGATATGGGCCTCCACCTGTACCTGATGTGAATTTTTTTATCTTCGGCAAATCTCCTTTTAGAGGTTCTTTTAGGTTTTCATACTTCCCCTTTAATACCTTCCAATCTCTTACTACAGTTCCACTAATTTCATTGAAACTTTCTACTAGCTCTTGCCAGGCTTTTTCTTTGTCTTTTAAAGCTACACAAAGATACACTATCGGTTTTCTTACATTTTAATATATCTTGCTTTGTACTAACTAAAGAGAACAGTAAATCATTTTCTACTGGAATAAAATTCTTACTTCTTTTGCCTGAATTCTCCATGTCTGAACACAGGACCTTACAGTGTACGTTAATCAGCTGATGATAATCTGATCAAAATTCATAATGGACGAAGAAGCAAACATACAGTGCAACTAACCGTTTACTGAAATAAAAATAATACAAGAGGATGACACCTATTATGAATATTTAGGTCACTGGAAAACTGGACAGAGCAAATGTTGGCACCCTAACTTCTTTCTTTAACTTTATCCCTATTACCAAGCAAAAAAGTGAAACAATAACTTAATTGTGCCAATTCACCAAACAAAAGGCTGATTTTATTGCATTATTTATAAATATTCACTTTATTGAGCATGTATTTAACAATTATTTCAACATCCTACCTCAAAATACTTCCTCTTGCTCTCTTGCTCTGGGTGTTTGCTCATTCTAGCCAATTATAAACTAGGGTCTGTGAATATTACATAACTAGATTAGGTCACATACTATAACGTTAAAAATAAATTAGAATTATCAAGATCCTGGGTACATCACGTAGGCCTAAGTTAGTGGGTTACCGAACATGTTAAAAAGCTGGAAGTTGTGTTCTTGAAATTAATGGAGATCATGATTTTCGGAGGGAAAGGAATAATCTAAAGGTAATTAATTTTTATATTAAAATGGATCCATATATGCCACCAGATAATGCACATTAACACAAGACACGAGTTATTGTACGATCTTGCCTATCAGAGAAAAGTAGAATTGAGAATGCTTTCCAATAAATTCAAGAAAACAGCTGATTAAATTACACACAACACTTCACATAGGTATAAATAATTTATTTATTTGTGAAACTAGTAGATGCATTTCTTTATTCGCTTTGTTTGATTATAGCATTAATTCTCTGTAAACAGCTGACATGTTGAACGAACCATCAGTAATCTTGACTCTGATTGGCTAGTTATTGTTGTTCAGTGTAGCCAATACATGAGAAGGCAAGACATCTAGTGCCAACATTAGTTTAAACGAGAGGGCTGTTTAAACCAGACTGCCAGAAATTTATGAAGAAAGTGGAGGCATGTTTAAACTGAATAGCAAATTTGAAAGGGTTTAATTTCTCCCAAGTTTAACTTATTTTGGAGAAAACGGCCCTAAACGATGCAGTATAACTGCCACGATTATGTTGAGCCTGAGTTATTGTGAAATGTATCTGCTAAAACGGTGTAAGTACATGTAGCGGAACCATAGCTTTAGCGCACTAGCTATAGACATTTCTTGTTAATATTGTAAATAACCATCTGTACAGTTCTATATATGAAAAATAAATTATTCCTGTCGAGGATAGCTGCCCCCCAAAAAATAAATTAAAATAAAATAAAAATAAAATTTAAAATAGAATATTGTTGATCTACAATTAATTTAGGTGCTGTTACTGCTCGGTATCCCTTTTTCAAGGGCAGCTATCCTTTTTGGATTCTTCTTTCTTATGGTGTGATAGCTCCTTTACTTGTCTGTGTCTTGCGCATGCGCAGTGTCACATCATTGAAAAATTTCTTGCGGGGCACTACTAGGTACAGTTTCTCCAAATCAGCTAATTCACACATGATGTCAGAATGACATAAAGAAGCTGTAGAGAAGTCAGACAATTTCTTGCTAACGATGAGGGATACCAAGTAAGTGAGTTGACGTTTGGACAAATGAATACGGTAGTTTCCTAGTACCTGGTACTTGTTACAGAGGTCGTTTTTGTGTTTACACAGTGGCTACTTTCTGAAAAGAATTTTAATAGTTTGTTACTAGATGTGATTCTAGTCAGTTTATAATATATTTTTGGTCCAGGGAAAATATACATCTTTTATGATTATACAATGGCCGACTTAACAGCTTATGTAACAAGTACGGGGTACAAGGAAACTTCCATGAATACTTGTGGAAGTCAATTGAAGACAACAGAACTTATTTGTATTCAGTCTTGAGTGCTTTACTGTTTTTGAAGCTTTTGAAATTTAGAATAGAGTCTGGGAACAAAAAACTGAGTGAACATCTTGATAAGGGACCTAGAAATGCCTCTTACACATATCTCACAGAACACAGAATGATCTACTACACATCTCAGCAGATGTTCTGTTCACAAAGCTAATAAAAGACATGCATTTGAATCAAAATGTGTTTTTTTTTTTTTTTTTTTTGCTGATGAAACAATGGATATTTCAGGGACCGAGCAAATGTCGTTAGCAGTAAGATTCTTCCATAATAAAACAAAACAGATACACGAGGAGTTCCTACGTTTTGTGCCACTAGAAAAACTTGATGCAGCATATATTGCAGATCAAATAATCATCAATCTTGTAGCTTGGAGTTTCAACATGGCTAATCTGGTCGGGTAAGGATATGATGGATATAGCACAATGGCAAGGAAAATTACAGGTGTGCAGAAGAGAGTCCAATCTATTTATAGCATGGCAGTGTTTTTTCATTGTGCCAGTGGTATAATTTAAACACAGTGCCTGAAGTAAGAAATAATATAGGCATAGTAAAAGAAGTTATAAATTTTTTCAGAGAAAATTCTCAAAGGAAAGGTATTATTGGGCTTCATCTACAAAAGTTATGTGATACCAGGTGGACTGAAAAGTATAAAGATCTGCAAAAATTTAGTGAAAACTTTGAAGTAATTGTGGATAGACTTCAGAAATTTTCCTTAGAAGGCAATAGAGATGTAAGACATAAGGTCTCCTTGCTTCACTTTGCTATATGCACACTAAATTTTATTGTAACATTAAAAATAATAGCCAAATACTCGGCAAAGCTGGCGTCTGTATCTAATAAACTACAGTCTCTTGATAATGATCTACTTAAGACAACCAAACATATAAGAATGCTTACTAGTCAGATTGAAACCAATAGGAATAGAGCAGAAGAAGTGTTTGAAGAGATTATGTATGAAGCCCAAGCAACTGCAGAATCTCTTGGTTTAGATATCACTATGTCTAGAATAGCACGGTGTCAAGTTAACAGAACAAACTACACAGCAAATTCTGTTTCTGAATCCTATAGGGTCGCTACATTTATTCCATATCTTGACTGTCTGTGTCAGTCTCTGAAAGATAGATTTTCTGAAGACAAGGAGGGGGCATTCAGCCTAACTTACCTACACAGGATCCGGCATATTCTAACCCATAATTGGTGTTTTCGCCAACGGTATATTTCGTCACGGACATGGGCATGTTTTGTCACAGATTGCATTTCGTCATATGTACCTTTGCACCACAGTGGATATGTTTCGTCACAATATTGAATGTACTGCCCAATATTACTTTCATTATTATTTATTGAATAGGTACTCATTTTTACCTGAAGTTAGTGCAAATATTCAAAATAAGTAATTTAACCAAAGTGTCCAGTGACACCATGACCAATTGCTCGAAGGTAACATAGAATGTTCTTATGAGCTTTATATTCCTGATATCTTTCTACAATTCGTGATAATCTTATATGTTTTTTTCTTTTTACATTGTGGCGACTGCCCACCTTCCAATTTTTCAATATCATTGTGAATTTTTGCAGTTTCAGCTTGCAGCGACTCGAGAACATGGTAAAATGATGGATGAAACTTTCCGATTAGTGTGTTAAGGCGTCAGTGCCACGCCTCACAAGTGTTAGTGGTCCTTGGAAGATTTTCTAGCATTCGAACATAACAATTCCAGATGGATGAAGGAAATATAGGCACTTGCCTTCCTCTGCCACGCCTTCATCCTCTTATTGTTGTGTTCGACGTAGTTGAAGAGATTAACAAGGTTGTCTGATATGGTATCTCTTAGTAGTTCAAAGCAGAGATGACGTCTTCCTCGGGAACAAATGCTAGTGAATGGAACGTGGATCGTAAATTTACATTTTCTTTCTGGTTGTACTCTTCAACGAGTCCATCAGATTGAAGTCTTCTCCAGAAACATTGTCCAAGATGAAAAAACAACCGAGCAGCTTCGCCTGTGGAAACGTATTTGAAATTACAGCCATTATGGTTGTCTCGTAATCAGTCGATATAAAATGCGGCAACAACTGTGTTTGTAATCTATTAGTTACCTCCTCTTTAAGCATACTAAAATGAGTTCATAAGATTGAACTCTGTGCAATGTATACATAAATCTTCCATGAATTAATTTCTCTTTCCCACATTTAGTTTTCTCGAAACATATGTTATCAGACATAAGTAAGTGGAAAATTTTTGATTATCACCTAAAAAATTTATTCCATAACCTTGATAAAGTATAACAATATATCTTAATTAATTACTAATTGTTGCAATTATACTTCAAGTAAAGAAACTTGAAATGAAGTGTGTCAGAAACTAATGTGTGACATCGTAGGTCTGTGACAAAAGTGTAATGTGTGACAAAAGACGATGTGACGAAAGTTTAAAGTGTGACGAAATATACCTATGTCAAAAAAGTGTGACAAAAATACCTAAAACCCATGCACCTACCTACACCCTAAAGAAGTGAAACACATGAGTCTCGAAGATTTCAAGAAACTCACTGTGATCATAAAAAATATTTATGGTAACATTCTGGACAATATTGATGAGGAATCCCAAACCTGGTATGATATGTGCAAATCTATGTCAAATGAAGAGATTGGTAACATGGACCTGGTAGCTGCTCTTGAGAAGACAATTTTTCTTCCATCATCGAGCAAGCTTTGACATTGTCCATCACTTTACCCTGCACTACATCAACAGTGGAATGATCGTTCAGGTAAGTTATGTGTAATCATTATTATGTTCGTTTGTTATGGTTACAGAATTTATCACAAGCTACTTATATGCTTTCCTTGTATTTATATGTTTTAGCACCCTTCAGAGAGTGAAAACATGGTTAAGATATACCATGCGAGATGACCGTCTTCCCTCTCTCTGCATGCTGTCCGCATATTGGAAACGCATAGAAGAAAACAGGGAATCATTTTTGCATAAAGTGTTTAATATCTATGGACGAGAACCTAGGCGACTGCAACTTTTGTTTTAAGCTCAAGAATAAGAATAGTGAAATACTACAAGCGGGAATATTGCATATAGATCTACATCAGAACATTAAATTTTGAGTTATTATATTATATAATTTTGAATTACATTTTAAATTTAGAGTAATATAGGTTTCAGAACTGCCTATTTTTCATGTTCAATTTTCTCTCTCCACGTCCGTCTCTTTCCTCTAATTTTCTAACCATTTTGCTACCACTGAGATTGGATCCTGCAGGCGCCCATGACTGCTTATAGTACATCCCAAGTATTTGAAGCTGTCCACTTGCTCTACTGTCTCATTTAGAATTCGCAAGTTTACTGTCTTTATTTTTCTTCGTATAACCCTGGTCTTCGTCTTATTTGCATTTATCTTCATCCCATACTGCTCACAGCTGTATTTTAGCTCCAGTAGCATGTCCCTTAGTATCATCTCATCTGCTAACAACGCCATATCATCAAATTTTGATTCCTATACATTTTTGTCAATCTGTAATTCCCAATGACAATTTTTCCCTGTGTCTTTTTCCCAAAGATATTTTTCCCAAACTGCAACTTCCCTAGACTTAAGTTCCCAATTCTTAAATTGGTCACTTTTCCCAAAAGTAATTTGCATTTGCATTCCCAAACAATTCAAACAACATATAATTTTCCGAAATTGTTTACTTAGAAGTGAAAGATGATCAGCTACAAATAGAAACTGTGATCAATGGTTCTTAGATAATCCAAAGTTCTTTTATCTTCTTTGTACTGATTGTAATCAAGCACAATATTTCTTATTCTTTCGTTCGTACAAACCCACTTTTGCTTAAACTTCGCCTTAGCAGACTGACCCAGTGGCAGTTGAGCAATGGATGCTTCGGTGTCTGCCTGTTCCTTTCGAAATTCACCAGTTAATATAATCTGATAACAGTTTGGGATTTCTCCTAAATCTTCTAAATTAATTGGTTCTGTAGGCACTTCCCTTCTCCTAACACGGCGTAAATATTTCTTGAGATTCTCTCGATCTGGAAGCTGGCTTAAAATTCCCGATTCAACTCTTTCAAGTTCTGTACGAAGGATTTGTGCAGGAAGAATTTCTAGATGTTCAGTTGCAATTCTTTTCATTCGTTGAGCCACCAATTCTGCATTAACCTTTTCTTGGTTTGGAGCATAGGCGGAGTTATGGGGGGCACTGTCCCCCCCCCCAAACTTTGTCTGAACTATTTGTTTTTTCTATTACTTACTTACTTACTTACAAATGGCTTTTAAGGAACCTGAAGGTTCATTGCCGCCCTCACATAAGCCCGCCATCGGTCCCTATCCTGAGCAAGATTAATCCAGTCTCTACCATCATATCCCACCTCCCTCAAATCCATTTTAATATTATCCTCCCATCTACGTCTTGGCCTCCCTAAAGGTCTTTTTCCCTCTGGTCTCCCAACTAACAATCTATATGCATTTCTGGATTCGCCCATACGTGCTACATGTCCTGCCCATCTCAAACATCTGGATTTAATGTTCCTAATTATGTCACGTGAAGAATACAATGCGTGCAGCTCTGCGTTGTGTAACTTTCTCCATTCTCCTGTAACTTCATCCCGCTTAGCCCCAAATATTTTCCTAAGCACCTTACTCTCAAACACCCTTAACCTATGTTCCTCTCCCAGAGTGAGAGTCCAAGTTTCACAACCATACAGAACAACCGGTAATATAACTGTTTTATAAATTCTAACTTTCAGATTTTTTGACAGCAGACTGGATGATAAAAGCTTCTCAACCGAATAATAACACGCATTTCCCATATTTATTCTGTGTTTAATTTCCTCCCGAGTATCATTTATATTTGTTACTGTTGCTCCAAGATATTTGAATTTTTCCACCCCTTCGAAGGATAAATCTCCAATTTTTATATTTCCATTTCGTACAATATTCTCGTCACGAGGCATAATCATATACTTTGTCTTTTCGGGATTTACTTCCAAACCTATCGCTTTACTTGCTTCAAGTAAAATTTTCGTGTTTTCCCTAATCGTTTGTGGGTTTTCTCCTAACATATTCACGGCATCCGCATAGACAAGAAGCTGATGTAACCCATTCAATTCCAAACCCTGCCTGTTTTCCTGAACTTTCCTAATGGCATATTCTAAAGCGAAGTTAAAAAGTAAAGGTGATAGTGCATCTCCCTGCTTTAGCCCGCAGTGAATTGGAAAAGCATCAGATAGAAACTGATCTATACGACTCTGCTGTATGTTTCACTGAGACACATTTTAATTAATCGAACTAGTTTCTTGGGAATACCAAATTCAATAAGAATATCATATAATACTTCCCTCTTAACCGAGTCATACGCCTTTTTGAAATCTATGAATAACTGATGTACTGTACCCTTATACTCCCATTTTTTCTCCATTATCTGTCGAATACAAAAAAATCTGATCAATAGTCGATCTATTACGCCTAAAACTGCACTAATGATCCCCAATAATTTCATCTACGTACGGAGTTAATCGTCTCAAAAGAATATTGGACAAAATTTTGTACGACGTCAACAAAAGTGATATTCCTCGAAAGTTACTACAGTTAGTCTTGTCCCCCTTCTTAAAAATAGGTACAATTATGGACTCCTTCCATTGTTCTGGTACAATTTCCTTTTCCCAAATAGCAAGTACCTGTTTATAAATTTCGCTATGTAATGCACTTCCGCCCTCTTGTATTAAATCTGCTGGAATTTGATCGATACCTGGAGACTTGTACATTTCAGATTTTCTATAGCAATTTTTTTTTCTATTAATGTTAGAAAATGCTGAATTCAAAAAATCTTTTTTGCTTTTGTTTATTATTAAGTTTCTGTGCTTAAATTGTTGAATTAATGTCTTCAGATCATGTGTCTCGACTATAATATTTATTTTAAATTTCTGAATGTATCATAATTTCTGTATCTCATTTGAGGAATGGAAGCACTGTAAATTTCATTTGTAACAGCCAGTACTCATGTGTTAGAAGTCTGCAGGTGTTCAGGCCGCCACGTGGAAAAATGTGAATAACATACCTACTGCACAACAAAGCAGAAAAAAGCAAACTGATCCTGGTATAATGTGTAAACTTAAAGACGAAATCAAATAAAATAATTAGAGTTTACATTTCATAGGATATCTTCAGAGAGGTAAACTTCATATAAAAAAGTTTCTGTTAGCACTGTTACGTAGTTTTATTGATGTATGCATGTCTTTCTGTACGAAAGAGAAAAAGAGGGATATTGTTTTAAGTTATGCCCTATTATAATTTGTAGTAGACCTACAGTTCAAGCCGTATACAACTCAGTCCAAAACATTGCGGATGTGGATGTAACACTGCCCTGAAAAATATCTTTATTAAATAATCATATTCTGATATACTGTACCACGGTCTAGCTATAAAGGAGGGAGGAGGTAAATGATGTCCCCCATAACCCCATTATATGGGGATTCTATGGTTCTTCTTTGCCCCCCCCAAGGAAACTGTTCTTTCTCCGCCTATGGTTTGGAACATAAGAATGAATACTTTCTTTCAGTATGGTAATTTGTTCTCAAACCCCTTGTGTAATTGCTGTAACTCTGCATTCCTGTCTTCAACAGCAATATCAGTAATCTTTGTCATTTTTTGTGTAGGCCTATCTCCTATAGTAAATGTGTCCATTAAGTAGTAATTTCCTCCTGCAGGTGAAATTACAATCTGTGCCATAATTATACTGAAATTTTGTATTACACTACACCTAAAGAGCATTACCAAGGATAGGCCTACTCAATATGTACTTGGAAAAAATGGATTGGAAGAAATGGGCATTGGGATAATTTAAAAGTGGGAATATTAGATTTGAAAAATTGTCCTTGGTACAAATGTTTTGGAAGAAATGGTCATTGGGATAATGCATAACTGTAACTATCAGATTGGGAAGAATGGTTTGGGAAAACTGTCCGGGAATGGCAAATCTTATGCACTTTATCTTCTTCCTCCTACTGTCACTCCTTCCACATTCTGAAAACAGTTACTCTTAATTTATAGCCTAATAATTTAAATCTACTTATTCTTCACTAGACCATTCTTCCTACTTTCCCAATTTTAATTGTATTTTCGCTGCTTTCTGTAATGTTCCTCATTACAAGAAAATATATTCAGTATTCAACCTTTCTTTATTCAGCCATTCTACAAACAAAAGCTAACAATGTCAACAATTAACAAAAGAATGTTCACACCGAGAAAGGAAACATCCTTACATAACACTTCTTCCACTTAAAAAATAGGTTATAATCAGCTATTATATTTCATGTATAATGTAATTATACAAAGAAATATTA
>JAJSOF020000039.1:47512251-47651396 GCA_025594305.2 Periplaneta americana | reverse complement strand
CCCATCACAATGATGGAAAGAATTGTCATGAAAATTGCACATAACAAAATTCTTACATCTTCCTCCCAAACAAATAAAATTACGTTGTTGCGCCACTGCACATTTCACTTATAAAATATATATTGCCATGCTAGGGTAGAGGAGATTTTATAATTCCAAAATTCAATTTGAATTTTAAAAACTTTGAGTTACGGTACAGCTATTATATTCTATACAGTGTACCGTACATTTTTACTTAATAGGCTATAGAATGTTTACCGTCAATATTTCCAATACGATATTATTGGGTTGCGGTTTTACAGTCACTTGTTTACATACTGCATTATACTTTCACTCGTAGGCTTATATTATCATAGACCACAGTGATAAAATATAGAACCCTGGACCTCTAGGTAGGTGTAAACTAGAAATTAAATTAAACTAGATAGGTATGCTTAATTTTAACAGAGACGAGGAAAAGAATCTTCATTTTCAATATGAGTAATAAATGACGTAAAGGTATGCTTACGTTGTACGATACATAGTCCGCCCTTACAAAAATACGCTTACTGTAACCTTCTGTTTCCTCCGGAGAAATGAAGAGTAAATTTATGATTGCTGTGCAAGGAAGTTTGGACATTTCAATGCACTTTCTCGCTTACAGTTTTTCAGGCGAAAATATCCACATGCCAGATAGTGCAGTACAACCTTCAATTTTTTAAAATTAAGTCACTGTTTCTCTCTCATTACGAGCAACAAAGTACACTACGTTTTTACATATCTGTCGCTTTATTTCGCAAGCTAGTTATTCCAAGATCTACCTATTTTTAAAGAGACTAAATAATGAAAATTGGGATAAAAATGACTTTAGTAAGAGTATTTAAACATAAGACGCAATGATGGAAACAAGACGGTTCCTCCGCTAGCGGATATTTTCCGTCCTTGTCACACGTATCTGCTGAGTCTGTCTTTCACGTCTCACGCAACATGTGCCAACGCTGTACAGTAGCGAGCACTGTATTGGCTTAGCCCATATGCCTTGTTATTCTGAAACCGCTTAGTTACGAGTATCTATCAGGCCCAAGTCCAGGGGCGGCTCGTCCATAAGAGCTGCGGAGCTGCAGCACTCCCTGCTTTGACAGGAAAATAAAAATAATATTTATTTTAATTTTTAGAAGAATTGTTACAGCTTTTATTGGTAAATTGCTTTATATTTCATCTGGCCGGGAATATGTACTATTATCTTATGCATAATCTTTTTGCGCGTCGACTGTATTGGAATTGACACTGTATTCAAAGTCGTCCTGGGATCTGCAAGGTGGTCAGCTCATAGCGAGTGTCTTGCTTTGTTAGGGGGTAGAGAGGTGAAGGGAAACAGAGGAAAACTGCCGCTGTTTAAAACCCATATTTCGCTGCAGTGGTTGCTGAGCCAGGCAACAAGGGATCTTTCCTCTCCTCCCACACCGCTATTGTAATGCTGCGTCAAATGGATTCTCTATTCTTTTGAAACTTAATGACAAAATTTTTATTTTCTTTTCACATACTTATTGTTGTAGAATCTTATCGAGTTAATATAACGAAATTAATATTCTCTTTTGCCTTATTATTACGTATATATCCAACCTCTAGCAGAACCTAATATTTGCCTTAACTCAAATGATTGCACGAGTAGAATCCTTTTGATATAGCACGTAAAATACGAAAGAGACTTCTTTTCCAGTTTTAGAAAATTGTTGACCATCAGTATATCTGAATGTTGCTTTGGTGTGACGTCTTAATACCGTAACTTAACCAGTGCAAATGTGCAAGCATGAGTGTGTGTGAATTACAGAATATTCATTTTATTTTTCTCAACTTTTCCTTGCGGAGAATATTGATGTAATGAAGTGAAATTAAAGGGTCGTCCGTTACCCGACTTAAATCTTACTTAAGCTTCATCCAGCAGAAATAGTGCATATATGTAAGAAAGTATAACAATGAAATTTATGCTAAGCATTTGTGGTTACGTGGATGTGAAAAAAAAAAAAATCTGTATTTTGTTTTCCTTGCCTCCTCTTCGGTGGTGATACTGCATGGACTAGGAGTTTTTATTTATTTTTTTATTGGGTTATTTTACGACGCTGTATTAACATCTAGGTTATTTAGCGTCTGAATGATATGAAGGTGATAATGCCGGTGAAATGAGTCCGGGGTCCAGCACCGAAAGTTACCCAGCATTTGCTCGTATTGGGTTGAGGGAAAACCCCGGAAAAAACCTCAACCAGGTAACTTGCCCCGACCGGGATTCGAACCCGGGCCACCTGGTTTCGCGGCCAGACGCACTGACCGTTACTCCACAGGTGTGGACTGGACTAGGAGCGGTGTGACAGATTTAGGACATTTGCCCCTAAAAAGCAAAATGCACGAATCTTCGCAGTCTCACCTGAAAAATGTTGTTTCATTGGCTATGTTACGCAACTCATACTGCTGTGCAATTAAGTGAAACGAACAGAACAAACATTCTCAAACATAATCAAGAAGTGATAAAAAATCGTGAAATTATTAAAAAGATTGATTGTATCAAATTTTGTGGCCAATATGAACTTTCCCTTAGGGGACATGATAAAAAATTATTCGAAGAACCCTGATGTGTTTCGTGGGTTGCTACAGTTCGTGAGTAATCTAAACGAGCCTCTCAAAAATCATTTGGAACATGTCACTGTTTAGTTATTCTAAGACAATTCAGAATGAACTGGTAGATTGTAAGTTGAGTGTCTGCCGATCTGAAATTCAGACTGAAATCGATGGTATTAGGTTTTCTTAGGGATTAGCAAATGGTCCTACAGACATCTCCCAACTAAGTCAGGAAGTTTTGATTTTTCGATATGTAGTGCATTTATTTTTGTCCTATACTTATTAGTAATGGTATCAAGAAGTGAAATTTGTATGTACCGAAATCTACTGCAGCTCTCCCAATCCACAAGTTCATGAGCCGCCACTGCCCAAGTCTATATAAAATGAGAGGGAGAATGTTGTTTCTGTAACCGTCCCAAAAGTCCTATGAAACTGTGTTCAGGAAGGTGGGCTCGTCCCATACGTCCAATATTCACGTCCCAAACGTCTTACGGAAATCGTCCCAAACTGTTCGCATTTAGGTGGGATCATCCCAAACGTCCAACAGTGGGTCTTACAACTGAACTTCACAGGAATCGCAACGGATGGATATCCTTGAATATTCAAATTGTGTCAGGTCCAAGAATAGAAATATTAAATATTGTAATTCGTTGGGCTGAATCAGCACATGACAACAGGATATTTTAGAACAGTGACATTAAGGTTGCATTGGAGGAAATGAGGATTAATGAAATTCTATTGAGTGATAGTGCTTATGCCCTGAAAAGATATTTTTTACACCTGTACTTCACACACAAAATAAGGCTGAGAACAAGTACACATAAATCTCAGAAATGCTGTAGAACATTTATTTAGTGTCTGGAAAAGGAGATTCTTTTGTCGTTCAAAAAAGCTGAAGAATAACAGTTCTTGTGCTTTAGTTTGAGACAAATTAATCTCAGATTAGACTTTATACAACACAAAATTCCAAGTTCAGCTGAAACAAGGATCAATTTAACCTCTGATCTAAGATTAAATGGTTTATACAATGCCTTAGTGTCTGGAAAAGGAGATTCTTTTGTCGTTCAAAAAAGCTGAAGAATAACAGTTCTTGTGCTGTGCTACATAATATTATCATAACTGATAAACTTGTTGACTTTCCAGACAGAGTTGTACTTACAATAGCCTTGGAAGACAAATCTAGATGGCAAGCAGAGAGAACTGCAATTATGGAACGTCATTTTATTTGCCTTCGCTGATACATTTCATGCATACAACTTCTTTTTCAAAAATTTTATTTCAATGTCATGATTTTTCTTAATTTGTTCCAGTTCAAGAGCTCTTCTTTGGTACTCTACTTCTAAGGTCTTTGATTTTCATTTCTCTCGTGTTTATTACGAGGATTTCCTGAGCCTGTTGCTTTAACAGGTCACAACTTTCAAGCCTCTTGTCAGCCTCCTTCACTATAGCAACCTTTGTTATATCCATGGTTACTCTAGGAGTTACCTTCCCTTCACCTCATGTAATAAAGAAAATATAAATTTTATTATACAATAACAATATACAATAAAATTATTAAAAACGATTTATAATCATTGATATGAAAACAACATAATGAGAAATGAAACACAATTCAGTTTGCTGGTTTGTGAATAATTGTCAACTCCTTCCTCTACTGCCTCATTTTATCTTTCTTCACTACTGGTTCCCAACCTGCTTTCTTTAAGAAAGATATAATTCTCTACACTACTTTAATTGGCCAGTAATCCCATTGTGTTACTGTCAATGACATTTTGGACTTCAATTCTAATTCAGTTCTCATATAACTAATATTATTGGTATTATTTTTGTGCTCAATATGATAATAAAATATTATACATGATAATTTCTTCGGTTTACAAGTAAAAGACTTTAAGTAAAAATTATTACTATTATATTATATAAACTAAGAATTGGAAAATTAAATACAGATAAAGAGAAACAAGTTATTAAATAATAATAATATTTGAGGATTCAGCAGGGGTGGTTATTCAGGTGAAGTAGGTGAAGTGTCATTTCACGTATTTACGTGTAAAACACAATTTTGTCTAATATTAAGAATTAATTCCAGTTATTACCGATACCGTATTTCTAAATTTAAAAAAGTTTTCTTTTCAGTCGTTATAAACAGTGTTTAGTTGTATAAATACTACCTGTAACTGTCCGCTGAATAGAATAATGTCAACTGTTACGAGCGTCGAGCGGTACTTTTACAATACTGTAAATGTGAAATTATTTGGGCTCCCATTCTCATACAGCAATTGGTTTCCATGGTAACGTGACGTCACGCACTAAAGAAAGATTGTATGAGTGAACTGCGTTTCTGAGTCTTTCAGTTACGGAGAACTGTCAGACTTCTTCGAGGCGGAGTAACCAGTTTGCAGATCTAACGGTACTAATAACAGAGAAGGGGTGAAGCCGGTCTCCAAGGCCGGGGGCTATTGTTTAGGGGCTGTGAAATTTTGCAGTATGTACTACCTGACTCGAGAATAGTATCCTCATTACTTGTTTCCAAGCATCCACCCTTGCAGTGGTAAATTAGCTGGCTCTATGTTATTTTATCAGGAATACACCCCACATACATTCGCAAAGTTTAAAAGTTGTTTTCCGCCGCGTGTATTATTTTTGCTCATGAGCTCATGATCTTGCCAGTTTAGTTCCAACGCTTGTATTTGAAAGTTTAACGCGCGCGTAAATGTACGCATGTAGTTTAATATTGTGTACGTATATATTAACTTATTATTTAATGTATTTAGAATATATTAATGATAAGTGTACATAGTGTATTAATCCTACATCATAGTGTATATTACATGTTTAATCACTATAGTGCTAGGCCTATTATACAAATACTTAGGTACCAATACATAGAAAATGTTGGTTAATGAGTGCGAAATATGTATCCCGGTTTGTAATTTATTAGAAATGTCGTTTTGTAGACTTAAATATGAGGATAAAAATGATGTTTTAAATTCTGGACGACCTACAGTTCCATTTGTTATTTGTTTTAAAAAGTGCTAAGAAAATACAGAAGTTGTATAAAATAACTTTAAAAAATTCTTCCGATGAAAGAAGCTTTTCCGTTTGAAAAGATTGAAAATTTCACTCGGAATGCTACATCACAGGAGAGACTTTCATCATTAACCCCATAGCTTTGCATAGAGATATACTGTCCACCCTCAGTTAAACTCAGATATTTTATGAAGACATCATCGACAGGTTTGCTGCTTTAAAATGTAGGAGGATTGACTTGGTATGCAAGAAATTGGGTGAGTCCTGAAATAAATTAATTTTCCTGTTTGCATGTGTTCTAGAACTATTAAAATTGTACGTAGTTTACGAATAGTAGGCCTACTCATTATATTGGTAAAACTGTTTATGCATTTGTGTATGTGAACAGCACTTCACCTATTTTTTTTACGGCGAGCCGCTGCTGGGATTCAGTTTTCTTAAGAGCTTTCAAAACGCCTTTTTCTCAGAGGTAGTATTTTTGACGTAATGTGTTCTGCTTGTAAGCCCATGATTTGTATTATTTTTAGTAGTTTACTAATTTCACTATTACTATCGTAATCAATCATTTCGGTGTCATAACAGCTGTCGCCGTCTTCCGGAAACCAAATGCCACTCCTCTCTGTTCATCCATTGACCTGGCTCTAATCCTCGGAAACCATAGCTGCTAGTATACCCTCCATCCATGTCCTATTTTGTCGTCCTTTTTTTCCTTCTTTCTGGTGGGATACATTCCATAATTATTTTTGGTAGTCGTTGTTCTGGCATTCTTGTGATATATCCATTTCTGTACTGAAAATTCTTTTTGTTTCCCTAGTTGGAATTTGCCAAACTTCAGCTCCATATGTTAGGATACTTTGGACTATAGTTTTATATATTTGTAATTTTCTATCTTTTGTAATATTTTTGCTCCACCAAATAGAATTTAGAGCATTTATTGCTTGTTTTGTTTTTGTAGTTCTGTTTTTAATTTATACTGTATTACCTCCTGAATGGTCTATCTTTGTGCCTAAATAAGTGCGTTGAATAGATGGTTCTAATTCTTCTCCATTATCATACTTTAAATTTTCCTTTTCTTCTCCTATACATAAATATTTAGTTTTCCCTATATTTATGGAAAGTTCCCATTTTTCATATTCTTCTTCTTTTAGTTTTCTTGCCATATATTCCATATCATGGTGATTTTGAGCTAATAATATTTGATCGTCTGGAAAATTCATTGAGAATATGTGAATGTTTTGAACTGGTATACCCATTTCTTGGCATTTCCTTCTCCAGTCCCTTAATACTCGTTCAAGATATCTTTTAAATAATGTTGGAGATAAGCTGCAGCCTTGCCTTAATCCCTTTGTTAATTTGAAGCCCTCCGTAATCTGATTTCTAATTTTTATCTTCGAAAATGATCCCTTATATAATGATTTTATGGTTTCCATTAACATTGTATTGACGTTTGAACTGTTAACATTTTTCATAACATTTCTTGAGGAACATTATCATATGCTTTAGTTAGGTCAAGGAAGAGCAGATGTAAGTCTCTGTTAGCGGCTCTTTTTTCAATCATTTTTTGTGTTGTTATATTATATTATTATCTGTGTATGACCTAGGCCTACTCTTTCTGAAACCAGATTGCTCTTCAATTTCCATACTTTTATATTCAATTTCAACCATTGTAGTTAATATACGTCCATAAATTCTACTAAATGTGCTAGGTACAGATATACCTCTATAGTTTTCACACACTCTCGTCTCCTTTCTTATACAAGGTGTTTCAAAAATACGGGGCATAATTTCAGGTATGTATTTCCCACATGTAGACAATCAAAATAGTTCATTACAACATGTGTCCGGAAATGCTTTATTTCCGAGTTATGGCCTTCACAACATTGAAATTCACCGGAACGTTTTTCTTTCCGCAGGTCGTTACCGTCAAAGGAGACAGTAAGAGGGCACTCTGACAGTTCATTCCAAGGCGAAGGTTACATTCAGTGTTGTGTAGGCGTTAGACTGTGCGACATGTATTCAAATCAAGAGCTGGCAGAGATACACTTCATGTACGGTAAGGCGGACGGCAAAGCTGCGCTGGCTCGTCGTTTGTACCAGGAGAGGTACCCACAGCGACACTGTCCAGATCGGAAGACATTTGTACGTCTCCATTACCGTCTGTGCGAGTATGGAAAATTTAACTCTTATGGTTTGGGAAGGGGACGACCAAGATCTACAACTCCAGAAGTACAGGAGGAGATTCTGGAGGCTGTGAACATGACTCCTTCTATCAGCACACGAAGGGTAGCGTTGCAAGTCAATGTTCCTCATACGACTGTCTGGAGACTGTTGAAAGAACATCAATTGTATCCTTATCATTTGCAACGTGTACAGGCCCTGTCACCAGCAGATTACCCTGCACGAGTTTCGTTCTGTCAGTGGTTCTTGCAGCAGTGTGGTGTAAATCCGAACTTTCCTACCTTAGTATTATTTACAGATGAAGCACAGTTCACACGAGATGGCATAACAAATTTCCACAATCAGCATGTATGGGCGTATAAAAACCCACGTGCAACTGTTCCGTTCATCACCAGGTGCGGTTCTCCCTCAACATGTGGGACGGTATCATTGGTGATCGATTAGTTGGACCCCATGTACTTGTAAACAGACTTACGGGCAGGCGTACACAAACTTCCTGGAAAACAACATATCTCATGTTTTAGAAGACACTCCACTGATCAATCGTCAACACATTCACTTCTTGCATGATGGCGCTCCTGCACACTTCAGTCGTACTGCTCACCGGTACTTGGATCGAAGGTTTCCTGATCGTTCGATGGATAGGTAGAGGTAGCCCAATTGGTTGGCCTCCACGCTCACCTGATCTGAACCCTCTCGATTTCTACTTGTGGGGCCATTTAAAATCATTGGTTTATTCGTTTCCGGTGCCTGATTTGGAATCCCTTCGGAATCGAATTGTGGCATGTTCTGAGGACATACGCAATACTCCTGGAGTTTGGGATCGTGTTCGCAGGTCTGTGACATATCGATGTGAGGTCTGTATTCAAGCAGGAGGTGGACATTTTGAACATCTTCTGTAATGACAACGACCTGCGGAAAGAAAAACGTTCCGGTGAATTTCAATGTTGTGAAGGCCATAACTCGGAAATGAAACATTTCCGGACACATGTTGTAATGAACTATTTTGATTGTCTACATGTGGGAAATACATACCTGAAATTATGCCCCGTATTTTTAAACACCCTGTATATTGATGTTAAAATAGCGACTTTCCACTCTTCTGGTACTTCTTCGCCATTTATTACCTCATTAAACATTATGGTGATCATTTCCAATAACTTCTGGCTGACGCTTTTAATCAACTCTATAGGAATATTTCCTGGACCTGCAGAACTGTCATTCTTCATTTTCATAATTGCCATGTTTACTGGGTTCAAATCAATTTCAATTAAATTTTTTGTCTCTTTTTCTAATCTATTGTGGTTTTCTTCCAGAAATTATTTTCCGTCCTCTATTAAAAGATTTTTACAAAGTTCTTCCTATTTATGTTTACCTATTAAGTTCAGGTGACTCTTATTCCTAGTCGATGAACGTACATGTTTAATAAATTTCCATGATTCAGAGCTTTTCTTGCCTCCTAAATATGTTTGTATTTCTATACATTTCTTGTATTTCTATACATTTCTTATTCCATAGCTTATTTCTTTTTTTAGTAACTATTCTTCTCACTTTTGCTTGTAGTACTTTATATTGAATTTAGTCATTATCATTCCTCGTATTAAGCCATTATAAAATTAATTTCTTCTTAACTTGTCTTTCTTTCTCTATTTTATCATTCCAAAATAATATTTTCGTACTTCTATTGTTTTCTTTTTCACCCAATGCTTCATAGGCAGCTTCATGAATACAATTTTTTATATATTGATGCTCTCCTCTGTATTAATGAATTCCGTCTGTTCTAATTTAATGTCCAATCTCTGCTGATATAAATATTTTACACTTTTATCTTGTAGGCTTTCAATATTATATTTTCTTTCTTTCTCTATTGTAATATTTTCTTCAGTCTCTTTGTGCTTGCCTTCTTTGTTATTAATATATATGTGTGTGTGTGTGTGTGTGTGTGTGTGTGTGTGTGTGTGTGTGTGTGATTTTGCTTTTCACGTTCCCACGTATACTTATGGACGTCTTTATGATTAAAAATCCATTCCATATCTTTAATGAAGTTCGTCTATATAATTCAAATGATATTTATTAATTGTGCAGTGTTGTAATGCATCTCGTACATTCATATGAAAATTGGTGGTTAATTTCCCATATCTGTTTAATATTTGCACATTTACAAATTAATTATAATATACAACTAAAAACTGAACAGAAATTTAAATTTTAGAGCTGGGATGATGATAAAAATTACTTAAAATTGTAGAAAATAACTTCACTTTTATACAGTATAATAACATCGCAATCACTGATCTCTCAATAAACACAGACCCGTGACGATGATCGTAAAAAAAAAGATCACTTAAATTGCACTAAATTTCGTGTAATTTCTCAAGTCAAATTTAAAAGAAACCGGGTGTGATATTGCGGGCAGACAACGGTCAAAGAGTAAAAACTCTTCCCCTATTAATTAAATTACATGCGTACTATATAATGATTCTAAAATTTTAAATTATGGTTTATATAACGACGCTCGCAACTGCAGAGATTATATCAGTATCGTCGGTGTACCGGAATTTTGTCCCGCAGGAGTTCTTTTACATACCAATAAATCTACTGACAAGAGCCTGTCGCATTTAAACAACTTAAATGCCATCGACCTGGGTCAGAATCGAACGCGGAACCTCGAGCACCGAAGGCCAGCGCTATACCGACTACGCTACCTTGGTCGATCATATTGATTCTTTGGTACGACCTATAGACAGATAAATTTTGGCTCACGATGACTGGTTCAGACAGGGAACAAGGGAATTCCTTATTTGTCGTCAGCTGTCTCCGTAGTTCAAGTGAAACCATACATAGACATGAAATTACGTGAAATGCATGTTAGTACAGCTATCTCTACCTCTGTCAAAAACGTCACATTTGCGGTGGGGAAGAGAGGCGACGGCAGAATGCTTTTTAATGCGCTGACGCTCACGACTAAGATAAGCCACTTGAAATTTAACGGTCACTGAACGGAAGAGGTAAAATTGAAGATCTGTAGAACATTGAGTCAGCGCTAAGTGGGCATATAGAGATCGAGGGGTGTGTTTTTGTTTTCTTTTGTTTTGCTGAACTTCAAGTTTGTGTGACTGTAGCCTGTACATATTTTCGTTTGGTTTTACTTCATTTATAGTTTGATATTTTCTATTATTTTATTTTTATTATGGTGATGTGAAAGAGAAGGTCTGATGGCCTTATATAATTAAAGTGAATAAAGAAACAAAAATAAATAAATATATAAATTAATTTAAAAGCTATTGAACGTAAGACACAAGATGTAATGTTTTCTTTTCGGTGCCTGATCTACAGTGTTTTAAATAGAGTTAATACTTGTAGGCATTTGACTAAGAAGTTCATTCATTCATGTAAGTGACGGTATGTAATTTTCTTCTTTATGGGCGAGAAAAGCTAAATAGAGACAATATTCATTTTTTTCTATTGTTGAGTTTCCAAGATTTCCGAAAAGTCTAATAACCAATTTAATTAAAGATAGAACGCCGGGTACTTTCAGATAGTTCTTAATAAAGAAATCTGTCCGAAATAGAACTACAATGAACAGGAAAAGAGTTATAATAAATTGACGTGGTTACTTCCGAAATTTCCCCTACCTGTTTAAAAAGAATGAGTTAGTGGTGCCGTGGCCTTCTTTAATTATATTGTAAGTAATTGTGACATAACATTCCTTTTCGCACATATAGTAAATCATTAAGAAAAACTGCAGTGTTTTCCGTAACATGCCTTATCCATTATACTTGTCATTCCATAACTTGCCTAATGCAATGAACTAATAAATAAGAGACTTTTCTGCGCGTGATGTGACATCACATTTTTTCCGCTGTTTGTGTCGGTTGTTCTTTGTCTATGCCTACTGTGTATGACAGTGATTATTCTTATTTGAAAGGCTTTTTGTGTGATGTGAATAGGTAACTGAATCAGTGATGTACGTATTCATTATTAATATTTAGAGGATGATGCTACTAAAGACAAAGGGAAAGCGATCCAGATCCGTCGAAAAAGAACCAGGAGAAGGAAAAAATCCAGCAGAATAAGAATAATTCTTTCTCAAGAATATGCTAAAGTTTTCAAGTTAGGAAATTATTATTCTGCAAATAATCGGAAATTGGCTTCTAAAAATATGCTAAGAAAACTGCATCACGACCTTTCAAATTTTCCTTTGCGAAACGATTCTTTATTAGTAGAGGTGCACAGCGAAGTATGACAAGAAAGAACCTCACTGTATTACAAACATACAGTAGATGTGGAAAAATCGATGATGAAAGATTCTTCAAGATATGAACATGCTTGCTGTGGAATTGTCAGGAATAGTCCTAGACTCAACAAAATTTAAGAATGTAAAGAATTTACTAGGAAAGGATTTTCGGGGTACATTGGGAAAAATGAGTTGTTTGTCTTTCATGAGAACTTTTTCACAACCGTTTCAGCTGCAGAAAACAACACTTCCCTTGAATAAGAAGTTATTTATGAAGGATGTGAAGAGGAGAAATCAGATTTAAAAATGTAACAATTGTATAGGGGGTTGAAATAATTTGGGAATAACGTAAACTTTTCTTTACTTGAATGCTTGTAACTTTTTATTATGCTCTTTCATAATATGTTTTGTTCTGTAATTGGGACTTGTTTTTAGAGTGTTCCTATGGTATTGTCTTAAAATGTTATATTTTAGATTTTCTCATAAATTCAATGTGTGTTTATATGTCAACCAATACATAAAACTTTGGGTTCTGTGAATCGGAGAATATTGTTTTGTACTGTATTATCATAGCTTGCTGTCTTTTCTAAATTTATGTTTATTTCATAGTGTTCTAAAATTAATAAAATAGATAGAATAAATTGTAGTTCGCAAACCGCAGTACTTAGAGTGTTAAATATGCTAGAATGTTAATTTTTATCCTTTTGTTCTCACTACAGTTATGTAAAGTAATATCACTTACACATTGTAGTCTTAAGTCGGAATATTCATAGGGCTAGAAAAGCCAAGAGTCTTAATTTTCGTTCCCTTTGAGAACTTTTCAATAAGGTTCTGTAAAATGCTGTGATCTATTGTCTCTTACGTTGCTCCAAAACTATTCTTATACAAAATAAAAGGTTGAATAACTAGGGTTCTGTTGATTATATTTATATTTCCCTGATTGTTGTTCCTCTTGGTCTTGATTTGAACTGTTAGTAAAAAAGATCAAGAAGTCTGATTCAATATTACAGAAACTATGTTTTTCTTGTGTTTCCTGAAAAATGACTTATAGTAGATACGGCAAGTACCAGAAAGAACAACCTCAATTGAATTGTAGTATTGGCAGTACAACTTAGTTTATGTTCATTACCGCTGCTAGAATCAATGAAGGGTGAGCAATCCAGTGAAAGGGAAAGGTAGTGCATAAGGGTCGTAGTTTTCAAGAATTTTGGTTTAAACAATTTGCATGAGTATTAGGCTATTTGAAAACTCAGACCATGTTACTTTCTGTAGAATATTAAGGATATTTTCTTGAAAAAGTGATTAATGTTTCCTCGAACTTTTGTGCAGAATCTGCTCCCTTCTCAATATTTCAAACAAATTGGCGCCTATAATTTAATTAATAATAACAATTCGCAAACTGATCTTTGGCACGCATAGCTACATAACACAGTCTCCAAAATCATATTTGGCAGTTAATTTTCACCAAATAACATTTTGTATGAGAGATCCCAGTGATTGTCCCCTTCTCCTATGTGTAATCGTAGAACTCCCTAACCATTAGTCCACATTCTCCTCTTATCCATAAAATTAATTTTGTTCCTGAATCGTCGGTTCAAAATATTATGGAAACTGGTACAGGGTTTAGAGGAGATTATTATGGGCATAATTTAAGATAAATATAGCCTATATTATATCGACAGCCGATGAGACAGCGATGGCAATAATTGCATGATTTCCAAGGAATATATTTCGAATGAGAAATATTTGACAAATTCAATGATCTTCCTCTAATATGAGATACATTACGTCATATACTGAAATTTATGTAGACAAACGAAATCAATGTTTAGTTTCGAAACCTGACAACCCATAGTTATTTATGCTGTCAGAATCCACAAAACATAACTTTCCACAAAACTTTCTGAATGAGCAAAACAGTAACCATGAAAAAATATTATATAGCCTAACAAGAGAATAGGACAGTAAACTGTTATCTTTAGAGACAGACTGTTATCGCATAGTTAATATATTCACCGCAGTGAGCGGTATTATCTTGCAGGTGGCAGAGCAGTGTATATCATAGACTTACTAAATAAGGTGTATATTAGTACCCCATTCTCGGCGGCGGCAGCCATATTTATTCCTGGCTCGGCACAGAAGCGTAAGCAGTAATGCTAGAAGGAAGGTCATTAAAGGCGATATCATACATGTTGTTGTGGTTTATTGAATGCAGGAGACGAGGATTAATAAACATTATTGTCATAGTGAAATGACTGATTAGAGATAACACTTTATTATTTATGTTATGTCCATTTCAATTGGGATAACATCAGCAATTTTCTATGCAGTTCTCGAACCAACACTTCCGCTACCACCATTTAGCAGATTGTTGTAGTGCATTTGCTATAACAGACAATTTTCTTAACAATAAATACATTCTAGCTCTAAAATACAGTGATCAGACTTTTTCAAAAATATTATGACAAGTTGGGAACGTATGAGTTGAAGTGTTAATAATTAAAGACTTCAAATCCTTTACTGTCAACTCATTTTCTACCAACGTTACACATTTTTCTACATTTACAGATTTACAAGGGTATACAAGTGACATATCCTTGTACGACTTGAGAGTCATTAATGTGCTAATAAAATTTACAGATTCATCCCTGTTACCAGTTATTACTATTAGAGATGAAAAAGAGTTTTCACAAATACTATATGCCTATAATTTATTTTGTTTTATTTTCAACAAAACTGATCCCAACAAGTAGTAAAGAGCTTGTTGTTCACTCAAGTTATTATTTCTGTTTTCAGTTAAATTACAATTTATCTTATATCAATTTCCTTTTGCTCACATTCATCTTCACTAGACCTTTCTGCTTCGGGTTTACTTACATCTGTACCTAGAAACTCAACTAATTGTTCAGAATCGCAAACTGCGTAATATCCACGCTCCATTTATGAGAAAAATTGAGAAATCGTAATGCAGTTTTGAATTCTTTTGCATCTGGGATTGGATTTATGGAACGGAAAGTAGAAAATAAATTTTCTAACGCATCCTGCGTGGATCTATCTAGCATAAGATATTTGAAGTTCGCTTTATTATGACAACTTTCTTGAGAATCAAGAACTGTTTTTGTTACCAGTATTATACCAGTCTGGAATGGTTTCCAATGTCCGCTTTTGCCCACCTTGATATTTTCAATTATAAATATTATGTCATTACTTACTTACGGCTTTTAAGGATCCCGGAGGTTCATCGCCGCCCTCACATAACCTCCACATCGGTCCCTATTCTGTGCAAGATTAATCCAGTCTCTATCATCATATCCCACCTCCCTCAAATCCATTTTAATATTATCCTCCCATCTATGTCTCGATCTTCCCAAAGACCTTTCCTCCGGCTTCCCAACTAACACTCTATAGGCTATGCATTTCTGGATTCGCCCTTACGTGCTACATGTCCTGTCCATCTCAAACGTCTGGATTTAATGTTGCTAATTATGTCAGGTGAAGAATACAATGCGTGAAGTTCTCCGTTGTGTAACTTTCTCCATTCTCCTGTAACTTCATTCCTCTTAGCCCTAAATATTTTCCTAATTACCTTATTCTCAAACAACCATATCCTCTGTTCCTCTCTCAAAGTGAGAGTCCAAGTTTCACAACCATACAGAACAACCGGTAATATAAGATTTTTTGACAACAGACTAGATGACAAAATCTTCTCAACCGAATAATAAGAGGCATTTCCCACACTTATTCTGCGTTTAATTTCCTACCGAATGTCATTTATATTTGTTACTGGTACTCCAAAGTTATTTGAATTTTTCTACCTCTTCGAAGGATAAATTTCTAATTTTTATATTTTATTTCCATTTCGAATAATATTCTGGTCACGAGATATAATCATAATCTTTTCGGGATTTACTTTCAAACCTATCGCTTTACTTGCTTCAATTCCCGTGTTTTCCGTAATAGTTTGTGGATTTTCTCTAACATATTCATGTCATCCGCATATATAAGGAGCAGTAACCCGTTCAATTCCAAACCCTCTCTGCTATCCTGAACTTTCCTAATGGCATATTCTAGAGCGAAGTTAAAATGTAAAGGTGATAGTGCATCTCCTTGCTTTAGCCCGCATTGAAAATATTATGTCATTGAGAAATTAATCATTGAAGTATATTATTCTACCTCTTGTTTATGACTAAGTGCTAATTTTGTATATCGACAATTGATTACACATTGATTAACTGCACAACAACACGGCATTCTTCAAGATAACAATGAAATATCGCTCTAGAAATCTCTGTTCCTACACAAGTCTTGCGTTGTACAGTCTCTCCGCAGGAGTAAAAATGGCCGCCACGGCGGCATTTGTCGGATCAAAAGAATGCGGTACTCTCCAATATACACTGCTCTGGCAGGTGGCATCGATTAATAGTTCGCAGATGCGTCGGATGGTAGCGCTAATCTCACATGTGGAAATAGTTTTAATTGCTTTCAACAGATGGAAGTACTATTCAAGTTGCACCAGAGTCCGGCTCAAACGATTGCGGTACTCTAGATATCCAATCCACGGACTCTGAGTTGCACCACAGATTGCATACAGTACCATTGAACATTATCAGTACCACAGCATCTTAATCTCAGGTGTAAGAGTTATATTATTAGTATTACGGTACAACTCAGCAATGTTAGTTATTGAAACGACGGTTATTGACGGTTATACCAAGGAGTACAAACTATAAGCAGTGAAGCCGTTGATCTTTTGATGGTGTAATTAGTGGTTTTAACTGCAGCATTTCGTGAATACACGCCTTTCGAAGCAGGCAAAATTATTTCTGTTTATTTGTATGGACTTTATAGTTATGTCATATACGGCTGTAAAAATAAATGTGAAAATAATCCCACACATCACATTTTATTGCTAAATGGTTGACAATATTTTTAACTTATTAAATTTCTGGTGACATTTAACAATAAAACGAATCAGATCGCTCCTTAATTTTATACACTTTTGCATTTCAAATTTCCATACAAACCTGACTGTAAAGAAAATGGATTAAGAGGATTCTGTAGAAAAAAATGGGTTTTATCCTTTTTTGATAGTTTAATATGTGTAAAACGATAACATGATATTATTTTTTTCTAATTGTCGGCTTTTAGCCATATCTTCAGGAAAAATATTGTAATAAACCTTAATGAAAAGAATGATATCAATGAAAAATTGTTTCTTATCAACCGCTCGGTGAAATATTAAATTTACTTAGCATAAAAGTATATTACACAGGCTCTATTTTTTCTACATTTATATAATTTATAACTTCTGAGAAAAGTGCACACAAAACTGAGAAATTTAACATTGCAAGATATGGAAACTTTGACATCATTTTTTACACTTTATTATTTATATGACATTAGTGCACTTTTCTCAGAAATTATTGTACCCAGAAGGCTGAAATTAACATACAATATCAATGTGATGACATTTTACACAGCAGATTAAAAAATTAAGTTTATTTCTATCTTCAGCAAAAATAAAAAGTAATTAGCAGTAATTCTTAATGCATAAAATGTTATCAATGATTTTTTTACCAACCGCTCATTTGAATTTTAAATTTATTTAACAAGTTATATACAGAATGATATTTTACATACGTCCTATTTTTCTACATTTGTATCTTTTATAACTCCTGAGAAAAGTGCACCCAAATTTGAAGAATTTAACATTGTAAGATATGGAAGTACAGACTCCCCTTCAACCCGAACAATGAGAAAATTGGAAGCCTATTTGTCAACTATGTGTACCCACTTTACAGATTGAAATGTCGATGGCATTGCCTTTGTTTTGTTATTATTCTTTTGTTAAGTTTATTTATACACGTTTTAAAATCTGTGGTCATATCGCGTCTTTAGAATCTATGGGTATCCTAGTAGTCCGTTTTCACAATTGTTAGAGTTCCTGTTTCTATTGTGTGCTGTAGATGGCTTTGTGTTCATGTGACAGATTGTAGATTTTGATTAATGTTTGTAATATTGGTAATAAATTGAGACGGTGATGAATCATGATATGTGAATTTTTGCAACCCGGCATTTACTTTGTGACTAAGGGAAACCATGAAAAACCCCAGTCAGAGTGTTAACGTTTGTTAATCCTAAAATGACTCATTTCAATTGTGTATCACAGTAGCTCATGCCTTTCACCGTGTGGCGGAAGTGGTAAGAGGCATTTATCCTAAAATATATAGAATTCTTCTGTAAAAATATTCCTCAAAGCTTCCAGTACAGTTCACATTTCGAAAGAAATACGGGCCTAACCTCAAATTCATTGCTACCTAAGCTAATTCTAATTATGTAAGGTGTCCACATCAATGGAGTAACGGTTAGCGCGTCTGACCAGATAGCCAGGGTTCAAATCGTAGTCGGGGCAAGTTATCTGGTTGACGTTTTACCGGGGGTTTCCCTCAACCCTATATCAGCAAATGCTTGGTAACTAACGGTACTGGACTCCGCACTCACTTCACCGGCATTATCATCTTTGTTTCATTAAGACGCTAAATACCCTGAGATGTTGATACAGCGCGTAAAATAACCCAAAAATAGGTGGGGTACGTGGCTACAAGCGGTTGAATATTTTCTGAATATATACTCTATTAACTTTTTGCAAGTTTTCTGTGACAAAAGTGTGATGACTGATGAATGACAACTTATTTCAACATGAACAATTTAAAGGGAAAAATTGTTTCGGGACCGGATATTGATTCCGCGACCTTCTACTTAGCACACCAACGCTTACCGATTGTGCTACGCAGGTACTTCAACCGACACCTTCTCAATTTTTCCATTTTTATCCACGTATGTATCTCTAGTGGGCTGACAAGACGACAAAAATATACATCAAGTGCATACCAACTGTGTGACTTGAAATTGTGGTTTTCTGTTAAAGTGCCTACAGTAATCTATAGGGTAAGGAAAGATATTTTCGTGATATAGGAATATTCGTGATAATTTTTGAAAAAGCTTTCAAGAACATGCCTACTGTAGAAAATATTTCTAGCATCTGCTAGTAATACTGCATTGTTTCATGGATGGCGAAACATGATTGATTCCATCTTAGTTTGCTTGTGCTGGCCATGACAGAAAGTTGTATTGTGCGCTGCGTATTTTCTTAAGAATTTCGATACTTTTTGAACTGTTTGTAGCGGTGCAGTAATTACTAACCAGATATTTAAAGTAAGAAGTCCATACTTGTACTATACTGTAGTACTTGAGTTCCTCTAACTGTACATATATTTAGATTATTACTGATGTTAGTGGCGTCATTTAAAGCTTAGGAAATGGATGCGATTTCTTAGCTTTCTTCTCGTGAAAGTGATGGTGGCCGAACAAGCCTCAGTATTTTTGGCCCATAGCAAGGTTTCTGTACCTTTTCCAGAATAACTTATTTGAACAAAATTATTGCCGTAAAACATACTTCAGTTCTATCTATTTTTTATTAATTTAGTGTCTATCAAGAAATTACCTACCCTATTTTGATTTTAGGTCTAACATGGGGAAAGAGAGAATTAAATATAGGAAATACGGTGCAATTAAGAATGTGGCACACCAGAAGGCCAGGAGTGTCAGGCGAGAATATGTGTTGAATCCAGCTAGCGAAAGTTCCAGATAGCTACAATCTCACAATACGAGTCCTAAAAATCTTGCCACCAAGAACTCACAAGAGTCGTAAATATGTTTATATTTCATGTTTTGTTCTTTGTTTAATGGTTTTAATTTTATTAGCTATCAGATGTTTGAGAGACAGTTATCTGGACGATCTCATATTTTTGCATCAACAGTCCCTGTAAAATGTTCAAATGTTCTCTTATTTTTACATCAACAGTCCCTGTTAAATGTTCAAATCTATCAAAATAAGCCTATCTTTACATAACGGTCATAAATGTGTTTATGTTTCATATTTTATTCTTTCTTTCATGTGTTGTTCTTTATTGAGCCTAATATATTTCAAAGACAGTAGTCTAGAAGATTTTTTTTTTTCATGAACTATCCTATGAAGTGTTAAAACTGATGAAATATTCTATAGCCTATCATTGAAATATATTTGTAGGCTTGCATAAAGAAGAGGTCATCAAATAGTTTAGTGTTTAAAAACACTATTGTGAACTTATATAAATATAAAGTAGGCCTAATATGAAATAACTAGGTATTCCTTTCATTCATGAAATTGCTTTACCACTATCAGACCCCTATATTACCCCTATCACGAAATTACCTGCCAAACACTCGCATTTTCAATCCCATTTTCTATAAATAATTGAAATAAAAAAACAGAAAATACACCTGTCTGTTTTATATTTTGTTACAATAATGCCATAAAAATAGAAAAATATAGTATCATTCTCAAAATGGGGAAAACTAGCCATAATATTAAAAATATCACGAAAATACCTTTCGTTACCATATATTATGCAAATCTAGCTTTCAGATGAAGCTCCCTATGAAGCAGAATTGAATAATCTCAAGGGAAAAATTGTTCCTGGTTCCGGTATCAATCCTGGGACCTATGTCTTAGCGTAGCAACGTTCTACCGACTGAGCTACCCAAGAACTTCGTCCGTGCCATTTCATCATGCTTTTCATGCATCACGAAAACACTTAAAAGTCATCTAAACAGACTAAACAGGCATCATATTGTGAATAGTACTATAGAACATAACTTTTATGTAGAACATAACATTCTGGATACATCTATTATAAGGCTGAACAACTCACTTGACAATATGTCTCAGAGATAGAACAATTGTAGGTTAAAAAAAAAAACATAATCCAAAATACACATTTGAGATATTAAGCATATGGTGAGCGTATTACCATCTACTGAATTAGTTGTTAGGGGAAAGAAACACCAGCTATGTTATAGGAGTGGAAATTTTCAGAGGTTCTCATAAAACTACCATATTTCAAAGACATTTCTTTTGTGAAAACAGTAATTGTCGAGCCAGGATGATGTATCATTTGCAAATATCCCATTCATATCACTTGTGGTCACTGGTTGAGAAGAAACTACCTTCTGAAGGATGCACTGGAAGGAATGATGAACGGGAGAATAATTCAGGGTAGAAGAAGATATCAGATGATAGACGACATTAAGATATATCAATCATTTGCGGAAACTAAGAGGAAAGCAGAAAATAGGAAAGACTGGAGAATGCTGGGTTTGCAGTGACAGACCTGTCCTTGGGTAGAACACTATGAATTAATTACCTTGAAACATATATCCAAAAATTTCAAATAGAGTATTTTTTCTTAAAACAACCATTGTCCACAGTTAGGCCTACCTACATTTACACATGTATTTCTATGAGGCAAATTAAGTAATAAGTGTATTTCATTTTTCCCAAGTTTCTATAACACCTTAAGAAATTTCATGATGAATTTCATACTTCATCTGTCAACAAGACCCATGCCAGACAGTTCTTGTTTCTCCTCAAAATTTGTTTTTGGACTATGGTAGTTTTTTTTTAATCCTTGAATTGTTTGTACGCATCCGATATCTGATTATTGTAATATGTCATTAGATAACGAGGTATGCAATGGAGAGAGAAGGGAAATGGTCATACTCCCCATTATCTCCTGGCTTAGTTACATAACGAGTGATGCCTTATTGGTATCATTTATGAGGTTCAAACCTGTCTTCAGACAGTTGACTAAACAACAAAACTATGAAACAACAGAGCTGTATCGTGTTAAAGATGAAGTTTCATATGCAGTAAAAGGGAAGATCGATATTACAGACTGAACCTAAGTAATGTCATTAATCTCAGGAAGATATTCTTTGCGATATTTCTGAAAAAAAAGTTTAATACAATTTTGCTCGTTTTTGCTTCCTTTCCGAGATAAAAATTGTTTTATATGAAACATTTTATAATATGTTTTGAGAAAGCCATTGATTTAATTCCCAATATGCTCAGTAAATTTAAGAAAGCAGTGTATTATGTTAATAAATTATTGTCGTAAATTTAATTTTATCTCTTAAATGCGCAGAAATTTGATCCGAACTTTCCGTTCTGCAAAGAAATTTTGTAATATAACATTTGTTCAGTTCAAATTTCTATACATTTAAATGACAAAACTAAAATTCTTTCAATCATTTATTATCATAATACACCGCTCTCTTAAATTGACTGAGCATATTGGATACTAAATAAATGGTTTTCCCTAACACGCTATAAAACATTTCACATAAAATATTTTTTTTTTCTAGAAAAGGAAGCAAAAACGTGCAAAATTTTATTAAACCTTTTTGTTTGCAATATCTCAAAGAATAATCCCCTGAAATTAATGACATTACGTAAGTTTCGCCCTGAATATTTTCAAAGAACTAGGATATTAAGAAATACGAGATGTTGAAATGATGTTTGGAGATTCAAATATGAAAAAACCTTGAACTTAACTTCAGCAGACAATGTAAATTTGAAATATAGTTTCATTACATTATGTGATGTTGAACGCAATTTCAGTGAATAGGGTAAAAAATCGTGAAATGTGGGCACATTATCAACAAAATCAGCACACTCTTCATGATGCCATGAAGAACACACTCCTCCATACTGCACCCATTTTTCTTTATAGTAATTACCACCACAAGCAGGATATATGCAGGATTCTGTATTATTTCCATTTCCCGTTCTATTCTTTTGAGTGATGTTGCTTTCCTTTACATATTACGCAATGTTGCCAAATGTACAGTAGTGTAGAAGCATGATAACGTGCCTGCACATTTTTCTCTTGAAGTCAGAGATCACCTGAATGCAACATTTCGAGAGAGGTGGTGCGAACGTGGTAGACCTAACTTGACACCGCTCGATTTTTTTCCTCTGGAGTTCTATAATATGCAGTGCACAACACCTTAGTCGACGATGAAGAAATATCAGTACAGCGCATTATGGCTGCAGCAGATATCATTCTGACCACTTTTGTTTTAGATATCGCTGCAAGATTGGCCGAGGTATATCGTAAGTCTTTGATGCCTGCGACTGGTTACAATATCCATTTTTCATGGCATGTATAGCTCGGGCCATATTTGCCGAATTCCATTGCTGACGAGCTCATGACAACGATTCGTGCTTCATCTATAAACAGAAAAATATTTCGTATTATAGGAACTAAATTACGAAATGTAGTAATGTGTAACTGGAAACCACGGTAATGATAAGAAAACAACACGAGTACTAATTAAAATTGAACTGAATCATCCCTGTCACATTTTGTAAAAGAAAAACTATATATATATATATATATATATATATATATATATATATATATATAATGCTGCCCATAATACCCGGAATTGGATTGTCCATATTTCCCATAGTGTGTTACATCCAAAGTTGGTGACACTATTCAGTAACCAAACGCAGTTACGTGCCTGAGCACACATATTGTGTATGGATCAACGTGCTGGGCCGGATTTAGGCAGTACTAAAATTTGCCCAACTGCCACAAACAGTTTATGGACAGCTATTATATAGGGTAAACATTGGTAATTTCGTGGCAGTGGTTATTTTTGTGATACTTTTTCTTTGCTCTTTTGTGAACTAACCAATGGTGTTACGAGATGATCCAAATTTCCGCCAAGGGATTGCATATGTTGTCCAGTTTCCAGAAACATACAGCTAAGCTTTGTGTGACTATTGTAGTTGCTTCAGTGAGCTTTTATGTTTGGAGAGAGCAAGTTTGCGTCGACTTCTCAGGCGTACAAATTTTGTGGATGTTTGTAATTACATTACAGGCTTATTACTAAAGATAAGCATATGATATTTGGCACAAAGATTTATTGTATCTTCATGAAATTTTAGGAAATGTTTTTAGAATTTTAGATACAGCTGTAGTCGTCATATAGGCTTAGCTTTACTGATAGAAATCTTAGTTGTTTGAGGCGATATTTTGTTGAGCATTAAGTGTTACAATTTTTAAAATAGTATAAAATGTATTACAATAGGAATTTTAGAAATCTGAAGACAAGATGTGATAACAAAAAAGAAAACGGAGACGCAATGGGTTCAGTGTAGCTTCTGTTTGATTTATTATCATGCTAAGTGTCAATGATAAGTGCTAGATGACTTACTTGCAAGAATTGTGACAGAAGATGGAACATGGCTCCACCATTTTGGACCGGAGACAGAGGCAGACAATGGAGTGGCATCATGCAAATTCACCAAAGAAATAGAAATTCAAAAGTGCACCTTCGGCAAGAAACGTTATGGCTACTGTGTTTTTCGATTCAGAAGGACTCTTGCTTGTGGACATCATGCCACACGGAACCACCATTAATTATGACGGGTATGTTGCAACTCTCAAGAAACTTCAAGTTATACTGAGTCTTGTTCGACGACATCGGGAGAAGCAGGATGTTCTGCTATTCCACGACAACGCACAGCCTTATGTCAGTCACAAGACCACAGATCAGATCAGAAAATTCGGATAGACAACACTGAAACACCCGCCTTACAGTCCTGAACAAGCACCGTGCGATTACCATCTTTTGGTAAAGTGAAGGATCCCTTCGCGGAACGAGGTTAGAAGATGACTCCCTTGTGCACGCTGCTCAAGAGTGGCTCAGACGTGTTGGTCCAGACTTTTACCGTGCTGGTCTACAGGCCCTCGTTCCTAGGTTACGTAATGCAGTTGAAAGGGACGGGAATTATGTGGAAAAGTGATATTTTGTTCCTTAAGGATGCATCTACATTCTGTGAAAATAGCAAAGCTGTCGGATAAAAATATAATTTTTAACAAACGTTATGAATTACTTTTGGAGTTACCCTAGTAATATAGGCTATAGTAAAGTCCGTAATAAAATTGTTCACCCTTTCAGGGCAAAGAAGATCCCATTTCAATTTCAATTTTTACTTTGATTTCATTCTTATTATGTGTTGATATGTATTTCTATGGTTTCTTGCTATGAATATTAGACGGAATTACTATGTTTGAAGTCTTGTAACAATAAATGAGAATTTCATTTGACTTTAATGAATTTTACCACAATTCTTCTACCTCTCACGAAATTACCAATGCAATATCACGAAATTACCAAGGTTATCACGAAATAACCAACCTTTCAGCTTAAGTTGTAAAAGTGGTTTTTGGCACATATTCAATAACGTATCCAATCTTTTATGTCTCCAGATTTGTACAGCAAATTATCGTCTTTTAGATGGAAAAATCGGAATAAGGATATATTTACACATTTGCATTTTAAATTAGTTTTCATGAAATTATCACGAAATTACCCGTGTTTACCCTAGGTCATGTTTAGTTTAAATTAGTTTTAAATGAAATGTTACTATTCAGAAAACAATAAATTACTAGAATCAAAATACATGAATTTTTACTTGTGAATTATAAATATTTCCTTCGCACTTTCTTCACAGAGAAAGCATTGATATTGCCATCAAAGTCGGTCTGACGAAGCACATCAGTTTAGATGCAAAGAAATATATTCAAACTTATACATTATTGAAACAAATTGATTTGTAAAAGGCAAGCTGTGGTTTATTGTTAAGCATTGGTTTTGTTGATTGTATAATTGTTACGGATATTTCTTACTTTGGTAGGAAATATACAGTAAATTGAAAAATAGATTTCAACTCTTTGCGGAATAAACCTTTCATATCGAATTATATAGTGCACATGCTGGAAAGTTCGGTAGCATAGTAAGTATAGCGCTGGCCTTCTGTGCTCGAAGTTGCGGGTTCTATCCCGGCCCATGTCGATGGCATTTAAGTGAGCTTAAATGCGACATGCTCATGTCAGTAGATTTACTAGCATGTAAAAGAACTCCTGCGAGACAAAATTCCAGCACACCGGGCACACCGGCGACGCTGATATAACTTCTGCAGTTGTGAGTGTCGTTAAATAAACCCTAATTTTTTGCTGAAAGTGATTAAATAGTATTGTTGACGATATAATATTATATTGGAAATGTAATTGATACTTCTGGTTACTATTCATAGCGATAATAATGTAATAAATACATATCCAATTTAATTTTTTAAATGCATTCTTGTTTGCAGGTTTCATCGTGATGCCTGCATTACAATATAGCTATGCAGCTGCACACTTTCCTTTTATTTTCGCCACGATCGCGACAATGCGACAACAAAACAATATCCGACTTCCACAAGGCGTTCAAGAATGAACTTCAGAAAAGATTTACCCTTTGCAGCACAAATTAATTTTTTGTGTTTATCATTTCATGGATCATAACAAAGCTTCGATCAATTTCTTTCAACATTTTAACTCTGCACACAATTTCAAAACACAAATGACATCTCTAATGTATACTCAAGAGGTGGTTCCTTGGTGGAATATCTGTGCCATAAAATTTAGAAAGGAAGAAAACGGTGGTTCTTCTGAACAACCACTATGCTGTAAAGGGTTAAAAACTAATTTCACTGTAAAATGGAAATGAAAAAAGAGAAAGGAAGAAAAAGACAGACAGAAAATGTAGCGCCTTTGGAAATTACCGTCCTAGGCAACTGCCTAGGTTGCCTAAGCCTAAATCCGGCACTGCCTACGTAGCATGCCAATCACAGGTATCACTCAAATTATAATTGATCTAGCCATAGTTAAATAAAAAAACAATCCATAATTTGATGAAACGGCCTTTTGCACATTTTCACAATTTACATGTATCTTTCTGTTGCTGCATGTTGCGACGTTCACAACCAGCAATCCTTCCACTATGTGCCATGATGTTTCTGGTTTACGAACAGCACAACGAAAGTATTATGCGCATCACAAAGTTCAGGAAATATGATCATTTACTTAACATTGCCCATATTATCTGACTATCCATATTCCCCGATTTTTCCATATAAAGACAGTAGAATAAGATTCATTTTTGAGCACTTAATTGTTTCGGTAGGTGGGAATGAATAATTGTGTGTTATATGAATGTCATACAATATTTAACGAATGAGAAACAAAACAATTATATAGCCTATTTTCAGTGACGTAGCGTGGCTTCCGAAGCGAGGGAATCAATCAAGATTAACTTAAATTAAGTGTTCTTAAAATTCATTAAAATAAAGATAAAATTTTATGTCTACAAGTAAGAATCATAAATATTTGAATAAGTAAATGTAATGCTCTGCTAGCAGTCTTACCTTACCGTTTATAATGTAGTTCTTTTAAATAGTAAGTTTAAATATTAGATACCCATACTTTTATTTTAAATTATTATGTCATAAATATAAATTTATTACAGTATCCTTCGAAACGCATAAATAAAATTCATTATAATTTAAGTTACAAAGTATTTCCTTATTGTTTACCTAAATGTAATATAATAAATATCAATACATTATAAATATTTTCATTATTTTTATGATAACGTTTTATAAATTTTCAGTATAAATTCATATATTAATTAAATTTAGGGATATACAGTAATTTTAGTTTTCTGCAGGCCTATCAATGTGGAACGTTCAGGTGGGCATCTATTCGGAAGAATGTCCGTTACCATTTCTATAATACTCAACGTGATCCTTGCTCCTTTGTGGTAGCGCGCCGATGCAACTTACAACATATTATTGTGGCAGCTGGCTGATGCAGCCCACAACACACCATTATTGTAAAAATAAATACAGTGTGTTGTAAATATCATCGTAATTAAGGCATAGAGGAGATGGAGGCAAATTGGTTACAGAGGCACGTTGGCAAACCAGTTTTATTTAGGAAGTTATGTGATAGATTGCAGCACCACGCAGACAATAAGATCCCTGCTTTATACATAAAACATGCTCCACGGAAGCGTCAGACGTTTGTGACAAGCGGTAGAAGAAGGAAACCCTAAAGATGTTTTTGCAGCAACATAAGTAAATTTTCACCATCTCGTTATTATTTTTTTACAGGATACATATATAATATTAGATGAACTGTAAATACTTTGAAGGAAAGTACATTTAATTGGCTCTCGTGTTAATTTCATTTCGATCATTCATTACTCTAATTCGTAATTTTTAACAAATCAAATATCTACACCAGAAGCAAGTTGGCACAGTTGTTAGGGGGCAGATTGGCACGGTGTTTAACCTACCCTGCTGTGTTACTTTAAATGATTACATAAATTATACAATAGATAATTTACTTATACAATTTCTTATCATATAAGTTCAATTTAATTGATTGTAAATATAAAAAATATATGTTCATTGCAGTGAATGAGAAAATGAGAACTTTAACTACTTCTACTGATAATATGATGCTACGAGCTGTCAGTGCTCTAAAGTTAGAAAACAGAAGTGTGACCAAGGGGCCAAGGATTTTAATATCCAATTCCAGACTCTTACTCGATATTGTAGGTACTGTAAGCTACGGATGAGGACATAGGGGGAAAATTGTCTACTGCGATATTTACAGACTCTCCAGTTAAGAAAGCACTAGAGGAGAGGATATCGAAAAAGGATAATGAATTTGTTCAACAAAAATACAAAAGGAGACTTCAATAGTGAGAAGAGAAATCTTAATACTAGTCGAAAGACAAATAATAGTTCAAGAAGGGACAGTAACGGAGAAGACAGAGAGACATATTGCCTGTATTGTGTTAAATCTTACTCAGAATGTGCACCAGGTGACAGTGCCTGGAGTGTAAATTATGGAACATAAAAGTTTTACAGATGGAAATAGAAACTTTGTATGCATAAACTCCTTCTCAGATACTTTTTAATAAGACAATATGATACAAAAATTCAAAATTAATTTTTCTACCGTGTTTTCCTAGGAATCAGTTCTTCTTTTATCTGAGTGTTTAACTCTACGGTTATATATTTATGTGCATTCATCATATTGAAGCATTTGTCTGTGTAAAGAAATGAATTCTAAATTTAAAAAAATCTAGTCTTATATGCAGTTTGCTCTTTTTCAACATGTAGTCAATTTGCCTCATATCATTGTCAATCTGCCTCCAGGACGGGGTAAGTTGAATCAATCTGCACCTTTTAAAATAATAATAATACAAAATTTCAAATTTAAATCGTGATGAAATCTAAATTCAAATATCTCTCCACATAGACAAAGAACCACGTAGAACGACCATCTTTGAGGATTTCATAAAATGCAATGCAAATTAGAAAAAAAAAATGACACGTAAAATTTGAGCCAACCTGCCTCTCTCTCTCCCCTATATTATACGTATTACATTCAAGATATTACTAACGGCTTGAGGAGCCACACTGCATTCTTTTTCAATCCAAAGATTGTTATTCTCCTCTTACATGTGTAAAATTAAATTTATATAATTAAATTTAGGTATATAATTTTATCTGTCTTTAGTTTAATTCTAACACTGTTGTCTCCTTCCAAGGTACCTACAATGAAATGAAATGTGCGTAATTATAGGCTATTTAGTTACTTTAAATTTAGTTTTCTACATCTTAATTCTAATATTCCTGTCCTTTGCTGATATGCCTATAAAACAGTAGGGCCTACTAACTATTTAGAGCCAATTTTAATATTTTAAAACAAAATTAAGGTAAGTAAATGTGATATTTTACAGTTCAACAGTGTTTCTCAACCTTTTCGTTGAGTCCTTCCCCTTTCCTCACATTACTTAATGCGGTTTCTGGACTTAGATGAAGAATATACAGTATAACATTACTAAGTGATATGAAGTTTGATTTACTTTTAAATCATTAAAAGGATCTAAATAATTTAGGATTAGGTCATTATGATATTATTAATCAAGTGGGGCCCGTTTAATAATGAAAACAAATTACAAACTAACAATTTACAAAGTACAAGTAAAAGATTACAAATGCTTGTAAACTGTGTTTCGCAATGCAATCTTATTAATTTGTAAAGTTTGATGAACAAATTACAAATCAGCTAAAGAAATTTACAAACAGAAATATTAAGTGGTTAAACATTATTGCAATATCACCAACGACAGTTTACAAAATTCGCTAAGAACTAGAGCTAAAGTCACTGTATTTTTACCACTATAGGTGGAAATGTTTATATTTTATCATAAAATTTATTATTATAGGTAAACTTATTCAATTATATTTCATTAACAAGGAATATAAAATAATAATATTTAATAATAATAATAATATTTATTTATACTGGCAGAGTTAAGGCCATAGAGCCTTCTCTTACATTCAACCATGTTACAAAGTATAAAAGCAATGAAATTTAACAAAAAGTTAAAGCACAGAAAACTAACATATTACAAAAAATAATAGCATAACAAAATCGACACTAAACAATATGAAAATAATAGCATAATAGAAAAAAGAAAGTAAAATACAGATTTAAAGATTGGAATACAATAAAAGCAACTCAGTTAGTACAAATAGGCTAGTTAACAGGGAAAAAGTAAGGAAGAATACAACAAATTGAATGTAATAATAATAATAATAATAATAATAATAATAATAATAATAGTAATAATAATGATAATAATAGTAATATTATTATTACGATTATTAATAATAATAATGATAATAATAGCAATATTATTATTACGATTTATTATTATTATTATTATTATTATTATTATTATCATTATTAAATTTAAATAAAATTCACAATAAAAAGTCTATGATAATAAATTCATCTGGTCATCAAGAGAACAAAAAAAAGAAAAGGAAGAGAAAGAAATAGATATATTTTTTACAAAACTGTCTCAGAGAAAGTGACTTATAATTGAAGGGATTCTGAACTAAAACATAGAATTTTAGTTTATTTTTGAAACTAGAAAATATCCGACAATCTCTTACATGCTGTAGTAGAAAGTTCCAGAGATGAGCTGCAGAGACGGTGAAAGATGAAGAATAGGAGGATGCTCTATGTTTAGAAATGGAGAATGTGATATGGTGTTGTGAGCGAGTATCTATTTTGTGATATGAGGACAAATGTTGAAAACGAGAAGCTAAGTAGCTAGGTTAGAGTTCTGAAGAATATTGAAGAGTAACGTAAGAGAGTGAATAGTTCTTGTCTGAGATGGCAGCATACAGTATTTAGTGAAGTTGAGATATGGTCAGATCTACCGACCTTGCAAATAAATCGAACACATGCATTATGAACACGCTGTAGTCTGTCAGCTTTATGTTAAGGTCAGTGCAGAGAGTGTCACGATAATCAAAATGAGGCATCAAAAGCGACTCTATTAAATTCTTCTTGAGAACCAACGGAAGGAAAGTTCGGATATTTTTAATGAAATATTGTTAAATATTGTTAAATTAAAGTATCTAGTATTGCTATATTTGCGACATAGGAGTTTCGTGTGATGTGATTGGTCGAGTATTTCAACGGCCTATGACTTAAATGACCACAGGAATCGCTAATTTCAGTAACATAATAAGGAACGGATTTGATCCATGTACAATCATACAATTGATTTAACGGTTGCCAAAATCAGTTCCATTATGTGTTGGTCCATCAATATTTAGGCTATTAATGTTCTATCTATAATCCTACAAACAGGAAGGAACCCAGCAAGAGCATAAAAATCCTGTACCACAGTAAGTACGTACGTTAGGTAATCAATATTTTAAAACTGTACAGTCATTTCCAACTGGCCGAGCACGCTTTTCCTCTCGGAGAAGAGACCGAGATTAACAGTCAGAGCTGAGCTCTGAGTTGTGGCGGGTTGTGCATTGTCAGAGATACTATCTCTGGTTGAATGTATAATAGTGTATGCAATGTAGAGAATAAGTAATACACAGAACGGAAAGCAGATCTACCAGCTCATGCCAAACATAGATTACATACTTCATTGTACAGTACCTGTATTATGTAATCCTACTATTTCGTCATTCGATATAGAGTAAACAATGAAATTTCATCTGCAATTAAGACTATATTTCTCTATCTCACTTAAATTACTCTCATTCAACTTTACACTAGAAAATATCAATTCATTTGGGCCAGGAAGGTACTGCCGTTTTTCTATCATTTGTCTTAAGCACCTTGTTGTAGGAAATGGTAGTACAGCATAAACTTACAGACATTAGGACTTAAAAAAATCGTTAGAGCCACAGTTTCGAGTTCTTTTGAGTATCACATTCCTTTCTTGTTACGATCCCGTAAATCTGCTTCAATTATCATAATGTGTGCTACATCTTTACGGTAGTTAAAAACTGATCACATAAATTTTTAATTGGTCGCTATTTCCACCCATAAGCTGAGAATCACGACTGTTTTCTCTAAAGATGGCAATGAGAATACTTTATTTTGTAAATGCCAATTTTTAAAGTCATTTTAATTTTTCCCCTAAATTTTTCTTTCCTGCGATTGTAAGCTGATAAATCAACTTCACTTCCAACATAAATAATTATTTTGGGACACTTTGCAAAAATTTCAACGTTGTTGCGATTACATGCATTTTCATTTATATCTTCAACCTAGAAAATAAGATATAAAATTATTTAAAGACATGTAGTTCTGCTATCTAGGTTATATCATATGACTTTTTACTTAAGTAAAATATGCCTGCCTACTAAATTAACTGCATTCATCTTGGGTTGACACAAAGGATTTTATTAAAAAGCCCAGCCGCCCAGATTAATAGTTTAGTCTAAGAATAAATCCACATGAATTAGATGTGTCTGAAAGATACAGAATTATGTAGACCTAATTATAATAGCATGTACCTACCACGTTCCTAATACACAAATATGTTATTATTGTTATTAGGTACTGTAAAGGCTAAGTTAAACTGGTTTGCCATACTCCAATGCTTCGATAGGGTCTGGCGTTGCGGTCTGCTCCTAGAATCTACCTGGATTACTACGGAGAACGAGAGAAGCTCGCTATGACGTCACAGAGCATTGAATTGGAAATTACTGTACAGTGTAGATCATCACTTCTGTGGGCATTTCTGTACATTAAATCGTTAGAAATTCCGTACATATCTGCTATTACATGGAATTGGCAGATAATATCAAACCAATACAAAGCAATACACAGTTGTTACTTCGAGCTTATGGCACCACTTTTCCTGTCTTGAATTTTGGATGTGATGTCCCGTATATTGTTGGAGGTATTCCATCGTAACAAGATTAATTTGAAACCTTTCATTAAAGTCATACAATGATCCGAACGTATTTTTAATCCTTGACCGGAAAATTTTACGCGTAATTTTTTTTCCTTGATTAGGCCTAAATATAATATCTGCGTATGTGTCACTAGAACTGCTAAATAACATCATAACTGCTTTAGTTTAATTCTTAATGATGTCCAATTACTCAAAAATTAATTTAATAATTATGAATATCTATATATTTAATTAGTTTATTCAGAATTTGTAGCAAAATTAAAATTTACACATCTGAGAATCATTGTAGAAAATGTACTATCTTTACAAATGAAGTTTACACATTTGTAAAATTGCTCCTTGATTGTGAAGCAAAACACTTGTAAAGTAGTCAAAATTTCGTTCGTAAAGATTTGATTTCCTTCATAAAGTTCAACATTACAAACAAAGATTGTGAAACAGAAGTTCAAATTTACAAAGTTTACAATTGACAAAGATTGTAAACATTGTGAAACGGGCCTCTGACGAACTTGGACAATTATAGCTTACATAGGACCCACAAAGGGCCAAAGCATGTCTAAGATGTAATGATTCGAAGGCTGTGAGACGAGACCTTGTTCAAGTTTTCATTTTATTTTCTTTATGGTTCTTTATCGATATACATAATATTCAATTTATCATTTATATTCTTTTATCGTTCTTTAGCGATGTAAATAATATAAATTTAATATTAGGTTGGAACGTTGTTAGCAGAAGAAGAGATAATTCTAAGGAATATGCTACTGGAGCTAAATGACAACTGTGAGCAGCATGGAATGAAGATAAATTTAAACAAGACGAAGACTTGGTCATAGGAAGAAAAATAAATAAATTAAACTTGCGAATTCTAAATGAGGCAGTAGAGCAAGTGGACAGCTTCAAATACTTGGGGTGTACTATAAGCAGGAACATGAGCTGCTGCCAGGAAGTCAAAAGAAGTATATCAATGAAATTTAATAGAAACGGAGCATCTTCTGCGAACCTCTGGAGAAAGAGCTGAGGGAGAGACTAGTGAAGCGCTTTGTATGGATCGTGGCATTGTAAGGGGAAGAAACATGGACATTACGACGAAGTGAAGAGAAGCGAATAGAAACATTTGAAATGTGGATATGCTGAAGAATGGAGCGTGTGAAATGGACAGACAGAATAAGAAGAGAAGTTGTATTGGAAAGAGTTGAAGAAGAAAGAATGAAGCTAAACTGATCAGGAAGAGAAAGGGAATTGGCTGGGTCACTGGCTGAGAAGAAACTGCCTACTGAAAGATGCACTGGAAGGAATGGTGAACGGGAGAAAAGTTCGGAGCAGAAGAAGATATTAGATGGTGGACGACATTAAGATATATGAATGATATGAAGAGACAAAGTGAAAGGCAGAAAATAGGAAAGATTGGAGAATGCTAGATTTGCAGTGAAAGACCTGCTCTTGGGCAGAACAGTATGTGAAATGACTATCCTGAAACACAATAATGTGCAAAGGAGTAACGAGGATTTGAACCTGAAACGTTGACATCTACATTCCGACATTCTTCCGACTGAGCTACGGAGACACAACTATAGAAACATTTGCGGAAAAATTGGCCCAATCCTCCTTCAAGATTTTGTTATGATTTGTAGAAGCTCGTCCAGGATGCCTGGGATATCGTGACTGAGAACAATCGCTATTTGAAAAGACTAGTCGATTCCATGCCCACTCGACTGCAAGATGTGATCGAGATAGGAGGAAGATGGACTAAATATTGAATCGTGGCTTTTTTTTTTTTAGCTTTTAATTTTTTGGATGTTCTAAGGCAGACGCCAGTAAATTTGTTTTGTTTATGCCACGAAAGATATTTTGTTGAGAATAAAATCTTTCTTTCTTTCCATTTGCAGCCATTATGTCATAATAAATAATGATAAAGTCATGGCAGAATACATTCATGAACCTGATGTTCATTACTACAACAGTCTTAAAAGAGACAGGAGCAATTATATTTTCTCTCTCTTAAAAACAAAAAGAAAGAAAACAAAAACAAAAATAACTAGGCTTGTGTTCGAACGCAGGACCTCACGAAAGTCAGCCCTGAACGCTACCTTTACGCTACAAAGTAACATGTAAAATGCTTTAATTATAACTTTAGATATCAGGCAACATGTCCACCAACATGTAAGACCGTCTGTCTCCGAATTGTAGCGAAGATACCCGAAGGGAATTTTGCTTCTAGAGACCGGCCACTTTTTCTTTTGACAACTGTACATATGTTATAGTAGGCCTACAGTGCACGCTGTCAAAGGTGGGAAAAAATGTGAATAGATGTAATGCAAATCAAGTGAATTGTATAATAAGCATATTTTATTTAAATATTGTTTTAAGCCTTTCTCTTCCTCAATTAATTTATTCTTTCTTTCTGTAGTTCTTTTTCTCTTTTATTTACTTTATTTAACTTAACGTAAAACAAAGGTATCAATGTGTCCAGTTTTGATAACAGTTATTACATAAAATCAATAAAAGGATAAGTGACATAAATATGTTTTATTGTTCAAGTTTCGATTAGAATACGTGAAAATCTGCATACTATAAGTATTGTCATATATCAACATAAACTTTAACCTAGGCTATGATGTATTTGTAATTTTTCTTCTGCTGTACTGTATCTCTGTTATAACATATAGTGGCAGATACTCATCCCCTTCAACGTCCTAGTACAATTATCGTAGCCAACGTCCGAAACTCAACGATAAGACCACATTCACTTACACATCTCATTTTATATCTGGAGCTCTCGGTGACTTGAGTGAACGTTAAAATTAAAGTAAAAATGGGCGCACGTATGCGGAAAAATACAAACAACCACACTTCATCTGCTACAATTGATATGTTGTAGATAGAATGTAAAAATCAGTGTAATGCATGTGCACAAGGTACCATCCACTTCCGATCTGCGGTCGCTATCGATCAAGATTATATCGCGAGATATGTAAGAATTAATCATCAGATTTAGGATCCATTAAAATTTAGAATGAGATAGAGCCACATCTATTATTCTGAAGTGTCTAATTACTAGAGTATTGCGTTTGGTTACCTGAAGCTTCCAAGCAACCCACAACAGTATGAGTATATATGAAGTATAGCTTGGCGGCATCCAAAGACAATTAGTTCAGATCTGCTGATCAGTGACCATACGAAAATAAAACAAAGATGAGAGGTTGGACATTAGTGCTCCAATAGTAGAATTTGGTAACGAACACATCATCAGGAAAGAAGAAAGAAAAAAAAAGAACAATTTTTCATTTTAAATACTTAAAATGTTTACAGTCATTGATTGTAATTTGTAGAGTCTTGAAGTAGGCCTACTCACTCACAATTTGTTTTATTTTAAGTTTGTGCTGATTGATTTTTATTTATTTATTGATTCCAGACTTTAATTAGATAAAATGTATCTAGATGCGTTTTACTTTTTGTAAAAATCAGGGGTAGAAAAATTCCGGGCGCCAGGTAGCCATGACGACTAAAAATTGTATGTGGCGACTGAATTGTTTATTGAGTTCAAAACATTTTAAGACTTCGATTTCTTTTATGTCACTACGACTAATATATAGGCCTAATGGTAACAAAAGCGGTTGTAGGAAGAAATTCGAATGTGCTTTTTAAATTAATATCGTTACATTTGTTGCGCACCTCAAGATATTGCTCTACATAGGTAGCTCTAGAACGTCTCTGAGAGCGTGTGTTTTCATTGCATAGATATTTAATATTGTTTAGGACTAATATATATTTCAGTAAATATATCTTTATCTCAACTTGAATAACTTTCTCATTGCATGTATGGATAAAATATAGTGGCTCCTGATTTTTTTTTTTAGTTTTGTCTATCTCTAGTAAAGATTATCTTTTATTGTATATAAGCTGCCTTGAAATGAATACTTCCTTATTAAATTAAAGTGGTATTTCATACATGAGTACTATTTCTGTTGTTCACCGACTTATACACACAGGGGTACACGAATAAACGGATGCAAACACACAGCACCGAAGCTTGCGGGGAAACTAGCAACGTGAACTGTTGACTTACAACTTGCTCTCCGTATCAAGCTAGTAAGATCGATGTACACCTAACTTGTATTCGAAGTAACCAAACGCAGGACTCTACTAATTATTAAGCTAACAACTCATTAAAAAAATATTTTGTTTACCTCGGTCAGTTTGGAAGACCTGTGCTTACATGGTCATTTAATTTTAACATATGATCATCTGAATGGTTTTTCCAACTCTACACCTGCCTTGTAGGAGCAGATGTTCTTGTAAATTAAGATTTAGGTTTTGGAAATACAAGGATATGTAGCCTGCAATTTCAGAGAATGACTTTTTGACACAGCTATTTAAATAGTTCAACATTTTGCACAAAATGTGTTTCTCAGCTTTATTATCCAATTTGAAGTGATTAGGCCTACACCGAAACTTTCTTCAAGCAGTAGCGGCCTGTGATCGAAATCCTCGGTGAGGCCAGATGCAACTAGTTTAAGTGCCTCCGATGGGAAATGTTTATTAATGATATTAATAACTAGTACTGTTATTACATTATTAATGCCATTATTATTATTATTATTATTATTATTATTATTATTATTATTATTATTAATGAAAAATAATGTCACTCATCAAATAAGTTGTTATGCTGTGAGTTTGTTTCAGTGATTGTTCGAGTGTGATGAAGCAATCCTATTATGCTGAGCTGAAGAAGTATTTCTTGAAATTCCCCTGGAAATATTTTTCAGATCGCTGAAGCTTTCAGTAGACACACTATTCTTTCTTCCTTTCTTTCCTTCTTTCTTTCTTTCTTTCTTTCTTTCTTTCTTTCTTTCTTTCTTTCTTTCTTTCTTTCTTTCTTTCTTTCTTTCTTTCTTTCTTTCCTCTTTTTTTTTCCTTTGACAGCAACAAACAAGGTTTATTTTCTTTAGTTTATTTTGCACCACATTACCACTTAACCATTTATGTTGCCCATATCAGGATGCAATAGAAACTCGCGTTCCTTAAGATTTTCTGTCAGAAAAAATTGTCAGCGATGGCATAGGTATCTCTGTAGGCTATCTCTTTATTTAAAACTTACCTTCTTTAATATCATTTCTTCTCGAAAAAGGACACTGTAACAATGAATTAACTACATCATAATTATTTCTCGCATCTATTTCTGTTTAGGCCTATATTTTCCCGAAACATATAACAACATTGGACCAAACTCACTACTGTACAACAGCCTCGCTTAAGTCATAAACTGAGACATAAGAGGAGAGAACAGTGTGGGTCTCTGCCTGCCAAAGAGCGGGAATTTTTATGTTATTTATGTCCTCTTAAGGAAGACAAGTCACTACTGCTATACCCACCCCATTCCACCCTTGAGGCCGGCCCATGGGTGGAGGAGTGAAGGCTGACCAGGCCACGGGATCAGACGAATTGTGTCTCAGCTACAACGTTTCAAGCGCAACCTCAAAGCCCGCGAAAACATACGAAAAGCAGAAGCCAGACCCGGCACGAGCGATCCTGGCCTCAGGAAGAAATTTTACTGCAAAACAGATCTATATACATCACAAAGTTTTCAAATACTTCTAAAGCGATATATGCTTCATTCAAATAACTAATATATTATATAAAAACACAAAATTTGGTTTCAGTTAAGCCAAATGACTGAGGCCTGGCTTCACTTGCATCAGTCAATCAGCCGCCACTGCCTTCAAACTAATCCTTCCGGTTCAGAGAGAGCGTACATTTTTTCAGTTGTTTCCCTACCGTCGATCCGTATCTGTGGTCACATTTGAGCGGCATTTATAGGTCACAGTGAATGCAATAACAAATTAGTAATAGAGGCTAGATGGGAATATCCCAACAAAAACTAGCGTACAACTGTTTTTCTTCACCTAAATTATTTTACTTTCGTCTGGATTTGAATCAGAGACTCCTGCGTGCTTTTGTTCAATCAAGGCTAATGTTGGGGATGTGTATGCGAGTCAGATGCTGCAGATCTTTCAGTTGTCTTGTGAATTAGAAAGCCTGCCACAATAACAAATCAAGTGTAAAAGAGTGAATTGGCGACACTTTGCCTATCTTGACCAGAAGACTTGTCGGGGCTATCTTTTCATCAGGTCAAGGTTCCCAATCAACCATAGTGTGCCACAGACTTCTGCTAGAAGACGATACGGCCACTCAGTGATCTTCCTTGTTTCATTACATGTTGTATAAAGGGTGAAACTTATAAATGACTCTTGTGAAATATTCGTGGGATGCACGTTTATAGCACATTGCATATTCGTCATGCCTGTTGCCTTCCTTGTACATAGCATTTTTGTTTAAAGAGTTGGAAAATTAGACACGCTGGTAATTCTAACATAATTCAATTAGTTGAAAGCACAAATGTCTCTTACTTTCTTCGTAGAGTGTTTTAGTGGCCAGTGTCAAATAATTTGAATCATATCAATATGTTTAGATAAAATGGCTTAACCTTCATTTTTAAATGTCACTTTTTTGTTAAAATTAGTGTAATTAGTTACAAATTTAATTACAAAACCTGAAGATATGTTTCTTGGCAATTATGTTTACATTCCTTCATATAAAGTAACTAATAATAATGTGTTAAAATTTAATTATAACTGTTTCTGAAAAAAAATCATTTGTGAGATAAGCCCTTTTACTTGAACACCATCGATATGTACCGTAGGAGATAAAGTGTGACAGTTTAACATGATATCTTGAATGTATCAGAAATTGTAAAATTTTGTGGGCAACATCAAGCTATATCCATTGCTACAGTCGCGGTGATTAATTCTGTTTCAAGAAATCTTCGATATGTTATTGTTGAACTTCTAAGAGTACGAACTGTCTATTACCATTAATATATATTTGTATCAGTAAAAATAAATTTAAAATCCGCAAATATAGTAAATATTTCTTAGTTCTGAGCTACGTGACGATATAAATTTTCATGCCACGCCAATTGCAAGACTAGTTTAAACATTTGTATTGAGAAGTGTTGAAATAATCACCATGCAGTCATGATTTGGCCTCAGTTATATCAATCCATTTCATTTATGGCAACTGTTCGTACAATGAAGGCGTCAAATGTTCTGCAATAACACGGTTGCATCAAGACACTTGCTCTACTGCCTCATTTAGAATTCGCAGGTTTACCTTCCTTACTTTTCTTCCTATGACTATGATCTTCGTCTTGTTGGCATTTATCTTCATTCCATACTGCTCACAGCTGTCATTTAGCTCCAGTAGCTTATCTCTTAGTATCGTCGCCTCTTCTGCTAACAACGCCATATCATCAGCAAATCTCACATACTTTATTCTTCTTCCTCCTACTATCACTCCACTTATGTTCTGAAAATAAGTGTTGATATATGTAATCACTCAATATATTTACTTATTATAGGCTCCTGTAATTTTGTTTACTAACTTTCCACTTTCAAGAAGAAACTGTCCCACGAAATTATCTGGACAGTAAGGTTTAAAACGTTTAGATTAGGATAATGTCTTGCAATACAAAAGTTCTATGCGAAAAATGTATTAAAATAGTAACATTAATAGGCTAGTAGCAGTAATGATAGTGAACATTAGTAATAACACTAGCAGAACAACAATGAAAGTAGTAATTGGAGTTGCAAAGTGACATTAGTGGCAGCAGTAATATCAACGGTAACAGCAGTTTAGGTCTGAAAGATGGAGAAGAAATGGCAACACTTTGTTCAGAGACAAGTGACCTAGTTTAACTCGCCGGGTTGAATTCGCAGCAGAACGAAATATCGGACATCCTCTATGTACATATGTTGTAATTATTAGTTGTCGATTAATTAGAATGCAAAACATAAAGCAACTGATTCACAGAGCAATTATCTGTCGGTCGGCCCATGCCCTCTGATATCATCTCGAGCTGCGCGGGTTACAAGTCAGTCGCAATGGAAAGCGAACGCGCACCGCCCAGGAGGAGTCTGCTACGCCAGGTAAGTGCGTGACTTTGAAGGCTTTTCAGTGATAGTCAAGAGTAAGAGAATTTAATGTACTTATTTTTAAATTATTAAGTTTGAGAAAGGTCAGTGGACTTCATAATATATCGCATTAAATCATTCACTCAAAGAATTGGGCTGTGTAACTCATTTCATGTGATAAATTTCAAACCGACATCAGACAACATATTAGGATCCGCGGTCATTAACCAGCGAGGCCCAAGTTTGCAACAAAATATGTATCGAGTGTTTTCACACCCCTGCGGAAGTCTTATTCTTATGTAAATTTAAGCTATGCCGATCTGTCAGTATACGGATACTTGTAGAAACTCTCTTCAGCATCATACCGGGACTAAGACAACAACAGGATTTTTATCGATAAAGTCCACGCTCTAGACAAGGTTTGAACCCACGATGGTTATTTTTACAGAACGCTGATACCCTTTACCTCTGTCGTTCCGTATACCGCTGCCTGTCTCAATGAATTAATTATAGTTAATATTAACAAAATTAGGGTCTACAGTAGAATACAAATCGAAACACAATATAAGAAAATTTAAGAATACTTGACAAGAGAATTTATTCCGAGGTTATATACGAATAATTTAGGCTACAATTCATTTTGATTTTAATGATCCGCTAAGCCAATAGTACTCTTACTTATATCGTTATTTTGAAATAATCAATCTTTATGGCTTAACAAAAAACAAGTTACATATATTTACTTTTTAATTTACATTTGCAAACATTTTCACCCTCCAAAGGGGCACCATCAGGCATGAAATAATATACAAATGTCTAAAATCTCATGTGTAGAAAGATGTACAAAAATGAAGGGTACAAGGGAAAAACGATCAAGGTTCATCAAAAATCGAAATTGAGTTAATAATGCTATCTTATAGTGGAAAGGAAGTACTATCATGTGGTCTAGCTAGTAATAAGAAATAATCGTTCTTGACATTCCACTACGTCAATTTCTATTAAATACACACATAACAAAGTATTAAGTGCTTAAATTTTAAAATCCGTTTTTCTCGAAACTTTATAAAATGGACCTTGATCGTTATTCCCGTGTACCCTTCAAATGTGTATAGTGTTAGTACGAGAATAATCTGTATGCGTGAGACTGTCATATTGTTGTTATACACATGAATGTTAAAAGCAATAAGTATTACACAGCATGACATGAGTCATAATATCATAAATTACCTGAAAAAGATAAAGATACAAATACATCTTATGTACACATTGCTAGGAAATATAAAACACTTGTGAATAAAATATGTGCTTGTGCAAAATTATGTTCAAAAGTCTTGTGGTTTTACGAAGTAGATAAAACCATTGCTGTATGATTTATGATAAAAATTGTCTTTGAAGACTGTTAATTGTTACATTTTGATATATTGTGAGCTTTAGGCAATGCTTGTTATGAGAGTATATATGCTACAAAATCTTGATAGGAATTGATGGCCAGCTTATGTGAGGGTGGCAATGAATCCAGGTTCCTTAAAATCCATAAGTAAATAAGTAAGTAAGTATTGTTATTGTTATTATCTACTGCTTTACAATGGTTAAGACACAGGATAATAACTCCATACGGTAATTACACTTCTGGCATGGATGTTGTTAATAACGGGTGTTGGCTGAAGTGGAGACGCGGCATTATTACACTCCCCGTCAGGAGACATCAAGTACATATTACAAACACTATGCATATGTTAAGGAAAGCCAAAACTTGAGCATAAGAAAATTACACGGCGATAATAACAATAATAATAATAATAATAATAATAATAATAATAATAATAATAATAATAATAATGGGCTGATATGTACATCCTATTATCAGGCAATACATCTCACATGACGATATGTGTCAGAGGAATTATTTATATATATATCTGAAGTCTGATTAGTGTAATATGTAACTAGTCAGCAATGTGTGGAAAGAAGGGGAAAGGAACTGTCTACCCTGCTCTATTATCTCCTGGCCTAGTTGCTTCATGAGTGATGCCTTGTCACTTATGAGGTTCAGACCTGAGAATTGTCTAAACAACAACAAACAACACACATATATACCTTTTCTTTTCGAAATACCGGTAACTTGACAACTAACAGTAAGTCAATGGTTCTACTCAGTTTCATATTATTGTCAATATGTGCACCTCATACTATTTAGTAAGTTTGTGGGATCTTTGCAGAGATATAGCGAGACGATTATGAATTGCTAAATTTTCAGATACCTTCTCAAACTCATTACAATAACATCCATTACCTATAGTTGAAGTGTGAATACAGACGGGTTTCAATTTTCAATTTTCTCCTTATTCACATTTCACAAGAAGTAAATCTACTGTGCAGAGCTTCTTCCTTTCCTGTTTTGAACATATTATGTAATTTACGTTCTATGAATCTGAGGTGCATGAAAATAGCATCATTGGAAAGAGAAACTCAAAACGTTTAGTTGTGGCAACAATGTTTTCGTAGTTGGTAACACTGTCTCATAATAGCGCATACGCATATAAACTAATTTGTTCATTGTTGAGGCGAAATGGCTGCTATAGACGACAGAAAAGCTTGATTTTCATGTGAACCAGTCGGTTTTATTAATGCCGTAGCACTCAGAGTAGTCTATTTCTATGAAGCGGCATTCTGAATCGAAATATTTAATGTTAAATTATGAGTAGGCCTACTCCATTCTACTGACAAAGCACTCTGAGTAGTCTATTTCTATGAAGCGGCATTCTGAATCGAAATACTTAATGTTAAATTATGAGTACTCCATTCTGCTGATAAAGCACTGAAAGTAATCTATTTCTATGAAGCGGCATTCTGAATCGAAATATTTAATGTTAAATTATGAGTAGGCCTACTCCATTCTGCTGACTAAGCACTCTGAGTAGTCTATTTCTATGAAGCGGCATTCTGCATTCTGAATCGAAATTCTTAATGTTAAATTATTTAGTGACAAACTCCAGTAATCTCTGCTGACAAAGCACTCAAAGTAATCTATTTCAAAGTAATCTATTTGAAGCACTCAAAGGCATTTCTGAATCGAAATACATAATGTTAAATTATTAGTACTTCATTCTGCTGCCAAAGCACTCAGAGTAGTCTACTTCTATGAAGCGGTACGCGTAATGTTAAATTATGAATACTTATATAAAAGAATTGTGAATATTTGCTGTTCAACAATGGACCTGATTTTTACTCGACAAGACAGCCTCTCTGTCTTCCTATTACATAATGATGCGACACGACATCACTCGTGTTACTGGAGCAAACTTTGCTCAGATTACTTACATCCCAAGGACAAGATAATGCCTGAGCTCTGTCAACTTTGAAATCCGTACAATAAAATTAACACGAGGAATGTTGAACCGATTGCTTTCTGGGTTTGTACATAAATAAGTTACTTAATAAAGAACAACGACCAGCACAACTTCATATTGCTAAACTTAAGGATAATAAATTGACCAGAGAAGTGAACGACAAAGAAAATGTAGAGAGAAAAATAACGGAGATATAAAAGACCATAAGAATGCAAATGAGACGAAATAGATAAACAGCCGTTCAATAAGAAGAGAAAAAAAGCAGGAAAGATGTGGAACGAAACTGACAAGACGGAGAACAAAATGAAGTAAATGGGAGAAGAGGAAACTAAGCTGATTAAAGAGGAAGAGAATACGGAAGAGAAAAAAGACGAAAGAAAATAACACGAAATCATTGAAGAAGAAAACTACAGCAGAAAACAAAGCACACCGAACATGAAGGAAAGAAGGAAGAGAAGAAGACGAAAGAAAATAACACGAAGACAGTGACAAGAAGTTGGGAAGAAGAAACCGAGAGAAAAGAATACAAAGACAGTGAAGAAGAAAACTACGGGAGAAAACGAAGCAGGCGGAAGAGGAAATTAAGACGGAAGGGAACAAGAAGACGAAAGAAAAGAAGACAGAGATGATGACTAAGAAAACCAGAGGCGAAGACGAAGCAGATGGAGAAGGAAGGGAAGATGGGAGAGGAGAAGACGCAAGAAAAGAAGACAGGCAGCGAAACAAAACAAAAAAGAGGAAATGAAGAGCGAAAAGGAAGAGAGGTTGGAGGAGGAAAATAAACACGAAAGAAAAGAAAATAAAGAAAGTGAACCAGATAATGGGAAGAGAAAAACCCAGACGGAAGAGAAATGGAAGACGAAAAGGAAGGAGAACATAAAAGAAAACAAAGGCTGAAACCCAAGTAGAAAGAAGAGGAAAATAAGGCGGAAGTGAGAAGAAACGAAAGAAAAGAATACAAAGACAGTGAATAAGAAAACAAAAGGGAAAACAAAGTATGGAATGGAATGGAATGGAATTTAAGTGAGGGGGGCACAGATGGCCCAGCACTGCGACCTGTTTAGATCTATTGCGCTAACCCTCGATATGGAATGAGTTGCGTGCCATATATCCCCTACGCGCACCAACCCAACCACATGGCTTTCTAACGACCGGTCCCTACAGCCAACAGAAATCCATATACCATTCCTGCTTCGGAAACTTCCCCCAAGGTCCCCCTGTCGGTCCGAGGCGAAACTTCTCCCCCAAGTAGGTCCACCTCGGGTGCTCTTTGCAGAAGCCATCCAACATGGGCAAAGTTGTCCGGTTCCGAAAAAATACTATGTTCTAAACAACAGTTCCGAAATAACAGTTACAAGTAAAGATGAATCGAAATCGTCCATTGATGCGAGCCATTTGTTTGACTCTCGCTCCTTTTGAGGAGTCGTTCAAAAGAGTACTCTACCTTTTCTCCAAGCAGCTTCCACATAGCGTTGCAGCACTCATCGCTCGGACTCATCTTAAATACGTTATCGGCATGACATAGCACACATGCTTCTCAATAGATGACATTCCAACGCACATTCGAATCGATTTTGGAAACTTGCTGTGTATGCGGGCAGAAGCTTCATGTTTAGTGAATAAACAGCTGTTGAATACAAGGTCAGAATGCAACACTAGTTTTGGTACATAAAGTCATAATGACAAGGTAATCAACTAAAAATTTTAACATGATATTTAAAATGTGTAGCATGTAATTTTTGTTCTTCGTGTTACGTAGCAAAAAAAAAAATCATTAATACTTTTTACTTTTCTTAATGCTTAGTTATAATAATAATAATAATAATAATAATAATAATAATAATAATAATAATAATAATAATAACAATAATTACATTATAATTTCATAAACAATAAAAAATATATAACTATTTACCTAATAATATTTTAAGAGTAGTAAAACCTGAAACCTCCACACTGGCTTAGTAAAAATGTTAGAAACGCATCTGTAACAGTGTAATAATTTAAACTTCGCATCGCACCTCACTCTGTGTCATTAGCGTCATTACTCATGACCACACTCCAAGAATTTCAATTTCTATGCTTCCCCATCCATCCAAGTGAGAGTTTCAAGTTCCAACTTGTTCCTACGAAGTTCCAAGTACAACATAAAGAACAACGAGAACAGTGTAGCCGGAGCTGTCACGGTTCAACGGAATGGGTTCCGACTGTTCTCTGTTGTCTCGGAGTCGGAACATGCCTTGCGTAACGCAGTACTGCGGGTCCGCAACAGCTGGACAAGTGAGCAGCTCGGAGTCGGAACAGTGTTATTTTGGAACAGGAGGTTCCGACCTACTGTTCATTTTTGCAACTGTTCCGAGACCGGAACAGTTCCAAAATAACTGTTGTGTTATTTTTTACCCATCTCTACTATATTCCACGGAAGCCGGTCGAGAGAGCCAGTAGTCCCGGGAGGCCGCCTATAGAGTGATCTGAAAAATCAGAAACGGGATGATGAGGAAAGGATACATGGGGGAGGAAAGGAAGTGGCGAAGATGAGTTGGGTTCCAATCACCTGGTAAAGTTACCTGGACAAGGAACTAATTAAAACTCGTCCTAACCGGGAATCAAACCCGGGACCGCTGGGTTCGGAGTTAAACGAAAACAAAGTAAATAGAAGAGGAAGAGAAGGGGGAGAGAAAAAAAGAAGGAGAAGAAGAAGAAGAAGAAGAAGAAGAAGAAGAATAGAGAAATCAACGACAGTGAAGGAGAAAACAAGAGGGAAAAACCAACTATATAGAAGAGGAAGATAAGACGGAAGAGAAGAAGATAAAAAAGAGAAAGGTAGTGGAGAAGAAAACAAAAGGAGAAAACGAAGCAAATGGAGAAGCAAGGGGAAGGACACGGACCTGTCTCCATTAATTCCAGACAACGAATACTCAGTTTGGGACTGCTGTGTCTGTTATCTCAAGCGCCCTGTGTCTGTAAAGAGATGTCTTGTACAGTATCATGTCTACAACGTGAGCATCAAGTATCACCATTTGTGAATTTCTAGTATTAGTACAAAGCTTTGCGATAACGTAAGGAACCGAAGTACTTAAGAAGAATGTGCTAGTAAGATACTATCCCTTGAAAATTCCATTGCTTCTAAAAATTATTTTTATTTAATTTGGGATTTTCCATGGTATCATTGATTGTTTCTTTTTTCCACATGTCGCAGTTGTGGACGGACTATGGCTCGTTTGTCGTTAGTTATCAATTCCTTCATTTCACCACATCGTTTCCTCACTAGTCTGACTTGTCTTCTACAGCCTTCTGATGGCCACAGTACAATCCCAATAATCATCACTCATTCTTAGAAGGTAGCTTGATATTAAGGATCTGTACGTTAATTTGTTAAAAGGGCATATATCCATTATTCCAAAGTTGTGGGGAAAAAAGACTTATTAATATCTAAACCAAATAAACTAATTTGTCTCCAATGAACATGGCTTTTTAACACAGATCAATAGACATACCTTCAGAGATTCAAAGACAAAGAAAAAATGAAAATGGCTTATAGTGGCGCTTATGCCTTTTTAACATCAATGCCTTCAATTCAAATCTAGCTGTCCCTGTGTAGCACTTCGCTACACTTATATATATATATATATATATATATATATATATATAGGTTATTTTACGACGCTTTATCAACATCTTAGGTTATTTAGCATCTGAATGGGATGAAGGTGATAATGCCGGTGAAAAGAGTCCGGGGTTCAACACCAAAATTTACCCAGCATTTGCTCATATTGGGTTGAGAGAAAACCCCGGAAAAAACCTCAACCAGGTAACTTGCACCGACCGGGAATCGAACCCGGGCCACCTGGTTTCGCGGCCAAACACGCTAACCGTTACTTCATAGGTGTGGACTCTTAGCAATAATATCATTGACTTAAATCTATTATATTTTCAAATATAGCTTTGTTATTACTTAGTGAATAAACTTATTATAATTTGTAAGTCCTTTTCTCCTGAATTATTTTCAAAGTTGTACTTAAAACTGTGAATGCAACTGTTATCATGCAATATTTTCTGGAGTTGTTCAATAAATTCTACTTTTTAAGCTTTGGTAGGGTCTACTATATTAAACCTAACAGAAATTGATCACCGTTTGAAACAAAATATAGGGCAAAGTTGCCTAATACCGTGATACTCTTAATCCCGTGATACATTTTTTTTTTAAACCGAATGTCAGTCAAAGCTTTGCCGTTCGATCATAGCGTCAGACATCTTTCTCGAATGAGTGCATCTTTCACTTAATTTTGATACATCGGTGAACTTTGAAACAAGATACACAATCCCGTGTTATTTAGTGAAAAAACAACGTATCACGGAATTAGGGGTATCACGGCATTAGGTAACTTTACCCTTCTTTTAAAATAATTGGGGATTCTTTGTCTCAGCTGGAAGATTTCCTGTTAAATGATACGAGTAAGCCTGACCTTGAACTTCAAATGTTGGCATAAAATTGCCTTAGTATATTTCTTTGCACCAAATGATGTCACTTGGAATAAGATGTTGTCCTGTCTTATAGGCTATTATTTAAAATTGTGTTTATAATGGGTGTACCCCTAAATGTAAGTTTTTATTGCTAAGTTCGAATTCTGTTATCGGCAAATTGCTCAAAGCTTTCGATGCTAGTTTCTCTGGATTGAGTCGCTGAAATAATTGCTTTGTTAGTTCGTAAACGAATCTCCCTTTCTTCCTCACTCTTATTATATCTCCGAATTTTGTTTTGCCTTGAGTCAGAAGTATTTCGTGATAAGTGAGACTTTTGTTTTGGCATTTTGAAGTACTAGATAAAAAGCAATAGGGCTACTTACATTCAAAGTAACACTGAATAAGGCCAATTCATCATTATTTCCCGGTATGAATTTTCAACAAAAAATCTCAGGAACATTGCTGTTTATTTGTTTCATTTCTCTTAACAGCAGCGAAAAAAACTCATGAAGACCTTTCACTGTTGAGTAAATGTCGAGTAATATTAAGTCAAATCGTTATCTTATAACATGAGTCTCGCCAATTATCTTTGTCTAAAGTTTTGTATCGTTTACTAGTTATTTATATTTCAATCATGTTTTACTGTAGGCCTTCTATGTTTCTCTTATAAGGTTTTATGTCTTGAATAAAACATTGCTTCTCTTCCTTCTCATCACGAGTCCAGTCAACTGTCTGATAGCTATCAAACTCCTTTTTTTACAGTATTCCCATTAAAGAGTTTCATCAGCAATCTCACACAACACAATTTGTGTAACACTCAATTATTTCTGCTGTAGCAGAGATAAGCCGTGACCTGCCACTACAAGAGGTCAGGAAGCAAGGAACATTGCGTAGTCATATCGCGGGTGATTAAGGATTTAAGTATGACAAATTCCAAACAGAATCTTCAGTTTCTCACCCATTTGTGAGGTTGTGTAAACAGTCCCTATCAAAAGTTTAAGGACACCACTCCATAAGTGATGTTTCACTCATGTGATGTTCATATAGCGACAAAATGCCTGTGGAAAGTAAAGTTTTTACTGCAGACCGAATCTGTCTGTCTTCCAAACTGTGAATTGTGTTATAACAATTTGTCTCTTGACAGCCTTTCTTATTCGTTAAAAAAACGAAGCGTGACACCAGACGAAAGGTAATAATGACCCCGACCATTTCTCGGAGAAATGACGGTTGACCCACGAAGTAACGCGAACTTCTTGCGTTCGTTGAGACAGGTTACTAAAGAATTAATGTTCTTCTTCAGGAGGACCCGCCCGCATTGATAGTCGCCGCGTTTCCTTGTAAATCCATGGTTTCTTCTCGAGTCGCTAGTCGCTGGGTGTTCTGTTCGAAGTCAGCTAGTAGTAAGTTCGCTCAGAGGAAGTTGACTGAAATTGCTATGTCAGTAATGATGTGAGTAAACTTTACGAAAAAATCCCTCGAGACACGGTAAATGGTTACTCTAATTTGGTCCAACATCTGAAGTGTTAGGCATTTCCCTCTACCAGACGATTGAAGGTCGAATACCTGGCGCTTGTCCAGTTACGCTGCCCTAGAAATCTCCCATTTCCCTGCTCTCATAGCGGGCATTCATAATAGCGTCAGCCCGGACAATGTCATTTCGGCGGTTGGAGAGACGTTGCCGGCTGCGGTCTGAAGACAGCGGAGTGTCTCGCTGCCCGGACATAGTTTCGACAGCGGACGGCAGCATGATTAAGCCGTTGATGCTGCTTAGGGACCGGCCGCGCAGAAATGACCTCAGGATATGCTTCAGAGTTCACAGATTGATTTCGTGGAATATTTTTAATTTATTCATCTACCCGACTACATAATAAATTGCCCCTAATATCAGTCTACGTCTTATTTTGCCTAACAGTGTATATATATATATATATATATATATATATATATATGGGACAAATATAGTTTTTATATATATATACATGTTGTTATCCATCTATATATTGAGTCCACCTCTGTGGAGTAACGGTTAGCCTGTCAGATGAGGTAGCTAGTGTTAAGAATGTAATTACCAGTAATAATATAATATAATATAATATAATATAATATAATATAATATAATATAATATAATGTCGTGGAACAAGCGGACCCGGATTCTAATCCTGGTTGGGACAAATTATCTGGTTGAAGTTTTTTTGGAGTTCTCTCTCAACCCAATAAAAGCAAATGCTGGATAACTTTCGGCGCTGGACCCTGGACTTATTTCGCCGGAATTATCACCTTCATATCATTCAAAGTAGTTGATAAATCATCGTAAAATAGTCCACTTAAAATCTATGTATTAATGTATATGCCTACAATACTCCTAAATATGTATCTATCCATATGTCTAGTGGTATGGACAGATGAGGTAGCTAGTGTTAAGAATGTAATTACCAGTAATAATATAATATAATATAATATAATATAATATAATATAATATAATATAATATTGTTTATTGCCAGAAAAAAATGCAAAAAATTGTAAATTAACAAAATTCTAGCACTCCCCTGAAAGAGAGTGTTCTCGTGCTCAAGGGAGGATTCGATGCAATAGTTATTTATGCAACAAATGGATAATCTTGATGATTATAGCTTGAGTCAATGCTTGTCGCACGATAGTGATTGTGAGTGCGACAATTTTCACGAGTGTCATAATAAGATTATCCACGAGTTGGATATAACACTTTATAGCATCTTAACATTATAAAATATTGGCAATAAATTATGAAAGAAATTCGGGATCCATAGGTGACAGAGTCTTCGTATGTTCTTATCGATTGGCTGCGCCTTGCATTCACACTGAATAAAGAGAAATGGATTATATTGCAGGTTATGTTACAAACGTTCCTTTATTTTGTTAATATAGTTTTTCTGAACCATAGAACTGTTTTATGTGATATTACAAAATTAATACAAAATTGTTAAAGATTGGAAATAAATAATACGTCACTTTCTCATATATCAAATTGTTGAAGGTAAATAGAAGTGGGTATTTCTTTCTTAGTTGTTATAAATTCTAGGGCCAATACTAGTACTGTGGTTGAAAGCTGTGCTCGTTAAACACTTGGGTTCAAACAAACGTATTTTATCCATGCCTTTGATTTTGTGTTTTTTGAGTATAAGATGGGAAATATGTGTGATTTTTATGTATAAAATTTAATAATGCATTGATATAAATTTGGTGTATTTTCAAGAATTTAAATTCTAAAAATAATTTTTCGGTAGGATAATCAATAGGTTTTTAAGACATATTTTAATAATTATTCTTCTCTGTAATAAAACTAGTGGATTAAGGTTAGTTTTATAAGCAGTACTACCCCATCCAAGTATTCCATATTGGGCTATAAACTGGAATAAAGTAAGGTAAACTGTACGTAGTAGATTCACTGGTAAGTAATTTCGTAACTGAACAAAGTAATATATAATTCTAATTGTAATTTGTTACAAATATAGTTGATTTGTTTGTCCCATTTAAGATGTTTATCAATAATGATTCTTAAATATTTAATCTCTGAAGATTCATTTATAATTGAACAATTACAGCAAATTGCGGAACAACCAAAATTGTGTAGTTTAAATTTAGGGGACAATTAATAATAATAATAATAATAATAATAATAATAATAATAATAATAATAATAATAATGATTTATTTTAGCTGACAGAGTTAAGGCCGTAAGGCCTTCTCTTCCACTCAACCAGCAAAAAGTATACATACATATGTATGAACTTACAAAGAATTCAACAATTTCATTTAGATAAGAGTTACATGTGTACAAGAGTTATTTACGAATTAAACAACAAAATACTATGAACTGTTAATTAAACACTGAAATACAAACTGTGTAGCAGAATTAAGCTAAAATACATAGAATGTTAATATATTTCAAATAATGTTATATAATAGAAAGAGATTATTATGAGACAATTATGAAAATACAGCACTATCAGGATACATGTCTAGAGGAAGAAGTAACAATGTAGTCAGTGATAGTTTAAGTCAGTATGATTGGAGTGAAATGCTAAGAAGGTTATCTTTTAAGCTATATTTAAAAGTGTTTATTGTCTTGCAGCCCCTAATACTTTGTGACAGGGAATTCCTTTGTCGCGAGGTGGATACTGTAAAAGATGATGAATAACGGTATGTTCTATGAAGAGGTATACTTAACGCGCCACAGATACAGTAAGTGATCTGGTATTTACGTCGTGGTTAGAGTATAGATAACAGAAATGAGACGAAAGGTAATTTGGTGTTGAAGTGTGCAGAATTCGAAAGAGTAAAGACAAAGAGTGTAAAGTTCTATTAGGCAATTTGTAAGATTTATTAGTTAATTAAAAAGAAATAACTGCAGTTTTAGCAGTGCTAAGAGAAAGAACACTCGAATCAAACCACGCTTTTATTAATTTTAAACCATTATTTGCGTTAAAATAAGTATACTTTGAGATGCTTGGGGCAACGAGGAAAGGTGCTATTACACATTAAAAATATAGGCTTACAGATGTACCACCACGTCAAACTTAATGCGGAGGTAGGCCTTTTAGAAAATACACTTATATAATACTGTGTAATATTTATTTCTGCTTATTCACTATCAGATAGTGGTGTGTATTAAATAAAAGAAGACTGTTTTTTAGTCAACTGTCCGAAGACAGGTTTGAACCTCGTAAGTGACAGCAATAAGGCGTCACTCATGAGGCAATTAAGCCTGGTTACTAGAGATAGGATAAACTGTTCTTTTTAAGAAACAGTTTCGACTGTAACTGTTTCATGAACGAAACTGTTTCAAAATAACAGTTTCAAAGAAACAGTTTCATAAGAATATGTTTACAACATCAGTGCCAAGTGTTCCAACTGTTTCAACCTCTCATCTGCTTCGGGAACATGTTTCAAGGCCCTTGAATCGTCTTTAAATCACCTGTTCAGTATATTATAACAACAGTAAATAACTACAATTCAAAACAAATCGAATTTAGTAAAAATTTTATTTTATGTGGTTAAACACTTTTATTTAATAACGATGACCTTAGCCGATGATATTTTTCGCGGTATATTAACTACGTCAGGGCACCATGAACATATTCTCCATCAATGGACAACTAATAATTAGGAGATTTATTAGGGAAATTGATTCGTACAATTAAATTGCGCGATCCTACATAGGCTACTGTTGCACGAAGGCCGTGTGGAACTTTGATATTATATCTACTTTCGATTGGAGGTCAATGATAGCGCTACACATGGTCTTTGCAGACAACAAAGAAGAGGAAACTGTTTAGAAACTGAACTGTTTATCTGTTGGAACCATTTGGAACGTACAAGTTATCACTGTAGCAGTGTAACACTCTTTGGAACAGTTGGAACAGGTTTCAATACGAAACAGTTTCAATTGTAAAGCAGTTTCAAATAAACTGTTCCAGCTTTTTTTTTTACCCATCTCTACTGGTTACTGAATGAAAATGCATTGTGTATGGATGATACACGTGTGTGGTGGGAGTTTCACCCATTCGTGCTTCGTAAAAATCATCAAGTAAGACCCCCCTGCCCCTCATACGGCTTGGCCGTCTCAACACTTCGCACCTTTCTATCGTCCTCAATTCTTCTGTCTGACCGTCTATCCACCTGTTCATCTCTCTTTATCTATATTGGCATTAGGACCACCTAATTAGCTGAGTGACCAATCTTACTACTCGTAACATTGGGTTTTATCTCTCTCCAGAAGTTGATATCGCTTTACTTCTACAAACATAACTTATTTTAATTATCCTGCAATTATACAATAGGGAATAATCTTATTTGATACCAAGTATGTAGGCTTATATGACGAGGCGTTGTGTTGCAGCTAGTGATCAGCCTGGTAGCGGCCTTCAGCACGGTGGCGTCGGGAATGAGCCTCGGCTTCTCGGCCATCGCGCTGCCCGAGCTCCAGAAGCGCAACAGCACCGACTACTTGGACATCGACCAGGCGTCGTGGTTCGGTACTTCACACACTAGATTTTTGTATATCTGACGTAGTTATGACGATACCCTGTAAGTGGCTTGTTAACGTGTCTCTGTTAGACTTCTATTTATAAAATAAAGTAGTACATTTTTAAATTGCTTCTTGACAACGCATCTCTTTGGTTGTTCTATGTGACCTTATGTTCCATGTTCCATGTCTGAAGACAGGTTTGAAATAGGATCAACAAGGCATCACTCATGAGGCAACTAGGCCAAGAGATAATGCGGTAGAGTGGCCAGTTCCTTTCCTCCTCCAATGCATACATCGCCGAATAGCTACATATTCCACTAATCAGACTTCAGATGCATGCAAACAATTTTTGTTCTTCTTCTGACATATCGTCAAGTGAGATGTACTGCCTGATAGTAGATATACATATCAGCCAGAACCTCAATCAGAGGTATATGTTTCATGGTCACTCCAGTAGAGGGGCAGAGGGGCAGAGAAGGCCTGACGGCCTTATCTCTACCAGGTTAAATAAATAAATCTAATCTAAATCTAATCTAATATTGTAAATTACATTAAAACTTTTGTTTTCTGAATATTCTGAATGCAAGAAACATTATCCCTGTAGATGCTTTGTAAGGTAATGGTTAAGAGAAACATTTCCTTTCGAATACCTAGTGGTGATCCCAATAATAATTTCATCTACATATGGAGTTAATCTTCTCAAAATAACATTGGACAAAATTTTGTACGACGTCAACAAAAGTGACATTCCTCGAAAGTTACTACAGTTAGTCTTGTCCCCCTTTTTAAAGATAGGTACAATTATGGACTCCTTCCATTGTTCTGGTACAATTTCCTTTTCCCAAATAGTAAGTACAAGCTTATACATTTTTTTGCTCACATCCCCTTGTATTAATTCTGCTGGAATTTGATTGATACCTGGAGATTTGTAATTTTTTAGTTTTTCTATCACAATTTCGACTTCAGAAAGAGTGGATTCAGGTATAAATGGCATGCTTATTTTGATTTTTGGTAACGAGCTGTTTTATTACGGTGATGGGTTGTTAGCCCTTCGCCTAACCCTCAAGCTGGAGATAAATTAGGCGTAATAAATCGACTATTGATCAGATTTTTTGTATTCGACAGATATTGGAGAAAAAATGGGAGTATAAGGGCACAGTACATAAGTTATTCATAGTTTTCAAAAAGGCATATGATTCGGTTAAGGGAGAAGTTTTATATAATATTCTTATTGAATTTGGTATTCCTAAGAAATTAGTTCGATTAATTAAAATGTGTCTCAGTGAAACATACGTATCACCTTTACTTTTTAACTTTGTTCTAGAATATGTCATTAGGAAAGTGCAGGTTAACAGAGAGAATTTAGAATTGAACAGGTTACATCAGCTCTTTGTTTATGCGGATGACGTGACAATGTTAGGAGGAAATCCACTAACTATTAGGGAAACACGGGGATTTTACTTGAAGCAAGTAAAGAGATAGATTTGGAAGTAAATCCCGAAAAGACAAAGTATATGATTATGTCTCTTGATCAGAATATTGTACGAAATAGAAATATAAAAATAGCAATTTTATCCTTTGAAGAGCTGGAAAAATTCAAATATCTTGGAGCAACAGTAACAAATATAAATGATACTCGGCAGGAAATTAAACGCATAATTAATGTGGAAATTGCGTGTTATTATTCGGTTGAGAAGCATTTATCATCCAGTCTGCTGTCAAAAAATCTGAAAGTTAGAATTTATAAAACAATTATATTACCGGTTGTTCTGTATCGTTGTGAAACTTGGACTCCCATTTTGAGAGAGGGACAGAGGTTAAGAGTGTTTGAGAATAAGGTACTTAGGAGAACATCTGGGGCTAAGAGGAATGAAGTTACAGGAGAATGGAGAAAGTTACACAACGCAGAACTGCATGCATTTTATCCTTCACCTGACATAATTAGGAATATTAAATCCAGACATTTGAGATGGGCAGGGCATGTAGCACGTATTGGCGAATCCAGAAATGCATATAGAGTGTTAGTTGGGAGGCCGGAGGGAATAATATCTTTTGAGAGGCCGAGACGTAGATGGGAGGAAAATAATGAAATGGATTTGAGTGGGTAAGATGGTAGGGACTGGATTAATCTTGCTCAGGATAGAGACCGATGGCGGGCTTATGTGAGAGCGGAAATGAATCTCCGGGTTCCTTAAAAACCATAAGTACTTAAGTAAGTAAGTAAATATAACTAGTGGTGAAAGTGACGAATAATGTATTGCCAATAATCAATGTCAATTGAACACTTTCAATTGTAATGTTTTCAATAACCGTTTCAAGTATTTCTTTTTATCTACAGCTATTACAACCACCGGCGTAGCTCAATCTGCTGAGGTACGTCCAGTACAAGACGAAGTCTGTCTTAATACTGGGAGAATAGGCTTCAAAAACCGTATGATATCCTCTTATTTAATATCTGGGACAAGTCTGTATACATGTAGTGAAATAGTTTTTGATACACCTAATAGCTTAACATTAATTTGTTCCATTAGTACCCACAACAACTAGTCGATTCGTTTTCCTAATGAAACGACCTGTGCCCAACTTTCATCCATTGACGCTAAGTAACATAGTAGTTGCTAAATAGTGTCGTTAAATAACCAACTAAAAACAAAATAAAAAAACGTATACAGCTACGTATTTGCTAAGATTTGTGGCCTTTTAAACATATTACAGTAGAATGAATTTAAATAGTTACGCGTTGTATTAATTTGTTTCTTTTGGAGTCATACGTTTCATTAAAGCCAGAATATTTTTAATTAATAAAAGCGTAGAAGGACTGTACGTATATTATTTTAACATATTGAAAAGTGCTAAATTATTCAACATTCTTCCTTGAAGTTTTGCTGATAAAATTATATTAATATCTAGTAAATTAACGAAATTTTTTAAATTGACACAGTGAGTAAACTGAGATTTCATTATTATTAGCTATGAAGATTTTGAAAAAATTATATCGTCACCTGAATGCAAGAACTAGGTAACTCGAAATTTGCGTTTTTTAGTTATCTCTTTTATAGCATAGCAAAAATCGCACAGAATGTAATGCAAGAACTAGGTAAGTGATCGAACGATGCCAGCGACATCTATTTTCCAATGTAAGAAATAGGTAAAAGAAAACGAGACATATTCCTTAGTGCAATAAATAAGTAAATAGGCAATGTCACAAAATATAAAAAATCAAGTTACCTAGTTCTTGCATTCAGGTGACGATATTATTTCACTAATACTGTCACTCACCAATGGTGTCTAAGAATCGTTTATAACAATCGCACTTGTCATTTGACAAAACTTTTGCAATTTTGCATATGAATTGAAACCACCGTTTTTTTGTATTACTGTGTGATCTAGAAACGAAATTGATAATATGAAATATTTTACATAAGCGCCCTTAGTTTGAGTCGATGTTGAACGCAGTTTCTCCGCTTACTAGGCTATACTATCCGACACTCGGCGGTCATTTTCATTTGAAACTTTGAAAGTGAATGTTGTTGTTCATTGCAGCAAGAACCGAAACTAAACAAACAACATGCAAAAAAGTAAGATACGGATAAGATGTGATAAATAAATTAATATAACACTTAAACATAGAGAAAGCAAAATTGTGCTCCATATACGTTTTCGACTTTCTAAAACTGTAATGCAAAACTCTAAATATAAAAAAACATCTTTTCCGACTTATGTTTTACCACATTTGTGACAATTTAAGTATGATTTATCAACCTCACCAGCATTTTAGACCTTTCCGATATTAGCCCTTATTATACAATAATTGTATTGTCTTGATTTTATAACACGCAATAATCTTATTCAAAACAAGGGAAGTGCTTGCTTAGGTGTATCAAATTCGCTTCCGCTGTCTGTACGTGAAACACATCAACTACATTCTGTCCGGGACGTCGTATGTTCACCTCAGACTAATACAAAAATATCGATGTCACGGCACTAGTAATCACGATACCCAGTTTGATTACCGTTGGACTACAGGAATGAAGATCCTCTGTACTACATCAAACAGTGAAAGTGAGACATAAGAGAAAGATAGAGTGTGTGAACTTAAGTATTCGAATAATTTTTAATACAAGTAATCTGAGATTTTTTCCATTTTCTCTTGTTCTTCCTAAGCTTTTTTATTTCCGATAAAATCTCATGTAAAGAGTTAATAACATGTTTGTATTATGTAGTCCTACTTGTTCTCAATATACTGGTCTGCATCTTAAGTCATTTATATAAGGTTCTTTCCAGAAACAAGAGTAGGCTACCTGATAAGGACCCTACCTATAGAGTTACGTGGGGTTAGATGGCAGGCATACCCAATGCTGTAGTAAAAGCAGCCCATGCATCTGAAATCTGACTAGTGTAATATGTAGCTAGTCGGCGATGTATGCAATGGAGAGGGAAAGGAACTAGTCACCCTACCCCATTATTTCCTGACGTAGTTACCTCATAAGTAGTGCCTTTTTGGTATCACTTGTGAGGTTCAGACCTGTTTTCGGACAGTTGACTAAGCAACAACAATAACTAGGGAAGGACACCTCAAAGTCAAACCCCCGATGGCCGGCCCAGTAAATGTTTTTTAGGAGGTTATTTTACGACGCTTTATCAACATCTTAGGTTATTTAGCGTCTGAATGAGATGAAGATGATAATGCCGGTGAAATGAGTCCGGGGTCCAGCACCGGAATTTACCCAGCATTTACTCATTTGGGTTGAGGGAAAACCCCGGAAAAATCTCAACCAGGTAACTTGTCCCGACCGGGAATCGAACCCGGGCCACCTGGTTTCGCGGCCAGACGCGCTGACCGTTATTCCACAGGTGTGGACTCCGGCCCAGTAAACCACCTGAGATTCTCAACTAGATTGCTCAAAGAAACAGAATGAAAGTCGCACTGATTATACGTTGACAAATTCGGGAAGGAGTAGGACAAGAAAAGGCGAAACCAATATAAGTTATCTTAGGTTGGGAACCTAAAATTTACATTTTTCTTCACTATACTAACTTACTAACAGCGCCAAGAACTGCTGTTTGAATTCTGTGAATAATATTTGAATTACCATTCACGACGCTATTTAATAATTATTTTTCTTTCTTCCAATGTGGATTCTTTGCCACTGTCATCCATCTTTATTTTGCATTCACTTGTCCGCTCTCTGTAATAGTGTCATCGCCCACTATTATATGATACAGATATTCAGTGTGATACTAAGTCTAGCGGAAGAGAGAAGTACGTGGGAAGAACAGTTACCGGGGAGATAAGCAGTGTTCGACTACTGTTTACGTTTTCATTTTTGTAGTGCTTTTAAATTTTCTTATATTTGACCAAAATAAATAAGATTCTTTTCTAGTATTTATTGAAAACAATTTTAGGATCTTCAGAGCACACGTGGGTCTTTCAAAACAAGGAAATTAACCACTTCCCTTATTATCCCGAGTTAACTCGGGTTGCTAACATGTGTCAAAATTTATTAACCCGAGTTAACTCGTTTGAGTCCCATTGTCTATTTCATAGTGATTTTTTAAGTATGTAAGAAAATTAGTGATGTAGGGTAAACATTGTTAATTTCGTGATAATTTCATGAAAACTAATTTAAAATGCAAATGTGTAAATATATCCTTATTCCGATTTTTTCATATAAAAGACGATAACTTGCTGTACAAATCTGGAGACATAAAAGATTGGATACGTTATTGAATATGTGCCAAAAACCACTTTTACAACTTAAGCTGAAAGGTTGGTTATTTCGTGATAACCTTGGTAATTTCGTGATATTGCATTGATAATTTCGTGAGAGGTGGAAGAATTGTGGAAAAATTCATTAAAGTCAAATGAAATTCTCATTTATTGTTACAAGACTTCAAACATAGTAATTCCGTCTAATATTCATAGCAAGAAACCATAGAAATACATATCAACACATAATAAGAATGAAATCAAAGTAAAAATTGAAGTTGAAATGGGGTCTTCTTTGCCCTGAAAGGGTGAACTCTTTTATTACGGACTTTACTATAGCCTATATTACTAGGGTAACTCCAAAAGTAATGCATAACATTTGTTTAAAAATTACATTTTTATCCTACAGCTTTGCTATTTTCACAAAATGTAGATGCATCCTTAAGGAACAAAATGTCACTTTTCCACATAATCCGCGTCCCTTTCAACTGCATTACCTAACCTAGGAACGAGGGCCTGTAGACCAGCACGGTAAAAGTCTGGACCAACACGTCTGAGCCACTCTTGAGCAGCGTGCACTAGGGAGTCATCTTCTAACCTCGTTCCGCGAAGGAATCCTTCACTTTACCAAAAGATGGTAATCGCACGGTACCAGTTCAGGACTGTCAGGCGGATGTTTCAGTGTTGTCTATCCGAATTTTCTGATCTGGTCTGTGGTCTTGTGACTGACATGGCTGTGCGTTGTCGTGCAATAGCAGAACATCCTGCTTCTCCCGATGTCGTCGAACACGACTCAGTCGAACTAGAAGTTTCTTGAGATTTGCAACATACCCGTCATAATTAATGGTGGTTCCGTGTGGCATGATGTCCACAAGCAAGAGTCCTTCTGAATCGAAAACACAGTAGCCATAACGTTTCCTGCCGAAGATGTACTTTTGAATTTCTATTTCTTTGGTGAATTTGCATGATGCCACTCCATTGTCTGCCTCTGTCTCCGGTCCAAAATGGTGGAGCCATGTTTCATCTTCTGTCACAATTCTTGAAAGTAAGTCATCTAGCACTTATCATTGACACTTAGCATGATAACAATTCAAACAGAAGCTACACTGAACCCATTGCGTCTCCGTTTTCTTTTTTGTTATCACATCTTGTCTTCAGATTTCTAAAATTCCTATTGTAATACAATTTTTAAAATATTATAAAATGTAACACTTAATGCTCAACAAAATATCGCCTCAAACAACTAAGATTTCTATCAGTAAAGCTAAGCCTATATGGCGACTACAGATGTATCTAAAATTCCAAAAACATTTCCTAAAATTTCATGAAGATACAATAAATCTTTGTACCAAATATCATATGCTTGCCTTTAGTAATAAGCCTGTAATGTAATTACAAACATCCATAAAATTTGTACGCCTGAGAAGTCGACGCAAACTTGCTCTCTCCAAACATAAAAGCTCACTGAAGCAACTACAATAGTCACACAAAGCTTAGCTGTATGTTTCTGGAAACTGGATAACACATGCAGTCCCTTGGCGGAAATTTGGATCTCGTAACACCATTGGTTAGTTCACAAAAGAGCAAAGAAAAAGTATCACGAAATAACCACTGCCACGAAATTACCAATGTTTACCCTACAGTGATTCTGCAATTTACGAAAATAAAAAAAAAATATGACACCTTTTTTCACAAAACTGGTAAAATATGTAGTAAGGGAAGTGGTTAATCCAATATTTTGTTGATATCATTGGTTGTGCAAATATTTTTTACACTCACTGTATGTCGGCTCAAAGTCTGTGAGCCGCTTACCGCACTGCGGTGGATTTTAAAAGATATAAAACGTAAATATACTGTGCACATCATATATTATGTAACTCGGATACTCGCCTAGTATATTAATACAGAATTTTAATATCTGTGTTGCAGCCAGTATTGCCTCCATCGCCACGCCCATCGGCTGTTTACTTTGCGGACCGTGTCTCGACCGATTCGGCCGCCGCGTCACTTTGTTAGCCCTCAACGTGCCCTTCATGTTGGGATGGCTAACACTGGCATTTATTCCCTCCCCTGTGTCAACACCCCTTCTTTATCTCGGCAGGATACTCACTGGATTGGGTAAGACAGTGTGTGCATACAAGGAGTACTCGAATGAATGAATGAATGAAATGTGAGGAGAAACATTAAAAAGTACGCCAAAATGCGTCCTTGCTTTGAGGATGAAAAAATTGAATATGTGAACTCCAAGCCTGTTGGCCACTGGCCTCACTCCGAGTTTCGCCGTTCCACTGAAGGAACTCTAAATAATTTTGAAGGGGAAAGGCCGATAATTGACATAACCAAATAGCTATCACATAAAGAGAGGGGTGAGTTAAGAAAAGCATGCGAAGTCTGTAATTCGCCCATGTACCAAAGGCAATAGACTATGCGAAATTCAAACCTCCTATTTCGAAGGCTTTACTGTGGAAGAATGTCCGAAAATTTTGTGGGAAGGGGATGTAGGTTCGTGGTCCATTTCTTTTAGGCCTTACCCTGACATGTATCCTAGCGCATTAGGGAAATCATGGAAAACCACAGGCAAGATGAAATGTCTCAATTTGGAAGACTAGCCAATTGGCTCTGTAGTACTAGAATTCGACAATTCGGAAGGCGGTAGTCTGCTAGCGTTTGCGTCGAGAAAGATAGATGAGAAAGGAAGGCTGCGTACAACATTGTCATATAGGCTAGTACTTCACGCGCACGTGCAATACAAATAGCGCTGGAGAGAATTTAAATTATCAAAAGACGATAATGACCTTAGCCGTTGATTATTGTAAACATGACACCAAACAAACTCTCTTTCCTTCATTAACAATATTCTTTGCACGGTTATCAATCCCACACCACATGCTTCTGCAGTCGTTTCTTGTGCGTTTGGCAACGTTTCAGCCAGCATCAAGATGGCCGGCAGCGTAATGCTCGTCAAGTTTTTAAAATAATTATACGCCTTAAACACTATTTTCCGCTCCTGTCTGTGCAATACTTGTCTTTTTACAGTCTCTTCTTCCATTTATTCATCTTACACACACACAGTAGATGTTAGTTTAATTTATTCAATGTATTGAAACACTCACACGTGAACAAACGAACTCGGGAATTACTTATTATAGACTGATTTCGATTGGTTCTACAGTACAAGCTTATGACGTCACATACCAGAAATGCTACGGCGCATATAGCAGCTGACCGCCTTCAGAAATGCCGTCTAGTTTAGCTGGGAGATGATTCTATTATATGTTTGTAAAAATCCCGAAATCTTTATGGGGAGGTCCGTGGCCCATTTCTTTCAGGGCTTATCCCAACATTTGCCTTAGGCAGGATAAGTTGTCTCGATTTAAGAGACTAGCCATTTGGCCTTTAGACGAGGAGATGGTGGATGAGTTGTCTCAATTTACGAGACTAGCCAATTGGCTTTATGGAGGTTCCATAGATCGGGAGAATTACTATTTCTGAATTATTAGTATTAAAGCGCGAGTTAGAACAAGGTCATTTCAAAGCGGTTACATTATTCAAGCAAATTTAACAAGAGATGGGTGTCCATCTGCCCATACCTAGGGATGGCGCCGGCCTCCCTTTCCTCCTGTGTCAGGAGTATGACTGGTGTCTCCGCTGTAACCTAGGATCATAGCGGCCATGGCCAGATCTAAGAGGGGGTAAAGATTGACATTGAGCTGTACAGTTTTTTTTTTTCTCACCTTGGGGATTTTGACACGAGCTGCCTAGTACAGTTTTCTTTTTTTTTCACCTTGGGGATTTAGTGAAGTGAATTTTTAATGGCAGGCAGAGTAACTATCTCATGCCCCCATGTTTTAGATTGCTACCAGTGCACTTCATTAGAACCAGGTACAAACCAGCTTCGAAGCCTTAAAAAATTAAATGTTGAAGTCCCTGTGAACTTACAATATATTTATGTTGCCCTATTATCATAATTCAGGGTTTGTATCTAAGAAATTAGCAACTTCTTTGTGATAGTAGAAGAGAAAGAGTGGGGAAGGGAAGTGGTCCGTGGCCCATTTCTTTTAGGGCTCATCCCGACATTTGTCTTATTGCTCAAGAGAAACCACGGAAAAACCTAGAGCAGGATGAGGTGTCGTGCTGACGACAAGCCAATTGGCTATAGTGTGGTCGGAATATGTTCAGGTGGGAAGGTTTTGATTTAATCATTATTCAATATACAAATACATTTAAGGTCCATGAAAAAATGTTAACAATTAGAACAATGCATCTATGCCTTCCCTAAAACCACTAGTCTTTCATTTGAACAATAACGTGATGACCCTGAAACAGAGAAATAACATTATTAGTGCATTAATAGCCTTGTCTGTGTGTAGAGTCAAGTGGTTATTTAGTGTTCAAGTTGGTATTCGTCTTGTACGTTGTCGTTCCAAGCTAGAGGGTGGAGTACGCTCTTAGGTCTTTTATGTTTGTCTAACGCAGGGTTGTAATTTCCTAGTGAAGAAATTAGTGGGTTTGTGCTGCTGTACGACTTTGTGTACGTGCAGAAGGCTTGATTTGAAATAAATTCTTGAATTGTCGGAATTTCTAGTTCTTCATGAATCAATCTAACAGGAGTTACTCTAGGAAGTCCTGTGATGAATCTTAAAATTTTGTTTTGGAAAACTTGTAATTTTTTACGGACTGTAATGTGTGCATGTCCCCAAGCAGGACAAGCATATAATATTACTGACCTAATTAATGTTTTATACAAAGTTAGGGCTGTGTGTATATTTAGGTTTCTGCTTTTATTTAATATTGGGTAAAGCTCCACCATTCTAGCATTGGCAAGTCTGAGTTTTTGAAGTATATGTTCTGAAAATGTGAGCCGTCTGTCTAGCGTTACTCCGAGATATTTAACTGAAGTTTTCCACTCGATTTGTGATCCATTTATAGCTAACTTCGTGTGATTTATACCCGGTCTATTGAATTTATTTCTTCTGCTAAATAATATGGCTTGTGTTTTTGATATATTTAATTTAATTCTCCATCTGAGGAGCCATGGTTCAATGTCACGTAGGTGACCTTGTAGCCTATTAATGGCAACATTTGGCTTCCACGATGCCGTGAGAAATGCCGAATCGTCCGCGTATAGCGCTAGAATGCTATTGTTGAAATTTTGATGAAAAGGTAGGTCATTAATATAGATTTGGAAAAGTATCGGTGCCAGAATGCTGCCCTGAGGCACACCAGCGTTAATACCGCGCGACGTGGAGTGCACGTCGTTCAGTTTAACCTGGAACGTTCTGCCCCGAATATTATTTTCTAACAGTTTTACTAGTCGGCAATTTAAATTATTGTTAATTAATTTGTATATCAAGCCCGCATGCCATACCCTGTCAAAGGCTTGTGTATAATCTAGGAATATGGCCGCTACTGTTCGATTTAAATTGAATGCGGTGGTAATGAATTCCGTTGTGCGCAGCAAGTTCCCATCAAGTCGAGCGATGAATTCGTCATCAAACATCTCTCTCGAGGCGATTCGGAGGCGATGGGTAATAATTCGAATCACCTGGTTGTAGATGAATTGGAGTTTACGAAGATGGATCACTGCCGTGAACTCCCATGCGGACGGAGCATAGATTAGGACAGAGCGAGTGAGGAATTTATACATAGTTAGTTCTGACCCCAGACTGTCTGGTGTTAAGACCTTCAGAATCGGATAAAATCAAATTACCTATCAGTCAGTTGGCTTTAAAAAAAGGGGATTGGAATATTCTCGAAAGGTGAAACATGAGTCCATGATGATCACACAAGGAGGACAAGCTTTCAAGTTTTCTGCTCGCGTGCAGTCAGAACCAACCGACACAACATGGAGATTTTTAAAATTTAGTTTATGTCACTGACGTCTGAATTCTAATGTAGATCTAATGCCAATCTACTCGTATAATCTAGATTTTACTTATAGAGCTATGCCAGAAGCTGACGTTCTTATGATTCAGACAACAGTGGCCTAGGCATTTATACTGTAAAACCATTTCTGGTAACTTTGTTAGTCTAATCGACCACCTTCGTTTTTCATCAAAGTCCGAGCCTTCATTCTATAAGAGCGTATTATTGATGTTAAAAGAAAATAAGTTTCCTTTACTATTATTGAAATTAGATTAAATCAATAACATCAACTTAAGTTAGTTAGTGGGGTTTAAAAAGGGCGCGTCAGCTACTATGGCTATTTGCGCCCTTTCATTAACTTACAATTACTAAAACAGAATGAGACACAGAAACATACTCTCTTTATTTCTGGTTATAAAATAAAATGCATACCATATCTGTTGTAGCTGTGTGCCAGTAGAATGATTTGATGACCTTCCATTCTTTTTACATTTCGCTCACTAGTCAAACTTCAACATTTTTCGAAACGATAATATATACTTTCTTGCTAGTTCATAAATACAAACATTTTTAAGTGTTTCAAATTATTTTACAGTTTTGTTCACTTAATTAAATTCAATAATTTTATAATCGACAAAATATTATGAATTGCGGGATCAGTAGGCCTATCTTAGCATATTTTGTACAAAAGTGTTTAATCATTTTAAAAGAATTTTATTACTGCAGTTTCAGGTGTAGTTTATTAAGGAATCTTGGACAAAAGTTAACTGTTTTAATGATTTTACAGTTTTGTTCCCTTAATAAATTTAATAGGCCTATCTTAAAACTGAAAATATAGCAATATCATTCGACATGAATATCATACTCGAAGACAAAAGTCTACTTTCCCATTGATTGAACTTAAATATGGTGCTAGTTTCGGCCCTAGACCATAATAAAATTACAAATCATTTTCCATATTTGAAATATTTTAAATTTAACCTTTTAAAAAAAGAAATTTATAAAATTATTCATGATATATAAACAAATGGTGTATTTACTACCTTATTATTTCTGGCGATTAGCCTATATTCATGTTTTTATTGCATGTCATTGGTTTTTGTTTGTTTGTTAATTTATATTAATGTTTTTTCTCCATTTTTCTCTTTCTTTTTTCTCTTGTGTGTTTGTTTTCGGTCTGAATTAAGACAATTAGTGCATTTAGTAAACTGTCTTTTTAAATTTTATGTTGTATTATTGGCTAACAAGCAAACATTCTGATGAGGGCAGATAAAAGATTGTTTTTCTTTCACCATGTTAATAATGTCAAAGAAAGTGTTTATGCCGCAATTACGAGGGCTGTAAAATAATAAGTTCGCCAGGGGTGATTAACAGAAAGAAAACACAATTTCATTGGAAAAATATATTGAAACAGATACAGAAATTTTTTAGCTATTTTTCAACATATTCCCATCTGAAATTGAGACATTTGTAATATCATGGGATCGACAGAAAGGTGCAGACCGCTGTCAAACGCTGGTTCCGATCCCAGGCGGCTGACTTCTACGACAGAGGGGCACAAAAATTGATCCCATGGCATGACAAATGCCTCAATTCCTGTGAGGGATATGGTGACAAATAATGCAACAATTGTTGTATCTGTTTCAATAAATCTTTCCACACAATTGTCCTTTTTTCTGTAACCGGCCCAAGGGAAAATCACATTCTGGACGGCCTTGTAATTGCGGTCGAGTGGCCAAAATTTGTATAAGCAGTTCTTTTGACATTATTAACAAGGTGGAAGAAAAAAAATAACATTTTATCTTCCTCCATCAGAATGTTTGCTTGTAAGATCACACCATACACGAGCCAGGCTCTTACGTTAGTGGCTAGAAACATTTTTTGTTGTATACTTTTGAATTTATACTCACTTTGCTTACTAGCGAAATAAATAATAAAGAAATAAATACTCAACTTTATTGTACATTTCGTCCTATGAGTTGAGGTTCAAACTTCATTAGCACTTTTGAATACGATTGCTGCGATTCTGAAGGTAGAACTCATTTACATTTCTCGGCTTCTACCCTTAATATATTAGGTTGAAGTAATCTATTTCAGTATCTTCATCGTCGTCAATTTTGTACAGTACAGAATACTTTCAAATGCTGTTGAGTTTAGCATTACTTTGCTCTTATTTTCATTATGTTGTATGTATGTCGCAGTTGCTTTGTTATTGCGTCTTGTTTAATCAAGTTCCTCTACTACAAAATTTCCTGCATATGATCCACCACTATCCTAGATTACATTCAATCACATATCCTAATATATTTCTCCTATCATCCATATCTCTCCATATCTTCCAATTACCTAAAGTTAAACCCTATTTCTGTCTATTTCTTCCTCCATCCTTTCTGATGTACAGTATTTTCAACTTATCTCCCCTCAATCCCATTCCCAAATACTATGCAATACTGTCTACCTTTCTCTTATATAGAAACATTCTCGTTTACATCTACTCATCCATCTTTACTACTATCATTGTCATCTTTCATTACTGTTATCCCTAATTTTCTGTTTATTTTAAAACCTTTTTATCTCTGACTAGTATTCACTAATTTTTCTACTTTCTCACCTACATTATCGTATTATATTATTTGTCTCATTTATTGTTCCAATGTTCTAATGTTTGTAATACATGCTTTCTATTACTTGTTCAATTCACTTATCACTTTTTCACTTTATTGGATAACTTTTACGGTTCACTCTCACTACTTGCACTCACTTTCTACCTCCTCACTTCCCATATTCTTCCTCTCTCAATTACATGCAACCCTGAATATTATTTACTTACTATTTCCAACTCTTATTAGCCTCATTACCTTTACTGCTTTTCTTCTCATTGATTTATTTTATTCAACTTCTCATTAACACTTCACTACTTATTCCTCTATATTATTCACAGTTCAACTTTAGTTACACTAAATGATCTAATCCTCAAATTTTGGCCGCATCTAATACCACAGACTGTCAGATTTCTCCTCTAGTTCACTTATTACACTTCACACGTCTTTGTTTGCACTACCTAGTTTCTTTAGCTATCACAAAGCTTTCTGAACTTCTATACAAGTTTCCTCTAGTTTTTCGCACATCTTTAGTACCCTATCAATATCTCCCACGGTTGCTGGACTTGGATCATCTGCGCTCTCGTTCTCTGTTATATTCTCGACTTCTTTCTTCTCTTCGTCGCACTCCCTTTCATAACTTACACTCAGACTTGCACTCGCAAAGACTCCGTTCCTTATACTCTCCATATTCACCTTAGATAATTCTCCTAATATTTCCAACCCTGGATTCCTCTCCCTCTCTTTCCTTCTTTTTTTCCTCTTATCCCGTTACTTGATTCATATCCATCAGTACCTCCCCCTTCTTCACTAGACTCATTCATCATTACACATATTAAACCTTTCTTTCTCTTATCATTCGTATACTTCTTTGCCGCTGTATGCTTTATGCCACTCTTCTTTGAAGTGTGCTTCTCATTGTCTGCTAGCTTGGTAAAATTTTGCTTGGTGATCCGCTTTCTTGCTCCCTGGTTCGATTCTTCTTTCTGCGTGTGTCGCCTTCTTGCTCCGACTCCTGATTCATCATTTTTCGCTCCATGCTTCACTTCACGTTCGGATTGTAACAGCTATTTCGTCCCTGTACTCGGTATTAAACCAAACCATTGCTTTTCCAACATTTCTTGACTTTCCATATTGTTTTGCGAAATTTTTACTCTCTTTAATTTGTACCTTGCACATCACCTGATCCACTATATATTCTACATAAACTCCAATGTTGTCTTTTGAATGTATTTTTTTCTTCTGAATGCATGGGGCAGCTCCATACATTAACGTGAATACAAGGCTACTTTGCGCACTTTGCGCTGAGTGTAACGCAAATTCTACCTATATTGCTGTTGTTCTGTCTTATTTCATATTATCTCATTTCTACTTGTTGCTGCATTTTCCACATACTCCTATCAAACACAGTCTCTTGTATAGAAAGTATGACAGAGTCGAAGTGTCGGATACGAAGGGGAGATATCTTGCTAGTCAATTTACCCCTGTTTAGTTAAATTAATCCGCCATAAAGTTTGTCCTACACAAAGCGCATTAATTTAGCGCAATATCAAGTAGTTTTGGGTTCTTTCCACTCATATATATATATATATATATATATATATATATATATATATATATATGTTTTAGAACCATGCACGCATTCCAAGCACACTTTGGTGTTGAGACTTCGAATTGACATCACTACAACCAAAACAAATAATAGACATGAATTCAAAATATACAGGAAACCCACCACAACTGCAACACACATACACAATTCATCAAACCATCCTATACAACATAAACATGCAGCTTTCCGTACAATGACACATAGATTAATTAACATACCAATGAACAATGGCAACTATACAGAAGAACTAAACACAATAAAATATAGGGGAAACCCGGGCAAAGCGGATAAGCTAAGAATAAACAATGCCACAGGCTATATTTTGGTGCTCCCGAAATAAAAACTTCATGACTTTGGTTGTGACACATGTTGTCCACATATCTACAAAACAGCAATTCGTTTCCCTACCTAGGGACAGTGATATGATTTGAAAAAGAAAATATAGTTAATTATTCGCTTTGCCCGGGTACCCGGGAAAAGCGAATAATTAACCCGGGCAAAGTGAATATCCCTATAATATTTTCACCTTTCTATTTAATTTCTATTCACTGATAATAAAAATAAATCAACACATAAACACGATGTTAATGAGTGTAATTGATGTAGTGAATATTTCGTAAATCTCTGAAGATGCCGAGATCACAGATGTGGTTGATTCTGAGTGAGCATTAACTATTTCTTCAGCCGGTGAAGAAGCTGGCACCGCAGAATTTGTTAAATCTGAGCCAGCTGTCGTTTCGCTGATTTCTATCTCAAGTGGGCGATCTGTAAGTTCACCTGGAGCAAACTCTTCATCAACAAACACATTATGGTTGTATGGGCAGATAGCAGAACCACTGATTGGAACATTTTATTTCTTCAAGTGCTTTCTTCATGGCTTCTTCAGACCATTTGGCTTGCTCCGTCTTCCTCTTGAAAAATTAAACCATCTGAAAACACATTACGACCTTTTAAGTAAAAAATAAGATCAATGTTGCTCATTTATAATTTAATTAGTGTGACTTAATGCCTCCACTATGTAAAATGATCTAACACGCTTTATTACAATAGACAAATATATACAAAAATACAGCTGACACTTATATAATGGATAAGTTATCCACTTTGCCCTATTCACTTTGCCCGCAGACGCCACTTCGCTTTTAATTTAAGGTATACAAACATGAACGTCAATAATCTTCTCGTAAGTACGGCATTTTAGAACTAATTCTATCGCCTATATATTACTATCACATAACAAAGAGTTTCTGTAGTACTGTATGTTGTACATATGTTTCTCTTACCTTGAAATATTTTAAGAAAACAGTCAATTTTCTTCGAACACACGCTGACTTCTTCTCTTACTAGATCGAATGACGACAAGTCAGTTCCAGCAGCAAAATCTGGTAGGGATTCTTCCCCGACATATCAGAAAGCGCTACCTGTTGGCGTTTCTAAGAAATATGCATTATTCTCTTTGCCCGGGTTATTCGGTTTGCCCGGGTCTCCCCTATAGCACAAGACAATGGATATAACCCTAACATGATAGACACACTAATAAAAAATCGAAAACCAAAACAGAACAAACCAATACAAACACCACATGAGAATAAATACGTAACATTAACATATCACAATACCAATACTCTCAAAATTGCAACTTCATTCAGAAAACTAAAATACAAGATAGCATACAAAACAAATAACACAACACAGAAATATCTAAATAATCACATCAAACATTCAAATAAATGTAATTCAACTGGTGTGTACAAACTAAAATGCAATAGTTGCCCACATTTTTACATAAGACAGACAGGAAGAACCTTTCAAACAAGATATAAAGAACACATTAAAGCTATAACCAAACCATACATCACATCAAATTACGCAGAACATATTATCAACAATAATCATGACTACAATAATGTAGAAACAGATATGGAAATTCTACACATCACACCAAAAAGTGCGCAGTTAAACATTTTAGTACAATATGAACTATACAAACATACAATAACACACCCGCAACATATACTTAATACACAATTACAGTTCAATACCCACACATTATTCAACATCATGATACATAGCACACAAACAACCACTCCCACCACAGGAACAACACACCACCACCCCTACAACTGACGAATGCAAATAGCAGTATGCAAGATCAACAGGAACATCAGTAGTTCGTAAGACACTGAAGATGACGCAGAACCGGCGTCGAAACAGGCCGTCTGTCTAAGATACATAACTTTTTTTTTTTAATTTTAACACTTTTAACGTGTCGTTAAACAATTTTAAGTGTTTTAAACAAAATGTTAACTTGAACCAGAATCAATGAGAAATGTAAACATAATACAATTGCTTTTAAAGATAGCTTGGGGAATTTGGTTTCTTGTAAGTTTACCGGTTACTAATTCAAAAATTAAAGTGGAAGGGAAATATTTCTAATTGGCTTAAAAATGCTTATAGTACGACAAAGGGAATTTTGTTTAATCATTAATTAGATCTGTATAATAAAAAATAACCTTTTCTTATTGCTGTGTTGACTGAATATTTAATTGAAATTAAATCATTTAGTTTAAAAATACTATTTTTAATTTTGTTCGTTACTTTAAAACTAAATAAGCATAACGTATTTTTATTTTTTCCCTTTAGAGTTTTAAATAGTTTACAATTTTGTTTCTATAATTTCACTTGGAATGGAATGGAATAGAATGGAACAAAATTGAATTTTCGTGAGGAGGACACTATGGACCAGCACTGCGACCTTTTACGATCTATTGTGCTAACCCTCAAGCTAGACGCATTCCCAATCTCACACCGGCTGACTACATAAAGGTTCGCTGGGTATCCAGGTTTCGAGCAGACCCCTCCACCTCGTACCTACGCCAGCTCTCTACGTGTGTCGCCAGCTGTTATAGAAATCTTCTAGTTTCTTTTTTGCTTAAACCATTCATAAATTTTGCTTTCTAGTTTATGACTGGTTGGTAATTTCATTGATTTTATCTTCTTCACATTACCTTACGTGTTTTTACTTCAGTTGTATGTTGTGTTATTATTTTACGTTGTCTCTTGACTTTAAATACAGTGTCGGTACTGTGGTTATGTGAAACTGTTTAGCAATACTTACCGCACTTTCATCTTTGTGTATTTCCTTCAAAACTTCTGTCTTTTCCGCAACACTGAGACACACGCTTTTCTGTAACGAGTATAACGTATTACTGATCTACGGGTACTTGTAGGCTATGTACAGCGCGCCTACCTGACTTGCACCGATTCCATCCCGTTCCGAAAGCCAAGCAGTTGAGTGAAAGAATCGGAGCTCTACTGTACTGTAAAACGATGAATAGTAAGACATTAAATTAAGAACGAGACATACCAGTCTGTCTCTATCCCCTAAACTCGGTTAGATTTCCGGTTTTTATAATAATAGCTGCAACAATATTTCCATATCAATCAAATGTAACATTTAATAAAAGGACATTCTTGCAATGGCTTACTGCCTCCGCTTATAACCTAAAATGTCTAAGAACCTACAAATTAAAATCTATATTCTGATGTGAGTTTAATCCACACAATAGTTTACAATAGTTTATTAATGCAGAAGAAAAGTGTAAGAGAGTATTTATTACAATTTTTTTTATTATGGTCTACGGATTTTCATATATACTGTACGATCTATCAACAAAGTCTGTACATGTTCGTAACAATGTATGATAAGATATACAGAATACAGAATATAATTACAACTATAGAAATATAAATAAAATAATACAATAAATATAAAAAAGGAGATACAATAATATTAACAAAATTTGAGGACCGAATGAGCAGCGCTAGTGTACGGTCGCAGTTGAGATATATTATTAATAAGCATATAAGAGAATATACAAAGTAAAATAAAATAGAAACTAAAATTAAAACTACAGTTACAGTGAATTACATAATATAATAGGTCTATATTAATATAAGAGGAATATAGAAAATGAAATAAAATAAAATAGGAAATAAAAATTAAAATAACAGCGGCAATGAATTTATATAATATAATATTAACATAGAGAAGAATAATATCGTACGTGAATAAAGTAGGAAAATTTATAAAAACATATAAATTCCAAAATTATAGAATACAATAATATGATATAGGCTGATTAATTCATACACATATTGAAGACATTAACACGTTTGTAATTTTCTTGTTATATTTTAGTGGGTTACATGTTAAAAGTTCTGGGTGTAATTTAGCTAAAGAATTATACAAATGAGGGCCAAAATTAATGCTATGCTTTAGGCCAGCAGATATGAAACATTTAGGTTCTACTAATGTTGAATTATTATTTCGTCTTGTGTCATGATCAAAGAGAGCAGATGGGGTACGTTATCAGTGGACACAAGTTTACTATACCGAGAGCTTTGACTACGTCACGAGGTGAGGGAAGGGGTCTTACCTACAAGGTACAGTCATTGTACACACAGAGCTCTCTGATATTATATGTTGTGTCTTAGATAGTTTTCAATACCTGTGCATTTTCTGGAGTATTTGAATTTCCTGTCTTCTTCATATTCTTCGTTATTGGTCCTTCTACACTATTTCCTGTATTTACTTTTTTCCTATCGCAGTCCTTCTAATTAGTTCTACTTGTGTTTGCCGTAAGTGCAAAGCATTTATTTGTCTTTACATTAGAACATAGTTTACGATATGCGGAAAAAAAGAAGCCTCGGAATGTACAATTGCAGCGATTTGTTGAGGAGTTCGGATCGCAGCACTTTTCCACGGATGGTGGAAAACTTACATGCATGGTTTGTAAAGTCGATCTACTGGGGAACAAGAGACACCATGTACAAAAACACTACAACTCTAAAAGACACGAGGAATGTTTTAAGTTGTTGGATTTGAAGAAAGTCGAAGCTATTCCCACGAGTTCAAACATGGAATGTGATTTTTACCAAGACTTGGGCCATATGTTTGTTAGGGCAAATATTCCATTTAAAAATCTGAAACACCCATGTGTCAGATCATTTTTGCAAAAATATACAGGTAGAACGCTATCCCGACAATATACTCTGCGTACGGGTTATTTTGCAAAACGTTATGAAGATGTCTTACGTGAAATTAGAGAAACCTTAAAAGATGAAAAATTGTGGGTATCTATAGACGAAATGACAAATATTGCAAACAGATCCGTTGCTAATGTTATTGTTGGGGCACTTCAAACTGAAGATGTGGGCAAACTGTTTCTATTGATATCCGAATAGCTAGAGAAAGTAAATCATGTTACCATTGCAGCTCTGTTTGAAAAATCAATGCGATTATTGTGATCTGACGACTTGAAAGCAGAAAAGCTTAATGAAGTATATTGTCATGCACTGTAACAAATGCAGTCATGAAGAAGAGCAAAGTTGTACAAAGTAAAATACTATGTTTTCTATGTTCTTGTATTTATATACAATATATTGTTCTTATGTAGCTAAATTAATATCATGTATCACAGAACTATGTATGTTGTAATTTTAATGTTAAATATAAACAATAAGTTATTTAATATTATAAAGTGAAATTACTGAATAGTAAAGATAATTTGCTGCATGAACTGTACTCTAGTCGTCGTTATTGTAGCGACACGATGACATTCACCCCCTCCCTTCCTTGCTCCCTAATACATTACGATATAGTGCATGTAGCAGTTAACTCAACGGCTTACGTACACCAAATGCTCTCTCTGGTCATGATTATGTGCCTGTAATATAAACTTATTATGGTTTTTATGATAAAATTTTAACAGAGTATATTTATAGATTTGTTCAATATTAAATACATTAAATTCAGAATAAATTAATTTAGTTGGATAATCAAAACGTTTCTTCAAACAAATTTTAATTATTCGTTTTTGTAGTAAATTTAACGGACTAAGATTAATTTTTGTACTTCCACCCCCAAAAATAATACCATATTGAATGAAAGACTGAAAAATGGCCAAATAAACATTCCGTAGAACTCTAATGGGTAAGTAGCATCGAAGATTAACGAATTTATAAATTGTTTTACGAAGCCTCTTACAAAGATAAGTAATGTGATGAGGCAATTTTAAATTTTGATCAATAAGATACCCAGATATTTCACATATGTGGCTTCTTTCAATGGTGAACATTTACAACTTCTGGGATCTATTCAATTTTCACTGTTTATTATTAGTCTATATTCATCGCTAACTTTTAAATTTTGAACACTGTCAGTTGTTAACGAAAAGGGAACTAAGGTTGATTTAGATATATTTAAAGAAAGGAAGTTGGAATCAAGCCATTTTTTTAAACAATATTAGCACCTATATTAGCATTTATATATGCTTCTTGCCAAGAAAAACCACTGAAAATAATTACTGTATCATCAGCATATGAATATATAGATCCATTAAATTTTTCTAAATTTATATTTAGCAAATCATTAACATATATTAGAAATAAAATAGGTCCCAAAATTGTTCCTTGCGGTACACCTATATCAATATATTTATATTCACTAAATTGATCTTCAATTTTGGTCATTTGTCTTTTGTTACTAAAATATGATTGGAATAATTTTAAAACTATACCTGTAACTCCAATAGTATCCCAAGCTTTTCCGCACCTTCCTTACACGAAGAGAGCAAGGTATTTGAAATAACCCAGTAAATTTTTATATATTTTCAGATATTTAAAGCAATTTTTTTTTATTATCTAGTGCAGACCTGCAGAACAGTAGCTCCTCAGAGCGACTGCCTTCATACCCCTTCTACCACACCCACCTTTTCTACAGTGTGGACATAGCATTCTAGTTGAGCTCGGCTGTATGAACATTCATTCTCGCAGCGGCAGGTACACAATACGCTATCAAGAATTAAAAATAAACAGATAATAAAATCCTTAGGAACATACCTTTGGAAAGCAAGAGAAAAACGAATGAGGGAAATAAATAAGTTAAAAGACATGTAAAATAAATTTTTAAATGTAGTGTCCATATAATGTAAGAAGAATATATATATATATATATATATATATATATATATATATATATATATATATATATGTTGATAAGTGAGTGATAGTTATATGACCGGAGGTCAATGTTGTCATTCAAAATTGTGACGCACTGCAGCCAAATAAACAAATAAATAAATAAGTAAATAAATATATAAATACATAAGTAAATGAATAAATAAATAAATAAGTAAAAATTAAATAAGTAATAAATAAATAAATAAGTAAGTAAATAAATAAATTTATTTTCCTCTTCCTGATCAGTTTCAGCATCATTTATTCTTTTCCCACTCTTTCCAACACAGCTTCATTTCTTATTTTGTCTGTCCACATCACACGCTCCATTCTTCTGCATATTCAGATTTCAAATGTTTCTATTCGCATGTTTCTACCCCATACAATGCCACACTCTATACAAAGCACTTCACTAGTCTCTTCCTTAGTTCTTTTTCCAGATGTCCGCAGAAGTTGCTCTTTTTTCTATTAAAAGCTTCCTTGGCCATTGCTATCCTCCTTTTGACTTCTTAGCAGCAGCTCATGTTACTGCTTACAGCCTACATCCCAAGTATTGAAGCTGTCTACTTGGTCTACTGCCTCATTTAGAATTCGCAAGTTTATCTTCTGTATTTTTGTTCCTATGACCATGCCCTTCGTCTTATTTGCATTTATCTTCATCCCATAATGTTCACAGCTGTCATTTATCTCCAGTAGTATATCCGTTAGTATCATTTCCTCTTCTGCTAACAACGCCATATCATGAGCAAATCTTATGCACTTTATTCTTCTTCCTCCTACTACCACTCCTCCCATGTTCTGAAAAATGTTCAGTTATACCTAAAAGTGATATTGTAGTGGTATTGTCTGAAAATAGTGTATATTTTATTTATTTAAAACTCATTGGAATTTATAGAATTTTAGATATACTGAGTGGTTATTATTATTATTATTATTATTATTATTATTATTATTATTATTATTATTATGACACATCAACACGTCAGCTAGGATGCTCTGAAAACCATTTATATCACTTACTATGATATAAAAAGATGAGTTGCCTTAATTATCGTGTTTCAGGCACGGGCATGGCCAGCATCCCCGCCTGCGTCTACATCGCTGAAGTGTCGGATCACGCTTGGCGCGGCATGCTTGTCACGTGGCCCTCCATCGGCATCTCGGCCGGAATCCTGGTCGTCTACATCCTCGGCGCTCTGCTGAAGGATAACTGGCGTCTAGTGGCGGGCCTAAGCGCTGCGTTTCCCATCATCACGGGCGTCGCGACGCTATTGGTCCTCCGCGAGAGCCCGATGTGGTTAATGTCCAAGGGCCGCGATGCCGAGGCTGCGCGCTCCCTTCAGTGGCTGCGAAAGTCGGGTAGCAAGGACACGCCCGACAGCATCCAGATAGAACTGAACTCCTTGCGCGCAGAGCCGAACGCCGCCGACAGCACGGAGGCGTCGAATCAGACATCCGACAAACGCGGCGTCTGCGAGAGTTTAGCGTTGCTGAAAATGCCTCAAGCTTGGAAACCGCTCTTCATCCTGAACGGCTACTTCTTCTTCCAGCAGTTCTCCGGAATATACGTGGTAGTTTACTATGCGGTGGACATCATCTTGCAGGCAGGAGTGTCCATCGACGAGTACGTAGGCACGGTGCTGCTTGGCGTAGTGCAACTCCTGGCAGGCATCGGTGTTAGCTTCGCTCTTACCAGGTACACAACTCCTTCAAAATTTCTCTGCTAGCCAAATGAAGGAGATTATTTTAAATAAAGGAATTTGGCTGTTAATAAGGTTTTGTTTTTCTTTTCGGGAAGAAGGAAATTTCTAGTTCTAGTAGGTACTCTACTAAAATATTTATTCTGCTGCAGGAACCGATGTACCATTATCTTCGTATTAACAATTATTCGGAAAAGAAAATTTTTCCTTTACAGTACGATTGTCTTCGCATTAAATTCTTTGCAAATAATTTATAATACGCCACTGAATTCCCTCTTACTCGAACCGAAAGAAGTACTGTATTTATTTGTAGTTAAACATAGAGTCCCAACAAATAAGCTCCAATAGCTATACCACTAAAATAATCTTTGTAAATACAACCGAAGAAAGTACTCATATTGTCCTTGTGCTAAAAACATATATTAGGCTCTGGACAAATAAATTTATTCTATTTGTCTACCCATTGAAACCACTTTGCGCTACGCTATTCCTCAAACACAAAGAGCCCATCAGTTTTTTCGATGAATTAATTACGTTGGTCTATATCCTACTGAAACTGTTTTCTTCTACACTTATCGACAGTCTACAGAATCAGATTCGTTTCGTGTTCAGTATTATTATTATAATGGTTTGTTGTGTTTAAGCAATTATGTGTAATTATGAGTAAGTACGCAAAAGTGAAATAAAGTGCAATAAAGCCACCATTGCTGCCAGGAAGTCAAAAGGAGGATAGCAATGGCAAAGGAAGCTTTTAATAGATATAGGAGCATCTTCTATGGACCTCTGGAAAAAAACTAAGGAAGAGAATAGTGAAGTGCTTTGTATGGGGTGTGGTATTGTATGGACATTACGACGAAGTGAAGAGAAGCGAATAGAAGCATTTGATGTGTGGATTTGGAGAAGAATGGAATGTGTGAAGTGGACAGACAGAATAAGAAATGAAGTTGTGCTGGAAAGAGTGAGTGAAGAAAGAATGATACTGAAACTGATTAGGAAGAGGAAAAGAAATTGGTTGGGTCACTGAATAAGAAGAAACTGCCTACTGAAGGATGCACTGGAACGAATAGTGAGCAGCAGAAGAGTTCGGGGCAGAAGATATCAGATGATAGACGACATTAAGATATATATGGATCATATGCGGACACAAAGAGCAAGGCAGAAAATAGGAAATATTGAAGAAAGCTGTGTTTGTAGTGAAAGACCTGCCCATGGAAACTCCAATGTTCATTTTTTCACAATTATCGTGTTATTATGACCGAAATTTAACTAAAAATTAAGAAAAATTTAAAATAAATTACTACCTACATAAACAAAACACACAAAAAATAAAAAAATATTTATAGGTACAAAGAAATAATAATAATAATAATAATAATAATAATAATAATAATAATAGACTAATAATAATACATTTATTGTTGTGGTGTTACGGCCATTAGGCCATCTCTTCCACGCCACTGTATACATACAGCGAAAGAACAAATTAAAACTTTCATTCAAACAAAACAAGAGCTATTACAATTGTAACACAAAACAAAAAAGATAATGCAAAAACATTAAAAATTTTAAATTTTTGTAGCCTACTATTAAACAAAGCTTAAGATCTATATTAACATTATTAATATAAATAACTAAACGAGAAAGGGCAATTTATAATGCAAGTAAGAAATACCTTAATAAATGATTAGGCGTAGACTAAGGCTGTAATCGACACATCTAGCAACTTATTAATAATAAATTTCGTAAGACAAAAAGTGCGTTCCTAATTTAATTTTCAATTTCGATAGCGTCCGGTAATCCTTGATGCCACTGGGTAGAGAATTCCAAAGACGAGTACCTAATTATACTGTATAGGAGGATGAATACACGGTAAAAGTGAAATAGCCTTGAAAATTTTCAGAGCGAATTGCTCATGTTATATGCAACAAAAAACTATAATATCATATTGGTGGAAAGTTAATAGTTGTCTCAGAAAAAAATGTTTTCTCTCAAACGTTTAACAACCTCTTAGGGTAGAGTAGCATAAATCGCACCGCTTCCTAAATCGCACCACTGCTAGTTTAAAAAAATTACTATAGTAGTGTGGCATCTAGTGGTATTGTTAGTTTAAAAAAATTACTATAGTAGTGTGGCATCTAGTGGTATTGTTACAATCTACCATATGAACTTCCACCATGTCACTTGATTTCTGCCACTTCTTTGTGTCAGCAGCGTGGTGATAGTGTATCTAATATAATCGCTCAGGTGGATTTATATTTAGCTAGCATTTTGTAACTAAATAACGGATTTGTATGCAAAGGAATCCATAATCTTAAGATGTTATTCGTTTAAAGAGATATTAAAGAACATTTAATTTAGTAGGATTTTCGAACATGTGGTGATTATAAGGCTAGAATGAAGGGAAAAATAACTTATGGCGTAGTTTCTCAATTCGCACCACTTTGTAGGTGCCTAACTCGCACCGGTGCGATATGAGCAACTGCAGAAATTCTAACCGTACAAAAGAAGGACCAAACATTTTAACTAGGAATGCATTAGGTGGGTGCATTAGGTGGGTGCAATATAAAGTGGTGAAAAGGGCGTTAATACAACAAGTGCACCAGGTATTTTTTTTCCACCTGTGATAATGTTTAAACGTCAAACAGTGCATCCTTCATTATCAGCTGGTGCTCCTCCAGGATAGATATTTGTTTGCTCTGAGTCAGGTTATATCAACAGTGAACTATTTGTCGAATAGCTCAAACATTTTATTTGCCACTCAAACCTGCCATAGAAAAAAGTGCTGCTTTTGTATGTCCACCTATACGACCCATTCCAAAAATTTAGAATCTAGATTATCTCGGGAAAATGGTATGCTCCTCTTTCAGCTTCCTCGTCATAATACGCATAGGCCCAGCCTTTAGATGTTTCTATCTTCAAATCATTTCAGATAGCTATATCATGAAGCAGTTCTTAGGTGGCTTCGAGATAATCGTGGAGAAAAGGTGATACAGTTTACAGTCTGAACTGCCTTGTGAAGCACATGACAAATGTATAACAATAAAAAAAAATGTATTCAGAAAGTTTAAATGTTACGTATTTTACGCTCTGTTTTTTCAGTTTCATTTGAAGATGCGTTACTCTCTTTCATTAATTTCAATAAACTTGTAATTTCCATTTATTACATTATTCATTCAAATACTCTTCAATATGTTCAATATTATTCCTTCATCCTGTTCCCTGCAGATAAAGAGGTGCGATTTAAGAAACCGCAGGTGCTATTTAGGAAACTAGTTACCTAAATGGCACCACTGACATGTGTTTCGAAAATGTCATTTTAATTAAAAAATATTAAATCAAATTCAAGGATTCTTCTTCATATCAAAGTAAATGTTCTGGGAATGTATCTCTGTGAAGGAATGCAGAAAATAAAAACCGTATTGTTCAATAAAAACTATAAATGCTAAAGTGGTGCGATATAGGCAACCTTACCCTATTCGGCAAATATTGCGAGTAGGATCGTTATTTTTGTCCATATCGATAGGAAAACTAATAAAGGATAATAAATTTATCCCTCTGGCGTATTTCAATAGTGTGGACGATTTTCGTGTAGCTTTAATTTAAAAAATCTTTAACTTTAAGCCACTGCGTGATACGAGTTGGTTGCAATACAGCGCCACAGAACAGCTCATCTAGCGAAACACACCGAGCATTGACCTCTTACATCTTTATCACGAGAAGAGTGTCTTAGCGGTGATGTTGCCGGACTGCTTAAACTGCTAACTTAATTGTCTAATTATTCATGCGTTTAATGATAAAATGTAATATAGATTTTCTATTCATTTGCTTGTACCCAATCGTCCCTTTTAATCTCCAAGGCTAATTAACTTCCACTCTGTATAATGACTTTCTGTGATGAAATGTCACGCTTTAAAGAGAAAATAGGCCTAGATGTGATATTTTCTATTTCGTAAGACAAAAATTTCAGTAGTGTAGAACACATGATTCTGCCCAAATAATAACAATAATTATTAATAATAGTAGTATAATAATAGTAATAATAATAATAATAATAATAATAATAATAATAATAATAATAATAATAATAATAATAAAACTTACCGTACATCGCTCTCCCCATACCATTATCACTTCACTACACATTGTGATGTATGTATGTATGTATGTATGTATGTATGTATGTATGTATGTATGTATGTATGTATGTATGTATGTATGTATGTATGTATGTATGTATGTATGTATGTATGTATGAATGTATGTATGTATGAATGACTATGTACTCGTACAGTGTTTCATTCGAACTGCAATTGAACATACATCTAGTGGCAATGATAAATAAATTATTTATAATAACAAATTGCAATGCTGTTATATAGACTACAGCTAAAGAGTATTGAGTACGTAATGACAGAACATAAACGATTACAATGAAAAAACTAAATACAATGTAAAATTAATTTATATTAGTCTAAATTTATAGAGTAACTTCACAATTACAAACTGAAGTAGAATTATAAACTTGAAACACATTTCTAACTATAGCCTGCCGTTGTTAATTGCATGACAATTCATGTAAGTACATGTAAAATTAAGTAATTACATGTCAACTTAATTAACTACATATCAAATATTTACAAATAAACTTCATTAACTAGATGTCATGTTAGATAATTGCATATAGAATTAATTAACTAGATGCCAAGTAAAGTAATTATGTAATTGCTCAATAATAATAATTTATTAGATATAAAAGTTTGTCTGCTCGTTTTCATTTATTCACTATATTTATATTTAAGTATGAATAAGGATGTAATTGTTTGCCTTATTTGAACTGTCCTATCAGTGAAGCGTGGTGAGTCATTGAAGTTATGGTTTACAATGGCAGTGAATAGTTTCGATCAGCGGTAATTTATAGTGTCATTGAAATGTGTTCTATAGTGTCAGTGAAATGCGTTATATAGTGTCAGTGAAATGTGTCATATTGTCAGTGCAGTGAGTGAGATGTGTTTTAGTGCCAGTGCAGTGAGTGAGATGGGAGTAAAATGAAAGATTAATTATCATTACCAATGTGAAACTTATGTAGGGCCTATACATATGTGGGTTGTAATGGACAATTAGGTTCACTGATTAATTAGGTTATTAAATGTATTAGGCCTATTATTAATTGTAATTATTGTGTAATTTATTATGTTTATTGTGTATTTAAGTTGTATTGTGTATTATTTTTATTGTGTGTAATTAAGCTACCACTGCCACCGGATGTTTGCCCACTTGCTGTGCACGGACGCACACAGACACCTTTTACCTACTTGAACTCAATTTTTTCATTTCATTTTTACTTTTCCTCGTCCTTCTTCAGCACCATGCCTATTATCCCTTGCATCCAAGTAAGTTTGTTTCTTCTCTTTTTTCTTGCTGGTAAAGTCCGTACAGGTATCTTTTAGAAAGCATGGTATTTGTCATTTTATATCAATCCACCAATTTTATGTTCTTTTTCATCATTTAATCGATAATAATCATTATTTAGGTCTAGCTACATAGTTCATCAGTTTGTCTCTCCTGAAGACCGCCTCCAAAATTTATTTTATGTGAAACATAGCAACTGCCTTTTAAATAAGATTAGGCCTAAGTTGTCTTACAAAAAAGAGCTTACCTAATGCCATCATGCCGCACATTTTTGGGTAGACACTATTGAAGCATTTCATTAAGTATAACAACATAGTCACCTAGCGTCATGTCCTTTATTCTGATACGTCTGCAATAAACAATCTGTTGTCTAAAATGATTTTATTGCTGGATGAGTATCGCAACTGTACAACACAAACTTTCTTCTGTGAAGGTGCGGACGCCGTCCGATGTCGTTGCTGTCAGGCGTGGGAATGACGGTCTGCATGATCGGACTGGCCGTGTACTTGCAGATCGTCCCCAACGGCTCGGAGACGGCGCTGCAGCACCAGCAACTTTCCACAATCCCCTTTGTTCTACTGCTCGTCTATGTGGTGAGTTCACTTTGCCGACGGGTCCACTGGTTATTTACAGAAAGATGTCATTTCATTATACATCGTTTAATACTTGATTCCTTTCTAGTTCGTGTGACCCAGTAGCTGAGTAATGACTAATCAAGACATGATGAAGAAATATTTTAGATATTAAGTCTAATTCAGTTCTTTCTGACAATCTCCTTGATCCGATACTGTCACTAGTTCATCAGTTTTAATATACTTTGTCAGTATACTTTGAAAAGTGAAGTTTGATAAATTGCCGTGTTCCTATTTGTCTATTAGTCTCACTTGTGGGAAGGGGCAAGGGCTGGGACTGAGCTCGCACGTAGGCCGCGTGATGAACCTGTTATACTACCCGGAATGAAATGATGTGTATATCCTCTGCCCTAAGATCCCTCGAGGGCAGCGACCAAACTCCCTTACAGCCTACAGAATCCCTTTACCTTTCCATGTAGACAGTACCACGGTCATTCAATGCCTCAGGGAAGAGACTACGGTACGAAGCACTACCATCAGCAACTAATGAATACATACCACGGAGTCCAAGTTCAATGGCGGTCAGTCGGAAAAAAGTCAGCCAGATAAATTGTCCCAACCAGGATTTGAACCAGCGCGCTCGTTTCACGGTTGGACTTGATAATCGTTACTCCACAGTCGTGGAAAATTACCGAGTTTTACCATCCGTTTACATTTGACATTTTCTTCAGCTCCTTTTCATTTCATTTTAATATCTCAGAATAAACTACTCATTCCCACAAGAGGCAAGTCCCATTGAATAAATAATCAAATCAAGTTTATGGCATTTCCTAGAATCAGATCAATCTGCATAAAATAATACACGTCCCATAAGAATATATTATTGACACTTACACAGGAAAAGAAGTAAGTGAACTTCAGGAAATAGAAAAGCACGTTCTGAGACTAATAGCGGAAGTGATATGACGAGACAAATTTAGTGTGGAGAATTTCAGGGCTAGTATTAGAGACCCTAGAATCAAGTAGCGAAACTAATTAGTTTCAGTTCATTTGTTCATTCTGGATATTATTGATTCAGTTTCATTAATATTGCACAATATCATCCATTAAACTCGAAATGTGCAATATCTCACAAATGTTGTAATTGTGTTACCGGTTCAAGGCAATGTATCCCATTAATGATCGTATAAATCTCATTTGTGCAAATTCTTACATATGGTATTCACACTATTTACCTATCTATGCTCGGGGATGTAGAGCGGACGTGACAGTGCACAGTGCAGCTGTCCTCATGCGAGCGTGGAAATATAAAAATATGTATGCATTGTATTTACGATGAGTGCCAAAATGTTGCTCCTATACTAATCATTATTTTATATAGTCTAATATGATATTGTGAATTTTATTAGTAACAACAATGTAATTTATTCGCCACAACAATAATTCCTTTCTACAATTCGCCTTAAACGCTCTCGTCAACAATTGGATTTTCACTTAACACAGTATTCGTTATAGCACTCCACCGACGACAATGACAATTTACTTGGACTATTACGCACAACAATGAACTGTTAATCTTAACTAATATTTACAAAGCACTATTTACAAATCAGAACTATCAGTTCTCAGTTCACAGTTCTTCTATCTCAGTCACTCGAGTTCACAGTATCTCGAACCACAGACCTCCAGAGACAGTTCACTGTACTCGAACTCGGGTCCCTCCAACTGCGGTCCACTGCACTCGAACTCAGGTCCCTCCAACTGCGGTCCACTGCACTCGAACTCAGGCCTTCGGATTCTGACGCAGATGCGGACGCACACTCGAGTCGAACTCCGGCACACAAGTCTGGCTTGCTTGCTCTGGCTTACTCACTGACTGAATAACTGAAAACTCAGAAACTGCTGTCGTTCCTTCGCGACCGTAATTTATAACTACAGCGACGTAGCCTCGAAAATTCGCGAGTCTTCCACTTCGACGGATTTCTGGAATAGTCGGGAAGGTCGTTCCACATTCACTGCGTTAAGTAGCAGCTGCGCGCGCAGCCTCCCCTCGAGTGTAGGCCCCTTTCCCCGTGAAGCCCGCGCGCCATCCCAAAGTGCTCCGCGCGATCTTCTCTCTTGCGGGACGCTGGTCGTGAGTTCGATTCTCACGTCGCTGTCACAATATTTTTAAGTTATAAAGTTGAATTTTCGAAATAAATAGTCGCTATTATAAGGGTAAAAATTATTAGATTATCGTCATTTCGATAGTCTTTGCGTTCCGGTTGAAGAAATAACGGCAATAACATAAACTCAATTGCACGTACGGTATTTACTTTCAGATTTCGTGAATGAAGAAATGCAAGAGTAGGCCTAGATATCCATATCGTAAGGAACTCTATTTCTCTGTTTGCCAATACTCCTCAAACCGCAAAGCCTAAAACTTGAAATTTTTGGTAACCTGTCAACATTCTTTATACTTAGTTTCGCCATTTGATTCTAGGGTCTCTAATACTAGGCCTGAAATTCTCCACACTAATTTTGTTTCGTCATATCACTTCCGCTATTAGTCTCAGAACTCGCTTTTCTATTTCCTGAAGCTGACAGGTTACCAAAAATTTATAGTTATAGGCTACGCGGTTCGAGAAGTATTGGCAAACAGAGAAAAAGATAAGAAGGTCAAATATTGGAGTCACTTATGATATGGATATCTAGGCCTACTCTTACATTTCTTCATTCACGAAATCTGAAAGTAAATACCGTATGTTCAATTGAATTTTAATATTTTTACCGTTATTTCCTCAACAGGAACGCAATGATTATTGAAATGACGATAATCTAATAATGTTTACCTTTATAATAGCGACAATTTATTTCGAAAATTGAACTTTATAACTTAAAAATATCATATTAGGATATATAAAATAAAGGTTAGTACAGGAACAACATTTTGGCATTCATAGTAAATACAGTACATACATTTTACATTTCCACGCTCTCATGAGGACAGGTGCACTATGTACTGCCACGTCCTCTCTACATCTCCGAGCATAGAAAGATGAATACCATATGAATACCATATGTAAGAAATTGCACAAATGAGATTTATACGGTCGTTATTGGGATACATTGCCTTGAACAGGTAACAAAATTACTACATTTGTGAGATATTGCACATTTCGAGTTTAATGGATGATATTGTACAATATTAATGAAACTGGATCAATCCACAGAATGAACAAATATCATTTTCCATACATTCTATCCTTTTGCATCAAACAAAAGATCTCCGAGATTTGGGAAGACCTAAGGAGCATTTGAAAGATCAGAAACATCTTGTGATCAATGGGGAGAGCCTTGATGGTTATGAAACTAAATTCGTGTATGATGATGATGTTGGCATAAAAATATGTAGTATGTTATAAATAATGTTCCTTATATTACGATCACTTAAGCTTTCACTATATCAGTTGTTTAGGTACTGCTGATTTTTAATAAAGTTTAATATTTATCTTATTTCCTTAACTACTTACCTAACAGCTGCATTAGGAATTAAACATCCACAGATTTCGCATATACATTAGTTCATTTATATGATTCGAAATCAATATTAACGTTTAACTTTCAAGGAAGTTTCTACATCAAATTCATATAACTTTTCTTTATATAATACTTACTTACTTACTTAGTTACTTAGAGTCTGGCTGGGCGGAAGAGAAGGCCTACTGGCCTTAGCTCTGCCAGATTAAATACATAAATTATTATTATTATTATTATTATTATTATTATTATTATATTATTATTATTACTTACTTACTTACTTACTTACTTACTTACTTACTTACTTACTTACTTACAGGCTTTTAAGGAACCCAGAGGTTCATTGCCGCCCTCACATAAGCCCGCCATGGGTCCCTATCCTGAGCAAGATTAATCCAGTCTCTATCATCATATCCCACCTCCCTCAAATCCATTTTAATATTATCTTCCCATCTACGTCTCGGCCTCCCCAAAGGTCTTTTTCCCTCCGGCCTCCCAACTAACACTCTATATGCAATTCTGCGTAAAAATACATGACAGTCAAAAAGACAACGAAAGTTTTTCAGTGAGATCTAGTTTCAAAATATCTTAATTGTGACTACAGAAATATTTATTATTCGCTTGCGTGACTAGCGATGGTGGAGATATTACGATTGTTGATCATCCAGTAGAAATGTACCTATAAATGATTCGGTAAAAACCAAAGTTAACAGAATTTCGACTTCTTATTCTGCTCCACGGCTGGAACAATACCCATTCGATTTAAAAAGTTTGCGTCTACGTACTGATTTGTCTCCCCTGACATTCCTTTCCTTCAGAACGTCAGATATAAAGGGGTGAGTGGAAAAAGGATAACATTAAAAAAAAAAAAAAAAAATAAACTGAAATTGCATTTTGTAGAATTTTGCTTATCCAATGAGTGTATAAAGGGGAATATTCCAGTCTCATACCATTATTAAAGCCAGCATTAAAGCTTTAGTTTAGTGGAAGAAGGATAACATTCCAGGAATGTTATTTTTTTCTACTCAGTATTGCATTGACATAAATTCGAGGTCACAGTTTTCTGCGATGTGACAGAACATTTTCAGTCATTAAACGACAAGTTCGAAGAAGATTAGATCGAGTTTACGCTCCAAATCAGTATGATGACATCATTCGAAATGCCAGGAAACTCAATCCTCCATATCAAGTAAAGAGGCTTCAGAACAATCAGCTACTCAACTTTAAACACTGATGGCCACAGTATTTCAAGAAAAAATGTAAAGATTTGAGAATAAAAACCTAACATTCAACATCAGTAAGTAGAGGCAACTTATATTCACTCAGAAGATGAAATGTTGTGTCAAGGTTTCAGAGTACATTGATGGTTTACACCATGGAAAACATTCAGGTTGAAAGAACAAGATCATGACGTGGGAGCTCCCCACTACCACAGCATATAATGGGAAACTTGGAATCAATGTGAAAAAGTTAGAAGACATTTCAAAAGTCATTCCCTGCATACGTGATGTGTACAAGTCATTCTATGAAGACAATCTAAAGTATCCAACTTCAAATACAGCAGGCAGTGATAAGGATGAATAAAGATTCATGTTATGGTCATCATTGTATAGAGTAAAACCATTTTAAAGCGTTCATTGTAGCATTAAAGATTGTATGTCACAAAAACATTATAGTTAATAATTTTATCTGTTATCAAAACATTGAGTGGAAGAAGGATAATATTCCACCAGATTTAATTATTAATAATTATTAAATAAATAAGTATTTGACTTTGAGGTTGTTTGAGTGAACACTTGATGGCTAGTTCTACAACTGCCTAACAATAAATGTTCCAATAGAACCCTTGTTTTTTTCTGTAATTTTTTCTCCCCCGCCCCCACAAACTAGGGAAGTTGGAATGTTATCCTTTTTCCACTCACCCGTTCAATTAGATATTATAGCAACAACATATGATTATTTCTGTCGTCCACACCTGTGGAGTAACGGTTAGCGCGTCTAACTGCGAAATCCGGTGGCCCGGGTTCGATTCCCGGTCGGGGCAAGTTCCTTGGTTGAGGTTTTTTCCGGGGTTATCCTCAACCCAATATGAGCAAATGCTGGGTAATTTTCGGTGCTGACCCCGGACTAATTTCACCGGCAATATTAGCTTCATCTCATTCAGAAGCTAAATAACCTAAGATGTTGATAAAGCGTCGTAAAATAACCTACTAAAATAAAAATAAAATATTTCTGTCATCTCTGTTTTCGTATTTCAGTCTTTCTTTCTTGAAACCGAGATTCGAATTGCAGAAACAATAGCCATGGTATTTTGTGCTGTATATTCTTCTTGTTTGTTCTCTGTATTCTTCATTTTTTTTTAATGTCTTGACATTTTATTATGGTGCACATGGTTCACAGGTGGCTGGTGCCATAGGTTTCCATACGCTGCCGTGGGCGATGTTGGGCGAGATGTACCCGCCCCTGGTTAAAGGAGTGGCAGGCGGCCTCACCACGTGCCTAGCTTACCTGTTCAGCTTCGCCGCACTCAAGATGTACCCCTCTCTTCTGCAGCTGTTCGGAGGAGATGCCGCCAACCCTAAGACGTCGTCGTCCGAAGGCGTTTTCTATTTCTATGGCGTCGTATCTCTGTTGGCGACGCTTTTTGTTCTAGTCTATCTGACGGAAACGCACCGCAAGACGCTTCAGGAAATCGAGCAAGAGTTCGTGACCCGGCCTATAACAAGGGGTCACCGAAAGTGGCTGCGTGACTAAGGACTAAGAGACTAAGTTAAGACATCACAGATTCTGTAACTTAACTGTCTGGATCCGAATTAAGAGCAGCTGTTCACATAACATTTTCACTCTAAGTTAAATATTTAAAGTGTCGCAAATAATTACTCATAGCACTGTCTAAGATCATCATTACCATCACTGGTATCTTTCCAACTTGCGTAGGTCCTGTCAGTTCCTTTCCATTTATATAAAATTATTCAAATCTTTGTAAGTTTTCCAAGAGATTTTTTTTTTTTTTTGCAAAACAAGAGAGGAAATCTTAATTACTGAAGAGGTGTCACGACTCATTGAATAGGCTAATATAAGTTATGACCTACAAGTCTGTTAGGCACTTGCTTTACCTCAAAGTGTACATTTGATTGAAGGGGCTTCGATAAATTTAATTAAAGAAAATTGAAAAGAGAACGTAAGCTACAAACACAAATGAAGGAGGGAGATAATCGCGAAGCACTATACAGAGTGTTTCAAAAGTGATTGGAAAATTTTAAGGGTGAAAACTATCCATAATTGTGAAAAAAAGAAGTATCAGTCAACAATGGGAAAATTTTGAGGGTGAAAATTGCGCATAAATTAAAAAAATATATATATATATGAGTCAAAACGTGTGACGAGCTTGCAATGTAATGCAGAATTTCTTTTAATATTCCTCATTCATTTGTTTGATTATACGCATTATCATTTCTTTAGGCCTATTTTTCCTTTTCATAGTACTCTGAGATAGAATAAATAGTTTCAAAATGTTAATGAAAAGTATGCGGGCATGCACTTCATGTACGGAAAATACTACGACATTGCACACGAAGCTGCACGCTTGTTACAAACACTGTAGTTTTCTTCCATAGAAAGCGGCCCAATAAACGCTCATTCACAAGCATATCAACGACTCAGAGAACACGAGAACTTCTCTCATTAAGCATGAAGTGGAGCTAAATTAATGGAATACCTGCACTATCTCGCCAACGGCTCATTTACGGACCCAAGTTGACTGAGACTTTTTGCTTATATTAGTGTGTAATATTTAACATTATATTTTAGAAACGCTTTTGAGACATCCTGTATATCTATGAAGACAGAGGAAGCTCGTCGCACTTGAGTTTAAGGGTGATATATTTGTGACGTTGCAGTACATTTGCAATGAAATAGAAAGTATAGTTTCTTTTCATTGATTACGATGTTTCCCATGTAAACGAAAAAACAAAATATCCACAATTATTAAAAGGAATTCTATCTTGATTTGCAATTTTTATGACGCGCAAAACTCAAAACACACTAATATAATTGTGAATTTTGCAACGTTGGTAACATGCACGTAAATGTTATGTTTGGTACCACAAGACTGAATTCGGAAGTGCAGATAATATGCTTAATGCACCATTATTTTATCGTGCTTATTCCTATAGGCTAACATCGCACGTTTACAATCATCTATTGAACTATTTGAAATACATATGACTTTAAAATAAAAAGCGGAAAACCCTATAACAGAACGCAAAATTAGCATTCGCTGTCACAAAGCAAGAACAGAACACTAACGCTCATTGGCCATGACGTCTACATCATTTCCTCTTTGTTAATTGGTACGGTGTATCGACAGTAAAAGTATATCTTTCCGCACAATATACTTCGAGGGATATCTCGCACTCAACGAATTTCGTTATTTGAGAGACAGAATTCGCACTAGGATTTGTTTGACGTCATAATTATTTTCATAAAGGTCAAAGTAGTAGCCTTTGTAGTTCAATTGATAGAATATTGGTTTATGAGAACTGCGAACCCGGCTACGAATATCGGTGATGGCGGAGTATTTGTGATATATAAAGCCAAAGTTGCCGAGGGTATTCCTGGGTTCTTCTGTTTCTCTCACCATTCCACTGTCACTCTCCTTTTCAGTATTCCTCAACATTTCATTAGCATATACCCAAAACGGTGTGATATGATATCTATTGTGACTGACGTACAAATGACATCAGTCTGAGGAGGCGTAGATGCTTTCTGGCTTTCTCAAGGGTGAAAGGGCAATCTAGTTGGACGTCATTGGACCCTTGAGCGTACATGGCTGAATCAACAGATGGTATCTTAAGGAGTGCAAAGCAAAATATGCATGTGGCTGCGTTGCTGATTCCACATCCGTAAAAAAAAAGAGAGAGAGGCAAAAGTACCATAAGCCAGTAGAAGAAAATACTTGGAAGGAACCGCTCAGTCTTGAAAAAAGCAATGTTTCAAAGTGATGGTTTATGACTTCTTTCATTGTAATTCAAAACAATTTTCTCACATGTATGGAATACAATCACTGTAGTTACTTTTATGGACTGGTAACAATAATATGACTGATGTCGCACTCGTCGAATTTAATCCGTGTATTTTATTTATAGGTCTGGTCACGCTACGAGAACCATCGGTTTCTGCAGCATAACACAATAACATTCTTAATTTGTTCCGAAAATCTGAACTGACAATGGGTCAAGTGTAGGGGTAGCAACATGCCTTCTACCAATGATGCCACTCCCTCATCGATTACCATTAATTCCATTTTATTCTTATTCTGTATAGTTACTTTTACAATTGGGACAAAACAAAACTTTTGTGAGTCATTCATTGGTGCACTTATTCCAAATATTTCCCAAATAGTGAATCAGTTTAATATAACCTGTCCTCCACTATATTAGTTATCATTCAATAGTTAAAGAGGTAGGCCTACATTATTTTTATTATTATTATTATTATTATTATTATTAGATGATAATTATTATTTTCATTCAATTGTGTATTTATTCTCATCTCCACGCTTAAGATAGTGTCAAGGAAAAAATCATTTTATTCTTGAAGGAATATTCAAAATATAGAATATATTCCATGGCCTGTACATAATTTAATAGATTTACGAGTATATCTAATTATATGTACCTCGGTCCTTTACAAATCGAAGTGTACGACACCAACATTGTAATTATGTACGGTAATATCAGTTTTAAAAATTATGCCATGTTTACAAGTTAGCAAAATCCACAAGAAAATAATAGCATCCATGTTAATATTTAAGCCAATCCATAAAAGACAGCAGCTGAGAAGAAAAATAATACGCTATTACATTTCATTTTACAGTAAAATATAGTGAGTAGCATTACATTACATGACTATTTTGTTTTATATGACGTCATTCTATTGTAGACCAATGAAGTGTAATGAAATTTTGAATTCCAATCAATCACAGTCATAAATCGCGATAATTTTTGCAACTCGTTTTATCACAATCAATTTATCGTATGGCCGTTCTTTTGTTTAGTCAGTGTCGCAAACTGTAAATTGATGAGCATGAATCTATTAGACCGGTAACACACTACAGCGAGATATGTAGGCCTAATGCGTTTATCGAGCTATGAAAAATGCTTTCCTTTAGCACGGAGTAACGCTCGAAATAAGGCATAGTTGACATTGATCGGCTAGCGATTTTTTGTAAACGTAGCTATCCCACCACCTGTATTACCCGTTCCCACAGGTAGCCTCTAAAATTTATATTACGTGAATGAAATTGAACAATTAATAGAAAATCAGATGTTCAAATTGATATAACTTTATTTCTAACAGCGCATGTTGTACAAAATTTAAAAAAACTAACTAGAATTCGTTGTATAAATAAATGTAAAATATCAGCTTCATCCTATGAAATATTTATTGAAAGTAAAGTTATATATCAATTTATTTGTATTTAGTGGAATTATCTTTAGTATAAAATTTGTTCCGCGACCTATCACCCTTTTAGTTACACGACACTTTAAAAGAAAATTCTGGGCGCTTCTATTCTAGGACAACAGTCAGGCTACACAAAAATGTCGTGTTTCATATGCAAATAAGACAGTAGAACCCGATCTAAAAACTAGACAAAAACGAGTGGAACGAGAATGTTTTGTGACAGGATAAAAACATGTAGACTATGAAAACCTAGCGGAACAAGTGAATGTACTTCTGTCATCGTTGCATATCAAATTAGATTTAATGAAGCAATAATAATTGAGGGGCTTAGAACAAAAAGCAGGTAAGTGACATTATTAAAAAAAATTAGGTAAGTGCGTGTTGTGATAGCCCAAAAGGATGTTTCTTTGGGATAAAATCAGGTAAGTGATCACACTTTGCAGTGCTGTTATATGGGCATCATTTCACCAGACTAGTGTATAATATTTCATTGCATGTAGAACTTTAACTGTAATTTCCTCAAAACTAGGTTTCTGTCACTTATCTGCTTTTTGTTCTAAGCCCCTCAATTGTGAAAGATTTGACATTTGTTACAAGTTATTTAGTACAAAGTTTCTTGTTTTTCTGAAGCTAAATTAAATTATGGATTTTTTATTCAGCCGCAGATCAGGAACTTGAGGCCAGATGTCTCATTTGAAAAAAACAGTGACTAATGCTAAACCAAGCTGGGGTGGACTTGAAAGTGTTGTTAGTAAAGCCCGGAATTCCATGTAAATGCATGGTTTTATATAAGCTGGTTACACTACTCGAACTTAGCAATTGCGCGTTTTATGACGATTCGAAATAACCGTATTTTTTCCGTGCATATATGCATGATTTGACTTTTTTTTTTAGAGTAAATTCATGCATAATGCATATTTTTGGAAGAATTTAGATTTAATAGCACATGTTTAGACTTTTGAATTGTATATTATGTCCTATTACCTGGCTTTAGTTCATATATTATATATGGTTTCATGGCATCCTACCTGACTAATCTTTAGGCTTTCCTCTAAACAATGACATTTCCAATCCCAAAACTCCCACTCGTTACAAATTGAAGTTCAAAATACTGAAAGAAAGGAAGATAGAAAGATCATGCTTGCAAACTGCAATTTTTTATACATTTGTGTCGAATTGTGAAGTGTTACTATAGCTCCTGTTAGAACTGCAAGAAGAGACCTTGTGTCAAAATGGATTGAGGAAAAGGAATTTCTAAAGACGGACGGTGATGTAGATTATTGTGATTATTGTAATAAAGACGTAGGCTAAGTACTCATGTATTTTAGGGTTTTGCGACAGCATTGCGGTTCACGTAACGCTGCAAAGTCGGAAGGTCGCGGGTTCGATTCCCGATGGGGACATGGCCATGCGGATATGTAAAAGACTTACAATTTGACCTCACTTTGTCCCAAATTTCTTCGCATAAGTATACACCTGTCATTTCTTGTGACGTAGAGGGATCATTTTCTGTGTTCAAGAATGTGCTTCAAATAAACACATGAGTTTAATTGAAAAAATGTTGAGAAGTTAAATAGTCAATCAATCAATCATTTATTATATTCCATAGAACTTACATGAGCAATGAAGCTTTAAGATGTGGAACAAGTCAAAATTTTACAATATTACAATTACAATTTTTACAAATTTTTACAATATTTTACAATTTTTACAGTTTTACAATTTAGTAATTTTCTACAGTGATGAGGTGAGGTCCGAGGATTCGCCAAAAGATTACCCGGCATTTGCCTTTTGGTTGGAGAAAACCTCGGAAAAACCCAACCAAGTAATCAAATCAAAGGGGTGAGATGAATTGATGCCGAGGACTCGCCATAGACCATCCGGCTTCAGTCCCACGGCTGGGGAAACCATTCAATGAGACCAAGGGAGATCCAACCCAAGCCCGAACGCAGCTCCGGATCAGCAGCACAGCGAGTCTGCCGACTGAGCTACATCGATGGCTCTACTAAAAATATATAATACATAACCAATCAGATTATTAAATTTACAAACGCAAACGATCATTCATCAGTTGAGCTATATGTGTAATACAAAACACGTTAATTAAATTTAAGGATAAACAATTCAATCAGTTGTGATATACAGAAATCGATAACACATATCATGCAATCTACTTCAAATTACAAACACAAACAATTTATAAATGGAGCTATATAGATTACTATTCAATTTAAAGCACATACAATTCATCGGCCAAAACTATACAAACATATACAATACAAAGTAAGCAGATGAATTCAATTTGCAAGCATACTTTCATTAAGCTACACAAATTTGTGCAATTAATATCAGGTAGATTAATTCAATTTATAATCATAAACAATTCATCAGTTGAGCTATACAGACTACTATACAATTTACAGCATATACAATTCATCAATTGAGCTATACAGACTACCATTCAATTTACAGCATATACAATTCATCAGTAAAGCTATACAGACTAGTATTCATTTTAAAAGCATATACAATTCATCAGCCAAATTATATAAACATATTCAATCCAATTAGTTCAATTTACAAACTTATTTTCGTTAAGCTGTACAAAATTGTACAATTCATATGAAGTAGATTAAATCAATGTATATGCTTAAATAATTCATCAGTTGACCTATACAGTATACTATTCAATTTACAGCATATACAATTCATCAGTTATGCTAAACAAAAATATATAATGCATAGTAAACAGATTGAGTCAATATAAAAAAAATATTTTAGTTGAGCTATATAAAATTGTACATGCCATTTAAGTAGAATAATTCAATTCACAGGCATAAACAATTCATCAGTTGTGTAGAAGGTATGAGTATGTAGAAATTTGGTTAATTCTTTTCTAAACCTTTTCTCATGGTTCTTCAAATCTTTAAGATAATAGGCAGTGCATTGAAGACTGTTTTACATGAATAGCGAACTCCTTTTTCAAAACAGCTTAGACTAACACAGGGTAGATGAAGATCTGATTTATGTCTTGTATTAAAATGATGAATGTCTTGATTAGTACTGAATTTATTTTGGTTCTTAGTATACAGCATCATTAGGAAAAGAATGTATTCACAAGGTAAGGTCAAGATTTCTAAATTTCGGAAAATATTTTTACATGATGTCCTATATGCACACCAGCCATTATTCTTATATCTTTCTTTTGTAAAACAAAAACATGTTTACCTTCAGACGAGTTACCCCAGAATATTAATCCATATTTCATTACAGAGTGAAAATATGGAAAGTATGACATTTTAAGTAAGTTTATATCATCAATAGTAGATAAGGATCTTAATGCATAACAGGCAGAGCTCAATTTACGAGTAATACATTCTATATGCGTTTTCCAGTTCAAGTGATTATCCAATTCTAAACCAAGAAACTTTGTGCTTATAGATTCTTTGAGATAAGTTCTATTTAATCGAATACTAGGAAACCTGAGCACTATTGTGTTTAATAAATTTGACTGCACTGGTTTTATCAACATTAAGTGCTAGTTTATTTGCATGAAACCATTCATTCATTAGATTCAGCACTTTATTGGAAGTGTTTTTATAAAATGATCGTATTGTTTGCTTGAAATAATCACACTTGTATCATATGCAAATAAAATTACACGAGATAAATTGTTTATAGTCAAGGCTAAATCATTAATATAAACTAGAAACAACAATGGACCTAAAATAGCATTTTCAAGAACCGGTCACATTTATAAAAAGCGTATACAATGTAATATATAACGAAAGGTTTTAAAATAGAAATTGAGTTTTAGAATTATAAAATCTTCTCATTCCTAGCATGCCTGTATTTATTTTGAAAGTGAAATGTAATTAAATTGCTTCATCTTATAAAGTTTTCTAACGCTCTTAAGGAAGAATGTCGTTAATACTCTCCGTATAATTCACGGAAAAAGAGGTATGAGTGTTTATGTTTACAATATCATCCAAGTATCTCATATGTTTATGCAATATTTCCCCTTATACCATGTATAATATTTCAATTAAAGTGAAAATCGTACCTATGGTTATTCTCAGCTTTCTTCTTCTTTCCATATTCTATTATAATGGCACTGCTAATACATATTACTAATATATTTCAAATATCGCACGATGAAGTAATTAACAACAGATCCCTATTAGAAACAGCGACAACCAAATTTCTTGGCTTAAAAATCGATAATGTGTTAAATTGGAAAAATCATATTAAAGAAATTATCCCCAAACTAAATTCAGCTTGTTTTGCTATTAGAACTATGCAAAAGATTTTAAATATCAATACCTTAAAAACAATATACTTTGCATACTTCCACTCGGTAATGAGTTTTGGAATAATATTCTGGGGAAATTCCACAGATAGTAACAGTATATTTCTATTACAAAAAGAGTAAATAGAATAGTAGTAGGTGCCAAATCTAGGGAATCTTGTAGGACTATTTAAAAAAAACTACAAATAATGCCCATGGCTTGTCAGTATATCTTTTCATTAATAGTCTTCCTCGTATGTAATCGTGAAAACTTTGTAACTAATTCAACAGTTCATAGCATAAATACACGTCAAAAAATGACTTTCATACTCCATCGGCAAGTCTATCGTGCTATCAAAAAGGAGTGCGTTACATGGCAGTAAACATTTTTAATAGTCTCCCTATCGATATAAAAATGAAACTCAAAACATAAGATTATTTAGGGCCAAATTAAAGAAGTACCTAATTTCTCACGCCTTCTATTCTGTAAGTGAATTCATGACATTCAATAACACTTCATGAAATTGATACTAAAACTATGTGTTGTACTAGTAGACTATACTGTAAATCTCGTCGGTATTTATATTTCATCTAGACTGTGACTATAAATTAAGACTTTATAATAGTATTAAGTTTTTTGACTTGTTCCATGTTCTAGCTGTAAAGCAATGTATGAATACCATGGAATGTTAATAAATACAATACAATACAATACAATACAATAAAATACACGATTCTGAAAATTGTACAAATAATTAACACGTTTGTTTTGCTTATTTTCCAGGCGAGGAAAATTCAGGTATACCACCTATGTATTTTAATTGTCTCTTTGTCGTGTCCGAGAATACGAGATAATGTAAGCACTTCCAAACTACACTCCTCTGCAGTCAGATTCTTTGTTTGTGAAAAACTGACACGTACTGCATCATAACTTCAGAAGCGAGTCCTTTAGAAAATTACATACAGAAAACACCATACTCCTCGCCTGTGAGTATAGGAGTATCCTTTTTCGTATAACAGATAAAACATCAGAGTCACTTGCAATCCCTTCAACAGACTTTGTAACGGTAAGTTACACATCACACAAGAGAAAACAGTTTAAATATGAATTTGAAAATAAACAATCTATCTTCGTTTACAAAGGACTTCAGAGCAAAATATGTTCTATGGAGTAGTTTGGATATCTCTGTTTAGTCTTAGAGCGACAACACGAGAACCAGTTGACATATAATTGCCATTCTTGTACAGTTGATTTCCGTATGTGTAGTTCTATCGTATGGCACAGCTTAAAATTCATTCCCAGCCATAAGTATTGTGCGCGCAAGAAAGAAACTAATACGCGACGCTTCAGCAAGACTTCGCTACGATTTAACTAGGCAACACCGCTTCACTCTCACTGGCTAGTCGACATAGACTGGCCTGAATTAGCTCAGCCTTATATGCCTTCTTATTCTGAAAGCGCTTTTTTTAGGCCACTCTTCCTTGAGTCTGGAGAACTGCTGAATTACCATAGAGCAGCGTTTCTCAAAGTATGTTGCCGGGGTTCCGTGAGCCCAACGTGATTTTAAATTTTATTTTATACTTTTTTTTACTTGGTTATTTAACAACACTGTATCAACTACTAGGTTATTTAGCGTCAATGGGATTGGTGATAGCGAAATTGTATTTGGCGAGATGAAGCCGAGGATTCGCCATAGATTACGTGACATTCGTCTTATGGTTACGAAAAATCTCGGAAAAACCCAACCAGTAATCACCCCAAGCGGGAGCGCAACTCTGGATTGGTAGGCAAGCGCCTTAGCCGACTGAGCTGCCAGTTGTTAATTTATACTTAGAGGACACTATAAAAATATATAAATGTTAAGAAATTTTAAATCAATAATAACATGAAACCACCGATAATAATAATAATAATAATAATAATAATAATAATAATAATAATAATAATAATAATAATAATAATAATAATATCTCAATAATATGCGTAATATTAATGTTTTTTAACTTCGAATACGGAAAATAACACTTATCACATTCATCACTGGATTCTCTACGTATGTGTCCACTTATACAGAATACCGAAACAGACAAAATTCAGAAGTAGAAATGAGACTACAACTTTTCGCCATGAAACTAGATTGTAGGTTTAAAAAGCAAACACATTCGTCCCACTGAACAGAATTATTGAGATACTAGCTTTCACTGGTCTGTTAGACTAATTATATTGAATACTAATGAAGTATTATAAGAGTTTCGCAGTTATAGTATAGGTTAAAAGGGGTTTCGCGGTGGAAAATGTTTGAGAAACACTGCTCCACTTTCGAGTCCATAGTGATTCCTTGTCGGAATTTAATGATCACACCTCGTATATTTTTCTCAATAATGAAGAACTTCGTTGCTTATTTCAACATCAGTAAGCATGCACTTGCGATTTTGATAGTAGATGGACGTGATTCACATAGTTGTAATCCTGACACTTCTAACTTTGCAGTAGAAAACGGATTATGCATGTTTTGTTTTTCTCCACATGCCACAGCCTGGCTTCAAACAGCAGATATGGGTCTGTTTGGTCCTCTGAAGAAAGCTTACAACAGTGGTGCTACAGCTTTCTTCAGGCAACATAGAAGATCTTTTACGAAAGTCGAGTTTGCTTTCATTGTCAAAGAAGCATGGAACAGATGTGTCAATGTATGTCTGGCTGTAAATATACCTTCCGAGCTTCAGGTCCTTTTCCATTACACATGAGTGTCATTCCTGGTTATGCTTACATTGGCACTGCAGCATCAGATGACAAACCTATAATTCATACAATTCCTTCCACAGATTCATGTGTCTGAGAATCTCCAAACATCATTCATCACCAGAGAGTCACATCATCTGCCAAAGACGTTACGCATAACCATCACAAATTGCATATGCAATATATAATATAGTTAATACAGTTATATTTTCAAGTATTTTAATTGTTTTTTCACTTCTTTCAGTTGACTGTGATTCACAACATTAATGCCCATTTTACTCCCACACTTGGGGCAATATGGGCAAACACATTAACTTGCATTTTCCAGTTTTCTTGCATACATTTAGAAGTAAGCAATATAGCAAAATTGTTAAGAAATATACCAAAGCTGTAAAATTAATTATTAGAAAAAAAAACAGAGAGATATTGCACCCGAAATAGTACTAAGGGATGCCCATATTACCCCCACTTCACTTATATCATCTTTCCTCTGGAAAAATAAACAATAATAAATTCACGTTTGCTGTGTAACGAAGTCTGAGACAGCATTAAGACATTCTTTCTTAGACTTTAGCAAAGTAATGAATTTTTTTGCGCAACAGTCGTGAGATGTATTTTCATTACTAATGTATAGCAAATCCCTATGATCTGGTAATTCCTTTTCACACATTCTAAGAGGAAACACATCATCATTCTCGTCAAGTGCAAACACATTAATATAAATGTCATTGCGTTGTTCAAATTATTCAATATCCTTTAATTCCCACGGGAAATTCAATACACCAATCATATTTACATTCGAAATCTGGTTTGTTCTCATAGCTAGACATAACTTTCTTGTCTCTATCGAGAAATTTTGATAGTATACAATACTTAAAATAATAGATATCACTGTTGGCAATGTTTACTAGAGATTTTGAATGATTGTACCTACGAGGAAGTTCTATATATGCACTGCCGCCCATCAATGGTGTACCGTATATTTATTTACTCGGAATTCTAATTTGTGCAATTTGACATAAAACAAGCCCGATCCCTTCATACTACACTCTTCAGACTCTTTGAGAATCTTTCCTTTTTGTTTGTTGACAAACTCTGTAACATTCGAATATTGATATAGCACATCATTCTTACTTTTAAAATTATGAAATATTGTCTCGCTGTGAACATTTGCAAACATACATTCAACAAATATGTTAAATTTTAATGCAAGCTGCTCTTTTAAATTTCTGTTTAAAAATATCTTCCATTTCATCAGCGACACATTCTAGAATATCTTTCAATTCACGATCATGATTTGTCAAATTTAGAGCAATATAAGTCTTCAAACGATTTTTGAATGCTCTATCTGATAACGTAAACACAGATCCGGAACATACTTGACTTTCTGTGCTTTCTGTGGGGGTAGATGATGCAATCATCCCGGCATTCGCTCCAGAGGTAGAAGTAGATAGTGCATTCATCTCGATATCCAGTCCAGAGGTAGTTGGCGTAACCATCTCTGATGTTGATGCATTCAATCCAGTGCTCATCACAGGTGTAGCGTTTCCATCCTCGTACAGTTCCTCATAAGCCCCTTTGATATCTGTAACCTGATACAATAATCAATCATTAATATTTTCATAAGTATTAAACAAACTCAGTACATGCTTATATTCACATCCTACTCACCATACTGTGATTTTGTACATGTTCAGCCATGTATCTTTCCACTTTGCCAATTGTTCCACATAATTTACATCTGAATATGATTGTGTTGTGAGTTTCTTTTTTGTGTCTTTCTAAATTCTTTTTGAATGAATAGTCTTTTGCACAAATATAACATTTGTGACCTATTGCATTGTACTTGTCCTTCACATGTGCTCTCAATTTCCATTTATGTGAAAATGTTTTATCCCAAAGGTCACATTTATTGTCCATTTTGTTTTCTTTATTCAGTTAATTGCTGAACAATATCACCTCCTCCTTCAATGCGTTGTTTCCTTTTTCTGCCCTCTTAGTTCTCTTTGCTGAAAATAATAATATGAGTTAGTCTTACATACGTTCTACATAATCAACATTCAATATCAGATCACAAAACATACACTCACCACTTTATAGTTGAGGCATGTTTTAATGCATTTCTTCTGCTACAATATATGTTTCCTCTTTTAACTTTCTTCTTCTCCTCAACAATAACTATTTTCACAATTCCTGGCATCTGTTAAAGAAAACAATTACAAATATAACCATTTTGCATCTCAAATGCAGATATACTTCATATGAAAAGAAAAATACACTTACCGGTTTGTGGTTGGGACAAGAATCATCACATCTCTCCCAGTGGACTATCAACGGTTAGTGTCACAACGTTTCCCACGACTATGCATCCATGACTCCCAATTATGCTTTTATAATCTCAGATTTTATACCATTACTCAGCAATTTCATCGTCGAACAATCGCCGGATATATAATGAGCAAGTTTGCATAATATTTGCACACATAGCAGATAGCGATTATGCGCATGTAATCAATACAATATTTGTGTAATATAAGACTCTGCAGGTGGCCATTATGCTACATAATCAAAAACTTTTTTTTATCATTACTCAGCAATTGCATCGTCGAACAATAGCCGGATGTATACTCAGCAAGCTTGCATAATAGTTGCACATATAGCAGATAGCGATTATGTACATGTAATCAATGCAATATTTGTGTAATATGAGACGCTGCATTTGGCCATTATGCTACATAATCAAAAACATGTTTTTTATCATTACTCAGCAATTGCGTCTTCGGACAATCACCGGATGTATAATCAGCAAGCTTGCATATTTGCACACATATTTTCCTGATTTTTATGGTACCTATATTGTGATGCCTGGCAGATAACGTTAATTGATGAAATGATTCTCCCTGACAGTTGAAGTTGGTTCAACGTTGGACCGTACTGATACGATATGCAACGCATTTTCATGAAATAGACCTTCTGCATAGACGCGTTTAAGTAAAAAAAATATTAGTCATATGATCAATAACGGCTATAATACTTTAGAATTGTTTCTGTGCATAAAATTTAATCTATGAAAATGAAATTAAATTAAAGGTATTTTATTCAGAAAAAAGACTTTCATCTTTCCCAACTACAAAACTGCCTAAGTGGACAAAGCATCTTCTTCGAACCTGTGGAAAAGAATTAAGGAAGAGACCAGTGGAGTGCTTTGTATGGAGTGTAGCGTTGTATGGGCAGAAACATAGACATTATGTCGAAGTGGAGAGAAACGATTGAAAGCATTCGAAGTATGGATATAAAAAAATAAATTATAACAAATTAAGTTGTGCTAGAAAAAGTGGATGAAGAAAGAAATGCTAGCACTATTAGGAAGAGAAACATAATTTTACTCGGTTACTGCTCTATGAAAGGATGCACTGGAAGAAGCGGTGAAGGGGAGAAACGCCCGGAGCAGAAGAAAATTATCAGGTGATAGATAACGTAAAGATATATGGCTCGTATGCGGAGGTTGGCGGAAAATAGGGAAGATCGGAGAATGCTGGGTTCGCAATGAAAGACCTGCTCTTGGACAGAAAACTGTGAATGAATGAATGAATGAATGAATGAATGAATGAATGAATGAATGAATGAATGAATGAATGAATGGTTTAAATTTATGACACATGAGCTTTTTTGAAACATGTTTCGGTATCAAATTTTACAATACACTGTTCCTCTTGAACGCATTCTACATTAGTTGCATTTAAGAAAATGTAGAATGCATACCTTTGGTTTGTACTGGAAATATTTAGCCTGTAAATTTCCTAGAACCTAGATTTGAAGGCATGAATAATAACAGCAGGCCCTATTACCTACATGCAAAGCGGATATTTACTTGACTTATGTAGCAGAGTAAACAAATCTCGTAGGCAACATTATTGACTTTATTAAAGATCAACAGAGTTTCATAGAATTGTATACAGTAGTTACATAATTTTATATTCGAACTGTCGCTACGATTAGGAAAGAGAAACTACTCCTTCCTCTGGGCTATATTTAGACAAAATTAATAACTTCTCTACGCAACAGATATCCATAAGAGTAATATAAGTCCAAGTTTGGTAGTACATGTACTTGAGTTCTGCTCTACAATGAAGCGTATGAAGCCAAGACTGACAGCAAACATAAAGGATACAAGATTGAAAGCTGGTTTGCGGCATATAGCATTAAAATATCTTAATCCGGATATTGCAAAAATAAATTAAGAAGCAAAAAAAGACCAATTCTTCCATAAAATAAGTTCTGAAGATACACAGACCTTGTTACACTGTTCGAAGAGACAAAAAAAGTTTGTTTGTAATGTAGTACTTAAGTTTGAAGTGTCCATGAAAATGGAAATCAGTAGACTGCGGACTTGGGATACCTTTACGGCGGCAATAGGTTGATGCCCAACGGAGATTAGACATGTGACGTTACTCTCGTAGGTAGTCTACATTTTTAAAGAACGCAAAATGATCTGTTAGCCGTCCCGTTGCGCGCTGTAGGAACCGAACCTAAGCCAGCAGAGTACTGTGACGTTAGTGTTGAGATTGTTTGCCACAGTGTTTACTGTACAGTAGAGCGTCTCGTTTAGGCACAGTGAAAACGTAAACAAAGTGCAGGTAACGTGTGGAGGAGGTCGAGCCGTACGATAAACACGATTCCTGGTTCGATTCCTCATAGAGGATGAAATTTTCCCATGAAACTTCGGCCAGTAGGCCCACCCAGCCTTGTGATGCACTTGGGGAGTTACGGTAGGTAGCGAAATCCAGTTACGAAAACCAGCTATAACGGCTAGGGGAATCATCGTGCTAAATGCACGGTACCTCCATTCTGGTTGGATGATCGTTCACCTCTGCTTGATATGGACATGAGGCCAGCAGTCTGCTGGTCGGTCATGGTCCTTCATGGACTGTCGTGTCTCGGATTATTATTACATAAAATGAAGACCTTTTACTGAAAACAGTCTTCCCAAACAAGAACATCATGCTCATTGCACACATTCTTAGAACATTTTGAACAACATTGAGCAATTTTTCTTTCTAAGTCTCGTAGGAATTTTCCTTGGGCGGATGAAGTCGATATCCACCTGCTGGGGCCGTTTGATTCCACACCGGGCAATTGCTTGAAGGACATTCATGTTCAAGTTTCGGTTGACTCTGTGCTTCATATGTGGTCTTATAAGTTCAAGGTTGTAACATCCGCCATGTTTGTTTCTTACGGCTGCTAAAAGTCGTCCTTCCAGATTTGTACAATATACAATAGTCTACAATATTAATTGTGATGAAGTAACTCCATGCATACTTCGGTACTGACGGATATTCCTCCTAGAGAACCTGGAGAAAATTTGGTAATATTATGAATATGTACCCTGTTAGAAGGTGGTAGTGTTTTACTCCACTGAGTTCCATCACTTCGCAGGCTGGGGCGTATTTTCTGTATGATTGATGTCAGATGCTTGATCACTACTTACTTCCTCATCACTACTTATGTACTATGCAATCTGAACTATCTGACACAGACCTGTATCCAGGTTCATTCTCTGAAGCTTCGCTAGATTAATTCAACCAATCAGAAATTGCGGTTGAAGAATTAGAATTATCTGTGTTTATTGTGGTACTTGCAGTAGGCCTACATCGCTTTTCTTGAGAACCACTAATTGAAGCCATACTCTATACAAAAGAATGAAACATTCTAAGTTTAAAAATAAATGTTTAAATAGAAATAAGAATAAACATTTGCATGATTTCTATTTTTTTCTCTATGAGGCGGGAGGGAAACATTCTTATACATCGCGACCTGATGTCTATTGTGCACCCCTGGGATGAGTTGTAGCCCAACGACTGCACCCACGCCGAACCGACCTAACCCCTAACACCCTAATGACCAGTCTCGTCATCCCTCTTAGTTCATGTACCATTCTACTCCAACAGCCCCCACCACATTCCCCCCTCAAACGGTCTGAGGTGTACACCACCTTTCCCGTCTGGCCAACGGTCTGAGGTGTAGGCCACCCCTCCCGTCGGGAGGGTAGTGGGTTCCATTGCTGTGTCACCAAATACCGTTCTTTGAGATATCCATGGACTGTCAGGAGCTGCGAAGTGCGTGATCTGAAGACCAAGAAAGACAACCGGAATGATAAGGAAAGGATGATGAGTGGGGAAAGAAAGTGGCAAGAATGAGTGAGGTTCCATACGGCTGATAAAGTTACCTGAAATTCATCCATAGGAGTGAGGGAATAATCCCGAAAAAACCTCACCCAGGCAACTCGACCCAAGCGGGAAATCGAACCCTGGCCCTCTGGGTTCGGGAGCGAACACGTTACCGCGAGACCACACCGGTGGACATGATTTCTATTAGTAAGACACAAAACACAATTAGAGTAATAAAAATAGTTACATTTCAAAGCTCTGAGGACAGCAGCTTACTCTGCCAATGTTATATCCGAAAATGGTTACAAATTAAAACGTTGCAACAACTGCCACTACGATACAAATGTGAGAAGTATCAACATTCACATATTAGCAGTAAAACATAAAATTGTATGGCTATATATTGAATAAAGGAGGACAGGCCTGAGAGGCCCCAGCTGTGCATTATGCTTGGACCATTAACATAAATTAATTTTAAACTGTTTATCTTAATGTAGGCTATCTCCTTAAATGATCATACAACATGTTCTTAGATATATTTTAGAAGATTACATGAAGTTTGGTGCAATTACATAATCTTTTAACACTTTTAAGAGAGTAATTAAATTGACGAACTGCCTCGAAAACCCCCGCCATGCATCCAAGGGTTAAATATATATTTACTATGATCGAATAAGAATTATTGATCTTGTTATATTCTTTTCATAAAAGAATTATAAGTTCTTGTACTTCCTTATTTCACTTGCCAGAAAGATTCAATTAATTTTCCTTAAGTAACATGTTTCAGGTACTGTAATATTTTTGGAAATAAAATGTAATTATGTTCTCAGAATAATAATAATAATAATAATAATAATAATAATAATAATAATAATAATAATAATAATATGTTTATTATATATTGTAGGCGACATTAGTCGACAGGATGCATCGCAACTAGGTTAGCCACAATTCCTTGCAAGTACGTTCATACAATTGTCATAGTTTTTACAACCAACACTTCATACATTCTGATATTTTATATCTTGTTACAGATAAACCCAGTCCTACAAATTGTTTTAATGTAAATGCAAAAAGTCAATACATATAACCTAGTGCAGTATATATGAACTTAAAAATGTGAGTATTCTAAATAGTTATTTTATAATTTTCATTTGAATAAATTTTCCATTTGAATACATTAATAACAGTTCCTCACATAATAAATAATATAATATATTACAGCAGCGGTTCCCAAAGTGTGCTCCGCGGAGCCCTCAGGGGCTCCGTCCGCGGAAATTATGAAGATGACAAAAATTGCTAATTTCATCTAGTCTCTAGCGGGGAAAGCGGGAACTACTTCCACCAATCGAAAAATACTTTCTGAGAATGTAGTTTGCGTTCTTCTTGCTACATGGAAGCATTAATATTAGATATACTCGTCACTGGAACTATCTCGATCTTTCTTGCTTGCCAAGTACACAATGATTCTCGAAATTTATTTTATTTTTTATATACTGGGCAGGCAGCGTTTGTTATTCATGGTACGTGGAATCTACAATGTATTGACTGTTACGTTACCTCAAAAAATGTATATACTGTATACCTGCATGTTAATTTGATAGCAGATGTGTTAGCTAAACTTTAGTTGAACCGGAACTGTTGCTTAAGACGGGCTCCCTAAGACCTAAGAGACATTAGTCATCAACCAGTGCTCAGTCAAAGGGAGATAACAACAGCTGCAACCTTACTTTCAAAGAAGATAGTGCGAATATGTTGAACATGATCCTGTCTCTGAGCCTACGATGCCTAGTGTAGAGGTATTGAAAGTAACAAACGAAAATATTGTGATTTATATTTGGACATGGCATTCACTGATTATGCTGACGAACGTTCACGGTGTGTGATATGTAACAAAGTTTTTCCCAATAGTTCTATGTTCCCTGCCAAACTTAGACGGCATTTCTCAATTCAAAAATTCACAAATAAAACTGCAGACTACTTCGAAAGAAAAAGTGACGAACTCCATGCAGTTCAGACAAAAATTTACCTCGTGTAAAAACAAACAACGAGAAAGCACTGAAAACGTCGTACTTGGTTAGTCATGACGAGGCTTTTGCTGGTAAACTTCACCCTTGTTGAAACTCTTATGAAACCACTATTAGTGAAGGTAGTGAAGTGCATGGTGGACGAGAAAACTGCAAACTTGATTTCCAGTGTGCCTTTATCAAATAACACAGTGCATAATGGAATCCAGAACGTATAAAAACGTAAAAAATATCATGATTTTCCGTATCAGTTAAACGAAGTTTTCGTTACAACTTGACATATCCACGACCTTTGCCGGATTAGCTATGTTAATGATGTTTGTGCGGTATGAATTTTCAGGTTCTTTAATGAAATATTTTTTTTTCTGCAACCATTGCCATCTTCTACAGGCGGTAATGAAATTTTTTCTTCTTCATTGAAAACTCGATATCGTGGGACAATTGCATTGTGTGCACAGATGGCGCAAAGGCCATGGTAGGTCCTGTTGCTGGCGCTGTTACAAGGATCAAGAAAGTTTTAAAAACTGAACAAGTAGCCACTGTGTACTACACTAACACGACCTCGCACGAAAAAATGTCAGCTTATTAAAGTAGGTACTAGACAACGCCGTCAAAATTATCAACTTTGTTAAGGCACGACCTTCGCAGTGTAGACTACTTAAAATCCTGTATGAAGATATGGGTAGCATACACAAGTCATTGTTAATAATATTACACACAGAAGAGCGGTGGTTGTCGCGCGGTAAAGCGTTGTCCCGATTACATGAACTTCGAACGGAAGTTTATTCACTTTTGAATTATCAGAACAGTTTACTAGCAGATTATTTGAATTATCAGGAATGGTTATACAAATTATGTTACTTGGCAGACTTTTTCAAAAATGAACACAGCACATACATACAAGGTAAACGGAAGACTATGTTCGATGCTGATGACGAAATTGAAGAAAAAGATAACGTTCTACATAGAAAGCGTCGACAATAAGGATCTTACGTTTCTCATTGACTTCAAACTTTATAGAAGAAAATAATGGTTTTTCATCATGTTCTTTTAATGATCACAATTTTATAATTTGAAATATAAGATCAATATAACGTTTTAGTCACAATTTTATCATATATAATTTTAATACCTGTACTTATTTAAATTTCAGATTGTTATTTATCATAGAGTTAACCATGTAAATAGTTATTTATTAATATATACAAGATTGTAAATTTCAAATCTTGTACGAATTTCACAGCAAAGATATGAAAAATTGTATAATATATTGTGAGTTAAATGCCTGATGTTGCCCAAGGGCGAAAACGTTTGCATTTCAATTTTATAATATGCAATGATCATTTACATTGTAAGTGTTATTGATTTTAAACTGTGATATGTCAATTAGACTGAACTCTAAATAAATATTATTAGATTATATTAAAAGATCATTTAGTTTTATTTAAAGGAGTAGTTCATTGTTTAGCAGAGATATCTGAGCACAATGTAGAACACTTATAAACAAAAAGCACAAGAATCATAAATGGGCGAATGTTAATGTCATCAGATTTAACTTGCTATTATGTATTTGTCCTCTATTATGAAGATTATTTACTTTAACATTAATTTCATTTGAGGTCTTAATTACCGCATTGTTTAAAAAAGTTTCTACGGTCATGATTTAATCACGTTGACTGAATATCACCAGCAATATACAGGCTGAACCGTAATTAATATAATTAATTTTAAAGCGTCATTCTTTGAGAAAATTCATAAAAAAAAAACCTTAGAACAATTTTCTTCGTATTTTTTTCCTTTTCGAGATAAAAATTGTTTCATATGAAATATTTCTTAGCGAGTTTTGTAAAAGTCACTGACTTAATTCCCAATATGCCTAGTCAGTTTAAGAGAGCAGTGTCTTATGATAATAGATGATTGAAAAAAATTTAGTTCCGTACTTTAAAAACGCAGAAATTTAATCTGAATAAATATAAATTTTATTTCTGCAAGGGAATTTTCCAATGTTACAGTGCACTTCTAGCATTGCAGCGTTCTGTCTGCAGATATTATTAGAAAGAAGAGATAGCCTTTGCATCATAGGTCGGCAGACTTGTTTATAAGAGCAGCAGGTCTCTCTGACCCTTGAGATATTCCTCTAGAGTCCAGCCTAAGGTGACGCGATGTCTGAAATAAGGTGGACAAAGTCCTTGGTCTTCATAGTCAGCTGTACCCGGTATCACATTTGTAAGGTGTTTAAGAGTTAACATTGTACAGGATGATACAGGAGGACTTACCTCCATTTACTCAGCTTAATTACGAAGATATTTTTGAGAAGAGAAATGTCATATAAACATAGGTCCTGTCCTCAAAATTTTCAGAGTTACACTAATTTGAAGTTGTCTGTAAAATACTTTTTTTTTTAAGGGTAATAAACAGAGAATGGACTATTCAGAAATATCATTTATTCTGAAGCTGAAAACGTGTTGTGAATTACTTAACTGCTTCGTACAGAAATTTTTTCAATTTTTAACTATAAAATTAATTATTTGTAAGCACTTGTCGCAAAAATTATTACAAATCACTCCACTTCTAGTGACTCGATTCCTTAAAGTTCAATTTTGCATCCTAATGTATTGTCTTAAAGAGTTTACAAGATTTACGTGATTTGTAACAATTGTTGTGATAAATGGGCCGAATCTTGGAGGTCGTTCCTTAGCGCAATTTACACTATAACATTTATGGGGATATTTGCATGTCGTTCTGTGGCATGGCGTTTTGTTTCGTCTCAATAGCTCTCATCTTCAATTGAATTGAAAGGGAGAGAAATCGGTGGAGAAATTTTATTCGTGTAATTTTACTCTGCCGCACTGGTTTGAGTCCTCATGGGCGAAGAAATTTTCTCTTGAAATTTCAGCCAGTGTATGGGAATGGTACCCACCGATCACCGTGATGCACTCGGGGAGCTACGATAGGTAGCGAAATCAGGTTGCGAAAGCCAGCTATAACGGCGGGGGCTATCATCGTGCTAACCACACGATACCTCCATTCTGGTTGGATGATCGTCCACCTCTGCTTCGACATGTGAACGTGAGGCCAGCAGCCGGCTGGTCGCTCTGGGACCTTCAAGAACTGTGGTACCACGAAAAAAAATTTTACTCTGCTCTTAAAGACAACTGAATAATTTTTTACAAACTGCTCAGATAAGATTCGTGCCTGCAATATAATGACTGGTGGATTTTACATAAGGTATCTTTATTCAGAAGGCGCCCTTTCGACTTCATATGCAAGTAATTTGCTTCTGTTTACAGTTCCAGTAGAAATTTTACATGTACATGTCCACTATCGTGTTTTAAAATACATACTATATAAAAATTAGCTTATGTTCAATTTTGAGAGATATTTATACAAACTGATTTCATATTATAACACAATCTGCAAGGGAACAAATCAGTGGGAGCTGAAAACCACGGAGTGACGGACGTCTGCAAATCTGTGAGTTGAGCCAGAAATACTTAAGTACGAATTTATATCATATGACTTCATATATGGCTTTCACTGATAGTTCAACACACAATGTCAGCTGCTTTTTCTTCTTCTTAATGATTGCAACCTAATTTCAGAATGTAGTGGCATATCGAAGTGCATGTTTTAATGAGGTCTTCCATACAACTAATTCAATTCTAATCCCCACGATTTTAGTTTCATTCTGACTTGTTCAAGTAATTTGCCATTGATGTATAAATGGATGTTATGGAGGGAAAGGAACTAGAAAGAAATGGTGAATAAATGGCATTATCTCTAAAAATAAACGTCCTGCACCTATGTACTATATAATTGATGTTATTCGTCAGAGTATAATTTAACCAGAGTAGTAGGCTTCAACGAACTATCTCAGTAGTTGGTAGGTGTTGCATCATGGCGATTTATTATGTGTTAAAGAAGAACAGAGCTTTGGCTTCTAGTTTTTATAACGCAATAATGTAATTCTGAAGTGTGGCAATTTTACAGAAAAGAATATTCTATGTCGCTTATTTGAAAGAAGAATGTTACAACTCAGAATTGAGCAGTTTTGAATTACTGCTATAGAAGGAATAATTTTGAAACGCACTTTTAACTGATAAATTGTCATAACTCACCTTACAAAATTACCAGCTACAGGATAGTTGTGACTTCGTTGCGGTCATAGAATTTCGTAATTAGTTTAACAAAAACAATGGCTTATTTCAATTCTGCTTTAGATTTTGCCTTGTTATCTTTAAGGCTGGTTCACAATAAACCGGTAACTGAAACGACAACGAGAACGACAACGGAAATAATGTTAAGATAAATGTATTTAAATGTGATCATTCACAATTAACTATTGTGAACCAGCCTTTACACGTTTAGCACGAAGAACGCTATTATCTTATGTTGAAACTTTATTGTCGAGAAGAGAGACAGTTAAGATTCGTTTTGTTTGTATCAATAGAGTATTATTTTAGAATGTGACTTTTTAATAATTAAAGTAAACATAACCAGGTTGCCATACTTTCAATTCATATTTGGAAATATGACGTTTTTGGATGAAAATTATTATAATCCCAGAAAGTCATATTTCGAAATACGAAGGTATTCGAGCAATCCTTGGATTTACTATTTCTACATATGTCGTTATTCCGATTAATCTTGAAGTCATTTTGAAAGAATAAATTTAATTATTAAACTGGCTTATGACACTCTTGCTGAAAATAAGTTATGGACATGCAAGAGTAGTTTGTAATACTTAGATTTATAATATTATTGTTAGAAACTTATGACATTATTTCAGCTTAAGATATTTTTAGATAATAAATTTTCGTAATTTCACCGTTTGAGTGTAATCGTCATAAACTTAGAAAGACAAATGGTGAATAAAGTTAGTCCTGAAATAAGATTTTCGTGAGTGATTTCGTGTGTGCTGGTGGCAGTAGACCATCCACGGCCTTTTATATCCACCGCAATGACCAAAAGAGTGTCCGAGTCTGCAAGTTATTCTTTATGAATTCTTTGTATGTTAATAGTCGTCCCATATACACGGTACTGGAGAAACAAGACAAGGTAGCGAATGTTCTTGCGGAAGGGAATAAAAGAATGAAGCACGGTAAGCAACCAAAAAGCGATGAGAATATTATAGAGGGTATTAGGCAGTTCACTGGTTCAATACCAAAAATAATCGAGTCAGTACAAGAGAGCAAATACTTCAAGACATTTCTTTGATGATAGTTAGATCAATTCAGAAATTAATGAAGATTACGTGGCCTATTATCTAGAGAATAATGTGGGGTTTGGGTACTACATTTTGTTTTCCGTTTATTACTGAATTTAACAATCTGTCGTCCGGAAAAATATCAATGCGATCTCTATAGGCCTACTCAATACCTTAATAAAGAGGAGAAGAAAAGAATCGAATGGAAGAAAAATACTATTAAAACTTCATTGAAAAAGAATTCCTGTATCCCGTACTGACACGAGAGGTGATAAGAATGCGGAACACGCAGCTATTTCAGTTTACGATTTGCAAGCAGTGATGCAATTACTCAAAAGTGATGTAACAGTCATCTATTAAAATTCGAAATTAAACATATTGAAGTTTACTGTCTATAATTTTACAAATTGTTTCCTGTGAATGTTATGTCTGGGATGAATACAGTGAGCATGTAGATGTGAACGCAATGTGAACATTGTATACTTCGATACTTGAAAGAGAAAGCTGGCACAGAGATTTCATATTTTACTCTGACATTTGCGCATGCCAGAAAAGATATTAAATTTGTGATTGCTGGGTATCTCTACGCAGTCTGGATACTTAATGTAAGAAGTATTACACCACAAATACCTCATAGCGGGAAACACGCAGGACGAAGGTCCATTATTGGTAAGAAAGTGAAGCGATAATTGAAAAGTGGACTCATGTATACAGCAGAGACATTTATTTCTGTGATTAGAACTTCGAGAGAGACTGGAGAACCATTTTACGCAAATGAGATATGTTACGAAGATTTCTATGATATGAAACAGCTGCAGATGGACATAGGCCATATTAATATGGGAGTTGTACAGATACAGATATAAAAGTACTGAAAGTTTTGAAAGGGTTTTCCAATTAACTTTCCTAAAAACTGTCATATTTGGGTGCTAATATTCAGGAAGCAATCGTCATCAAAAAGGATAAGATATCTACTATCAATGATGTAATCTTAGCTCGTATATTTACCGTAAAGCAAGGCATCTCCAAGAGGAAAATAAAAATCATTTTATAGAGTTGATTAATAAGAAATGAATACCTAAACACTATACAAATTGTTATAGCAATTTGTATATTTCAAGTAAATTTGTTTATTTTAGTAATCACACAGTAATTGTCATTTTATGCAGGCACAATTATTATTAAAATAGTTTTGTGCACACTGATATAATATAAGGTTGGTTATTTTTCAGTAATTCAGAAAGTCATGGAAATGGTATGTTATGCAGATGCCTAAATTAATGAGCTTTGGAATAAAGATCTACGAAAAGTTATTTCTGAAATAAAAAATTGAGTAAACAGTGACAAGTTTCAAAATGTTTTGTACACAGTAATATTGTACTTATAGAAATAAAACACTTCTTATTTTTTATCTGTACCATGTTAAATCAATTTACTTTTGACACAACTTGAAGAGAACTAATTTGTTTACTGACAATAAGGTCACATCTCAACATAATGCTATTCTATGAGGAATTTCGCAGCTAGAGGGTCATAAGACTGAAAGAGGTTTCTACAAAGAGGTGTAGAGTGAGCCATAGCTATCAATTAAGCTATTCTGTCTACTAGAATATAAATATGAGTGTCCATGCTAGCAACTTATCTTAAGATGATATTCGAATATAATTACCTAACAACGTTGAAGGACTTAAAAACCATTCAAAGTCTCCTCCGAAAAACCATGAATTTAGAGTAGTGACATTGTTATCACATATGAGCGATGTATATACTTCCATAAAACTTCATTCTTAAAAACTAAAAACCTTTACTTTTGAGAGGAAATAGTATATTTTGGCGTCAAACTCCACCGAGGAGGAGGAGTAGGGTCAGGCTGCTTTCTTTTTCTCAAACTCTGATGAATAATTTTAAATCGATTTTACTTGTTCACAAGTAACAATTACGACAACATAACACCAATGATAATGGTATGTAAGTATGTGTACAGGATGAACTGTAAGTAGTCATTAATTTCAGGGGGTTATTCTTTGAGATTTAAGAAAGCAGTGTATTATGTTAATAAATAATTGAAATAATTTAATTTTGTTCTTTAAATGTGCAAAATTTAATCCGAATAAAACTTTTCGTTCTGAAACTCTATTTTAAAATGTTCCGCAGAGATCTAAAACGTAATATTTTTCACGACATACTGTGCAGATTAAGAAATTAAAAGATAATAAGAGGATAGATGAATGAATGATGGAAAGAATGGATGAATGAAGGAATTAATGAACGAATGAATCAATGAAGGAAGTAACGAATGAATGGATACATGAATGAATGGATAAATGAATGAATGAATGAATGAATGAATGAAGTGAGTGAGTGAATGAAATATTATCATATATCTTTATGAATTAAAATTATACATCGACGACCTGACATGCTCTGGAATGTAATAACACGTTCAAAACATAACGAATAATATATTTACATAATAATGGATTTTGTAATCATCTTGAATTTATCATTTTCATAATTTATATTTATTTATTTTTTACTGAGAAAAATATAGATTACGACATAATCTTTCGTGAATCTTCCATTATGCTTAATATAGTCTCACATAATGAAGTTAAAGGGACATGCAAAACTTTTAAATATGGGGACGTTAATTTTGAAACTCCTCCCCTGCTGCCAAATAAATAAATAAATGACAGTCCGTCTAGTTGGGACAGATACGAGAGACAGGGATCGTAAATTCTGAGTTCTGAGAATAATCCTATAGTACAATATACCATACTTCATACACGATTGTGATGTAAGATGTATGTGCAGAGACCTGATATTATACTTGCATTTGTGCCCTAACAGTGACCTGTAGAATTTTTTCAGCATTTTTCCTCATGTCAATGACAATGTTTCCAGTGAACAATAATAATGAAACAATAAATGTATCAGGACTCAGGAGGTGAAGTTCTTCGACATGTCAATTTCTGTTGCTTCATGTAAATCTCTCACAATTTATGTATGTTTCATCGGGGATACAAAAAATTGTATTAAGGAATAATATTGTTTTCTGTTCGTCTTGGTAACTACATCCCATTGTAGAGGAGTGTTCAATCAAAAAGCACTAAGTCCATAACATTATTCTTTCAGGAGCAAAGAAATGGTATCTTCCAAACTTTCAGGTCTTTATTAAAACTTGTAAAATCCAATTGTAGTGTACAATTAAGGCATCGACTTGTAGCTGTCAAAGAAAACATTTTTTATTTAATATCTGAACTATCGACATAAATATTTTGGACTTAATACTTTTTGAACCAGCCACATTGAAAATAATTTTTTGAAACGAAAATCGGACTATAGAATTGCATAATTTAATTTGATAAGTTCAATGAACCTTATGAGGAGTTATATTATAATCCACTCAGAAACAAATATAAGGTTCCTTGTGTCACATTTTTATAAAACAACAATTTTAAGAAGGTACGTCAAAAACTATATAAAATATTGAATCAATTCCTTTACAGAAATGTTAATACATTTAAATTAATATCGAAGTAATATAATAAATTTTATTACTTTGTATTATAGATTCTTTAGTAAGAAAGTATAATATAAGATAACTTACCTTACTTATACCACTTTATATGTCTTAGTTTCTTTACTCTTCAAACTTTATCTTATCCCCATACTAGAGACAGCAACCGGTACTTTGAATTCCATACTAATTAATATTTAATTGAATTGTCCTCACGTATTATGTCATAAAACGCTGTAAATCTCTAACTGAACAGATTTCATTTCAACTTATTTTTAGTTGCCATTGTTGATAATAAAATTGCGCGAAACCGTCAGCTCACCCATGATATCAGGTTGCTTTGCCATGTGAATCCAGTAAGTTTCAGATTACTTCCACAAGGAAACACGTAGAGGAAAATACTAGATTATTTTCATCTATGTTACAAAGCTCTCTTTGTTCCAAACACCTCCATGGACTCAGCGCTATCTGAGAAGCTATTCTAGACTGTGAAGGAGTACTTTCTGAAAGAAACTGATTTCACAGGTCGATTCAGTTCTACAGAAACTGAGGAAATCCGTTTCGAACAGCATTTCGTCTCCGGATAACTGAGCTTTTTTTGATTCAACACTCCTCAATTAAGTAATCAATAAATAACGAAGAGCTACAAATTCAGAATGAATCATCATTTCCACTTGTTGAAGCTACAACATGTTAAATATAAGCATTACACATTTATTAAACGAAATAATGTTTATTTATTTTTCATGTGGAATCTTTCTTACACTACTTTTAACACTTGAAAATAAATAATTGGTTAAATGGCGATCTTACTCTTGTTAATTATGTAAGCATATGCGGCTTACAGCTGTTTCGGTGCTACTTGACACCATTCTCAGAGCCTTCTGTGTCTCGGCGCCATCTCAACTTCGCTACCTGTTGTGTGGGTACGTTCGTGTGATGAAGAGTTGTGTCAAATAGTGTGTGTTCTGAATTTGATCTGTGTTCACCATTTAATCAATTATATTTATTTTTATTTCCAGACTACGAATTATAATGGCGAAAGAATTCCGAGCCCCGGGTAAAGATGTGGTACAAAAAATCTGGCGAGAATTGGAATTAAATGAACAAAGGGTGAAGGAATCAGTAGAAGCTCTGAAGAAATGGCTAGCCATGGAGCCCCATCTGCCTGAAGAATCTGGTAGGTAACAAATATACACATATGTGTTACAAGTTAATCAATACGTTTGTTCAGTTACATTATTCTATTTTATTTCTGTTAAGTCAGATATGTTAGAGCGGCCATTTCTAGTCCCTAAACGAGATAGAATATCAGAGTCGCATGCGGGGACGCGCTTAAAAGATAACGTCACTGTTGCACCTCGTTTAAAGGGTATAAATGCCCTCGCCGAACACACCTGGATTAAATTTATGTCAAACCTTAACAATTCCACGCGTCTAAATCCAAGCCTTGATATATAAAAAAAACTCCAAATTTAATGAGTTATAGGTACAAAAATTTCCAAAATGAGGAACATTTCAACGAAAACTTCGACTGACCCCAAGATTCCAGAATACATTAAACTTTTCAACTAACAATTTGAAGTAAAAGACGAAATAACCCACAATATATTGCCAAAATTATTGTGTGAAAGTAATTTAGGCACTATATAAAATACTATGCAAAATTGATACCGAATCCCTCAGTATCATCATATAATTATTTTTATATCTTCACATGTGAAGTTGGGGGACAAGATGAGTGGATTTCGTAAATTTAAATAATGTTCCTCTTGAATCAAAAGAGATGTAATCCCATGCAGTACTAGTAATGTTGTATCTCTCTCACATAAGTGAGGAATGCATTCGCTGTACATGAACTCTTTCGTGTTGTATCTGAATGACCTGCTGCTGATCATTTTCCAAACGTATCGTCGGATCTAAAATAAGAGTACCTTGATTGCGTCGATCGATTGCCACAATGACCGTTCCTCCTGTTGTCTCATACTTACTGACTAATGAACCTCTTCGTTCAGTTTCAACTGTGCTTTACGAAGACTGGTTGTAATAAAATTTAGAAATCTGCAAAGTATATTCCGCAATAATGCCTCTTTTGGGCAGTAGTACAAATCATGATTAAGAAATTCGAATTTCTGGAAACCCGCCTGGCGGAATAGTTGGCCTATCAAGGAATGACCAGGAACGGATTGTACTGCTGATATGTTAGTGGACATCTTGATGGTATTAGTCCACTCAGAGGAGGGTAATGCTTTTCTGTGCTGATCCAAGAGTCAGATTTCCAATTTTCTGTGTACGTTACCACCCTTTTCCTTTTTGTGCGAGACGATACCATTCTTCAAATGATCTTCGTCACATTTCATCTCTTTAAACATCGTCCTGTCAGAGGATGGTTTTCATCGCTGAAGGGAAAATTTAAACTGTGAAGAGCTTCTTGTTTTTCAATCTCGAGAATGAAGATATTAATAATTTATTTTGAGAAGACAACTAAAAATGTTGTGCTGCGCATGGTCTGCCCATTCAAATTTAACTATTATATTTCTTGGCTGCATATAGTACAACGGTCGGACAATCATGTGATAAACATATAATATCCTTAGCACTGAAGCGTAGGACTCCTGGCTATCCCCCGTAAATCGTTGGGTAAGGTTGAATATCTCGTTAGGAAGGGAAAACGAAATAAACACCTTAAAAATTACAAATTACCTGATAACATTTATTGATTAAAAATCAGGTAATAACCTCTATATAAACTATATTGAAAAAACAACAAGAAAATTAGAAATATGAATCTTTATGTAGTATAAGAAATTAGTAAATATAATTAAAGTGACTTGGTAAAAAAACTATAATAAGAAAAGGAAGCGTCCCAAGAAAAACAATAACTGTAGTAAAGGCAGAGGAGACCCTAATATCAATCGACTATGAAACTACTGTCCCTCCGGCGACTGGCTAGCCGTGTCATATAAACCTCCCTGACATTCGCCATTACACATAAGAATTTAATTAACAGATTTTACAGAAATAGAATATTAATTTAACTAGTCCTCAATTCTATCATGTACTAATGTAGAATAAAGCTTAACAAAATGAAACAAGAAATATTTAGCGGACAATATAAGACTGACGAATGTCAGCGAATCTTTCTAAGTAAAGGCAAGTTAACAAGATAAAATTTAGAAAAGACAATATATATATATATATATATATATATATATATATATAATGTCGTCCACAACTGTGGAGTAACGGTCAGCGCGTCTGGCCGCGAAACCAGGTGGCCCGGGTTCGAATCCCGGTCGGGGCAAGTTACCTGGTTAAGGTTTTTTCCGGGGTTTCCCTCAATCCAATACGAGCAAATGCTGGGTAACTTTCGGTGCTGGACCCCGGACTCATTTCACCGGCATTATCACCTTCATTTCATTCAGACGCTAAATAACCTGACATGTTGATACAGCGTCGTAAAAAAACCCAATAAAATAATGTCACCCATGGACCCATGGTCGAATCCATTTATAATCGGCAGCAGGCCAGTCTCGGGATCAATTTGAAATCGCCTTCCTTATCCACACGACGGAACAAATTCTCTTTACATGAAATCGCTTGATCACACGGCAACCGAAAACCACGTCTTGAAGCAGTAGTACCAAAAAAAAATATATCAAAATCCACGGGGTCAGGCCATGCCTGTCCATACCCAATCATCATCCCAGGTCGTCATGTCGGTATCTGGATCAGTCCCCGCTGCAACCGTCTCTCCCCAGACAGGATAGCAAGTTTCTCGTTCGGACGCCTCTCAGTCACTGCCGAGTGACTTTCTCCTCTGAAGGCCTATTAGTCACTGCCTCAGGCACGGCGTCACGAGTCCAACCCGGAAAGACGCTTGTAACAGAAAAATTTTAAACAGAAGCATCCAATCACAAGCAAGACAGAAATCACGAACCAATAAGAAAGTTTCCTGATAGAAATAAACTCGCTCTTTATACATAGAAGAAATCAGACAGAAAATGGCGGATGAGAAAACGCCATCTATTAAAAAAATAAAAACTAAAACAAGGAAGTAAAGGAAATAAGGAAAGGGAGAAAATAAATCAATACAGAAAAACAGGGTGCCGGAAAATAAACGGCACAGCACTCGTACGAATAATTTCTTAGTGCCATACAAAAACTGTTTAGACATTTTATTAAATGTTGTACTTTGAAGTGAATAAATGATCCTCGGCCAAATATGAAGAGTACAGTGAAAAAACCTGATAAGTCACGTTTTATTGTTTTTACAGGAGAGCAAGTTGAAAGGTTCCAGACCCATTATATTCTATTTCATTTGGTTTATATTTGTTGAAATTTATTTTGGCTAATACTGTTATTCTGTTCGGTTAAACTACAAAAAGCTACATTACCTGAGATATTACATGACGTCTAACACAGAAAATCCATAATTTTGGGCTTATCACGTTTTTAGCCTATGGTTTTCATATGCTGATTAATAATGTTTAACTTTTGTTTTCGTTTAAGTAGATGACTGGAGGTTAAATTATCAGTGAAAAATCGGATAATAATTATGTTGATCAAATATAGTTTCGCCAGTGAAAGTAACTTTAAATATATAAGCTTTTGATTGGAAACGATGAAGACAATCTTATTTCCATAGTTCAGCGTAACGGAGTCACGATGAAGAGCACCCTTTTCCAGTTCTCACTTTTTGGAGTTATCATTTGGACAAATGTTATATAAATGTAGTTAGGTCTATGTGATTTTAATGAAGATGTTTAGTGAGTATATATCCTTCCCAATGAGAGCTAAGTCATCTGCAAATTCAAAAGCTGATACATGGCTTGCCGCAGAAAATAGCTGAAACCCATACACTTACTCAATTTGGTTCAGTTAATTCTTTAATGATACTATCAATTCCAAAATTAACCCTTCAGTGCTCGCGTTCATTACAATAGTAATCCATTGACATTTAAGCCTGTATTACGTCACCGCCTGTAGCACTGCGTATTTGAGCGTCAATGCAATTTCTCATCACAGTCTGAGGCATTACTAGTGTTTAGACGTATTTGTCGCAACACTTTGCAAAGTTATACGGAGTTTTATCAAGTTATACACATTTTTTCCGAGTGCATTACAATGGTAATCAACCAGTTTTTTGCTCAGGTAAGTGAAATAGTTTTATATAGTTATGAGTGATGCAATGCAGTAACTTTATGCAAAAATGTGCGACATCGTTCTATCCTCTTTGTAGTTGGCTCCAATGGGTACGGAAATTACAAACGACATTTGTATATGGCTGGATAAAGATCTAGATGATAGCATTGAAAATGAAAGTGATGATGAAAGCAACAGGGAAGATCTTTTGAATGAAGTTCACGATTCTAGTTCAGAACAAGACAATGAAGATGATGATGGTGATGATGAAAGACTAATGTCTATAAATAATGGAAACTGCTACACTGGTAGAGACAACACGACAATTTGGCAGGAAGAACCAATAGCTCAACGAGAGAGAAGTCGAGTACAAAATACTGGGTGTTTCAAAAATACGGGGCATAATTTCAGGTATGTATTTCCCACATGCAGACAATTAAAAAATATCATTACAACATGTGTCCGGAAATGCTTCATTTCCGAGTTATGGCCTTCACAACATTGAAATTCACCGGAACGTTTTTCTTTCCGCAGGTCGTTGTCATTACACAAGATGTTCAAAATGTCCACCTCCTGCTTGAATACAGACCTCACATCGATGTCTCATTGACCTGCGAACACGATCCCAAACTCCAGGAGTATTGCGTATGTCCTCAGGACATGCCACAATTCGATTCCGAAGGGATTCAAAATCAGGCACCGGAGACGAATAAACCAATGATTTTAAATGGCCCCACAAGTAGAAATCGAGAGGGTTCAGATCAGGTGAGCGTGGAGGCCAAGCAATTGGGCTACCTCTACCTATCCATCGAACGATCAGGAAACCTTCGATCCAAGTACCGGCTAGCCGTACGACTGAAGTGTGCAGGAGCGCCATCATGCAAGAAGTGAATGTGTTGACGATTGAACAGTGGAGTGTCTTCTAAAACATGAGGTATGGTGTTTTCCAGGAAGTTTGTGTACGCCTGCCCCGTAAGTCTGTTTACAAGTATATGGGGTCCAACTAATCGATCACCAATGATACCGGCCCACATGTTGAGGGAGAACCGCACCTGGTGATGAGATGGAACAGTTGCACGTGGGTTTTCATACACCCATACATGCTGATTGTGGAAATTTGTTATGCCATCTCGTGTGAACTGTGCTTCATCTGTAAATAATACTAAGGCAGGAAAGTTCGGATTTACACCACACTGCTGTAAGAACCACTGACAGAACCTAACTCGTGCAGGGTAATCTGCTGGTGACAGGACCTGTACACGTTGCAAATGATAAGGATACAATTGATACTCTTTCAACAGTCTCCAGACAGTCGTATGAGGAACATTGACTTGCAACGCTACCCTTCGTGTGCTGATAGAAAGAGTCATGTTCACAGCCTCCAGAATCTCCTCCTGTACTTCTGGAGTTGTAGATCTTGATCGTCCCCTTCCCAAACCAGGAGAGTTAAATTTTCCATACTCGCACAGACGGTAATGGAGACGTACAAATGTCTTCCGATCTGGACATTGTCGCTGTGGGTACCTTTCCTGGTACAAACGACGAGCCAGCGCAGCGTTGCCGTCCGCCTTACTGTACATGAAGTGTATCTGTGCCAGCTCTTAATTTGAATACATGTCGCACAGTCTAACGCCTACACAACACTGAATGTAACCTTCGCCTCGGAATGAACTGTCAGAGTGCCCTCTTAATGTCTCCTTTGACGGCAACAACCTGCGGAAAGAAAAACGTTCCGGTGAATTTCAATGTTGTGAAGACCATAACTCGGAAATAAAGCATTTCCGGACACATGTTGTAATGAACTATTTTGATTGTCTACATGTGGGAAATACATACCTGAAATTATGCCCCGTATTTTTTAAACACTCTGTATAGTGATTCATTTGCCGGGCCCTAAAAGGGCTGCAAAAACTGCACGGACACACACAGAGTGTTTTGACTGCTTTATTGATCAGACAATAATCAATGTAATAGTAAAGTGTACTAATATTTATATTGAAAAAGTGAGGCGTAATTACGGACGTGACAGAGATTGCAAATAAACAAATTACGTTGAAATTCGAGCACTCCTGGGTATTTTGTATCTTGCTGGCCCCTTGAAATCGTGAATACTGAATGTAAGAGAACTATGGGATAAAAATGGCACAGGGATAGAGTCAATTTACCTGACTATGACCTACAATAGATTCCAATTTTTGATACGATATGTCGCCGTTTTCTCGGGCCATAAACACTCACTCTCGGGAAAACTTTGGACAGTGTTGGTCAATGTGGGAAGAGTTGAATGGCATGTACTAGGAAACAGATCTATATACAGCTCTTCCGCCATTGTAGCATTTTGCTGGTATTCTGCATATATTAGTACCACATCAAACAAATCTTCATTTGCAAAAGCCTTCGTACGCTTACACATGATTGATAAATTAATAGCTATTAGAAATTGTACTTTGTTTTATTAACTGACGTAAACATCCATCTTTAATATGTGTCCTACTGTAAGTAACTGAATTTTAGCTTACCACACAGCAAAACTGAGCCCCTAAGATATGGTACGTACGTAGACAACAGTTGCACTTCCTTGACTTTCTTAACCCAGCGATGAGTACACAACTAATGAAATAAGGGTTGTGTATACTATTACGATGCCTGAATGATCAGACTTTCAGTCTGTCACGCAGACGGTCCGAGTTCTAGTCCCGGGATTTTTATTCAAAAAATTCACAGTGAATCTTGTGGCGGGCAAGATCGCATTTGGAGATTTCTCGCAGTTCTCCCGTTTCCCCATATTAGGCATCTACATAATTCAGCCAGAATTTCTCCAATTCTTCATCATGCGATAAGATTTCGCAACCGCCATCGTACGACACACGTAGGGGGATGGCCTAGGAACAAATTGGGTGGCTTAGCTCGAAAACTGGGTACGCAGCGAACCATAGTTAGTCAGCCGGTGTGTGCATGCAATGCGTTTGGATTGGGGATTAGCTCAATTGATATTAAAAGGCCGCAGTTCTGGATCATATTGTCTTCCTCCCGAAAATTTCATTCCATGCGCTGTGTATGCGACCTCCAGTTGTGATTTCAATAGGCTATTATGAAAGTTCGATGTACAGGGAGGAGTACTTCAGATCATTTTATAGTAGGAGCCAGCGATTTTGGCAGACGGATTTTGTTACTCTGAACTCCAGAGCGAGTTACTCACCGATGCAAAATCGGTTAATATCTCTGCAGCAAGCAAACTGAAGCTGGAATGGGTAGGACATAAGGGCAAACATACAGAGATCCGAGTGGAATTAGACGGACAGTCATTTCTAAAAACTATGCACATATAGGTAAACTATAGAACTACAGTAATCTATAATGTGTGCATGTAGTATATGAAAAGGGACCAGTTCCCGGCACACATTTTTCGAGATAATTCCAGTTGCTGCTGCATAGTCTTTTTCTCGTTACTATAAAGTATAAAGACAATCTATATAATAAAAAAATCTATAATCAACAGATTGACTGATTCATCAACTTAAATCTCCTTAAACTCTAAGTCTACGTACGTTCCTGTTAAACCTTAGTCAATAGATAAGACTGAACTTTACGAAATACGAACATTATGAGATGGATAAAGGGAGGCAATAATTATCAAAATAATTATACCGAATTATTTTGTTAACCAGGAGACGTGCAGCCTTTAAATTTAAAACAAAGATTCACTCATAAAATTGGGTTAGACTATTCATGTCACCTCTCAGACTTGTTTCTAAAATGTATAAGGAATGTAAAAAAAAATCAGTTTCATGTACTCCCTTCAAATAATTTTTCAGTTTTTTTTTTTTTTTACTTCCGAGCAGATAGGAGAGAGAAAGGAGTTTCAGTTTCTCTGTCATCCTCTTTTTTATTTATATATTTGTTAATTTGTTGATTCACATCTTCTTCTTCCTTGTTTCTTCTATAACTATGTGTATAATAATATTCTCTCTCTAACTTGTTTTGATAAAATGGTGAAAAAAATAATTTTTCACTCTTAATTTCATGGGATTGAAGCAGACACCAAGACATTTCGTAATCTTCATGAATTTAAAATATTATTTTGGAGTCCTTGCGTTGTTTTCCAACATTCCCGAGGTACTGTCTTCTTTCTTTCTCATTGACGCAGGAGCTATCTCATCATATCTAAATAACCAAATTAGGAAGCCTGTAACTTGTTTTGTTTCTTTATCAGGCAGTTTACATGAGGCCCGATTAGAACGCTGGTTGATACGCTGCAAGAACAGCATGGAGAAAACCAAGCAGTCCATAGACTTATACTACACACTCAAGTCTCTATCTCCAGATTTGATGTGCGACTGGAATCCTAGAAGTAAATGGTTCCAGGACTCCGTTCAAGCAATGTGAATATATTTTTTTTTCTAGTTGAAGTCTTATGTTTAATTTTCATGTCAAATATTTATTGACATATTTTTGAAATCATGTCAATGTGATATTCTTAATGGATCTTTTCGATAACCTAATAATATATATTTAATTTATATATATATATATATATATATATATATATATATATATATATATCTCCATAAGAAAGCGTGAGTTCCTTTCATCCACTTTTCTCATATTATCCTAAGGAATGTTTATGCTGAATTCGAACAGTTTTCCGCTACTTGTCATTGTATAATGCTCGTTCACAAATCTCAAAATCTAAAGTGACACAGTGATCCAAATTCCTGAAACAATTAAAGTAAATTATGAAAATTTAATGCAGTTCATGATAATGATAGAGGGGATATTAGTTATTTATACAACTTGAGGCGAAAGCTTAACTTCGTTTATTCGCACGAGCCAAAAGGTGACTTCCATAGAAACCATGAATGACGTGAAGCTGTTGAGTTTCAAGTTGTATACAGGATTCTTTTCATTACTTTTATATTAAATCTGACAATATCAGAAATATTAATCTTATGTCATTATAACATTGGAAGCACGGGCTCTTCGGAAAATAACATTTGTTCTGTTCCTATCGAGTTTGGATTCTTAGTTTTTCTCAGATGACAAATAATGGATATTAGTACAATTAATATTAATTTGGAATTAAGTAGAAGTAACTGTTTCTGAATTTGTTATTTGTTAATCCTGTTGTTAAATATATTTACCATCACTACTACCACTACCACCACTACCAACAATAGCACTGCTACAACTACTACCACTACCACTAATTAATAATAATAATAACAATAATAATAATCTCATAAATTCATCAGGGCCATCATATTTCTGTTATAACTTCTGAAATAAAATTCTTATATTTTAGAAAATTGTGAAATAAATTTTTATTTCGTAGTAAACAATTGAATAGCTCAGTCAAAGAAAAATGTCTTCTTTTGTTTCTATAGTCAGTGGAGTAACTGCCCTTTTTGTACGAAGGTAGTAAAAAAAAGTTTTTAACTACACCAAAGAATCCATTTTAACTTTTAAACTTTCCCTGAAATAAAACTGATCGTTCTCAGCAACCTCTCTGTCCTGAATCCGATTTCAAAAACAGCGTATCGTATCATATTTCCTGAGGAAATAGGCCTAAGATTGCATATTTTCCTAAGATAATATAATTTTTCATATCTTTACGCACGCAAAGGAAATTTTTCGGTACCAACCATTCCACATTCCCAATTTTAACTACATACAGGATTCTATGAAGAGACGTCCCTCATCACGAATATGTTCCTTATTTAAGTGAGTCAGAAACCCATATATATCGCTACCATAAACAAATTGATCTCTTTATTAAAAACAAGCACCCAAGAAGACGTCTTATTGAAGTACCGATATTTCAGTGGCCGGCTCTAGAAGACGCGGTCTTATAGTCGAAGACCTAATAGTTCTCTTTAGCTTCTTATTAGATGCAAGATTGTGAACTCCGGTTGTGAATTTCAATGGAACTTTTCGGATAATTCAGGTTTAAGGGGAGAAGTTTATTGCAACATGGGAATGGAATGGTAAGAATACGAATGATTTTGAATTTTAATTATATTTTTATTACATCTTTCCAATTTGATCCAGTACTTCTCAGAGAAAGCCAAAACAAGAAGCATGGGTGTACAACACGCCAGTTAAGTAAAATGCAACGAGGTTAAAATAAATATAACCGCTAATAATATAGAAATTATAATCCACGAAAACATTTATGATAAACAAAATGAAATTATAAATTCGTTAATAAAACTATATAACCAACCAACAAATCTAATCACAATCATACTTGCCTCTTATCTATTCTTAACACTAATTGTAGTAGTAAAAATCACAAATATTTCAAAAGGCCCACTACGGCATTATTTCATACTTTTATTGGTTGCGTGTTTTTAAGTAAATTGTTTCAATACCTAATTAATTTTTATTAAGGATTAATAGTTGGAAGGATAGTGACATTTTTTTTTTCACAGGTGGAAGGAATAGAATTTAAAACATAATGAAACACAGCATAGTTATGTTAAAAGTGCAGCACAGCAAGAGAAGACAAAATATAGCTAATTTATAATTCTTTATATACATTTTTAATATTAAGTCACATTTTGAGCGCCTGTTTCGGATGATTTAGTGCATTTTTGTTTGTTTACTTTAACATTTCTAGTGCTTGCACTTCCGAACTCTAGTGATAAAAATGGTATTGTTAGGCCATCATTTCTAACTCTGACGATCATAATAAACTAAATTTTAGTTAACACGCTAGCGTTGAGCTTCACACTGTAGGTAGGAATAGCAATGGTGGTGGTATTGGTGGTTATGAGAGTGGTATAATGAATGCTGTACTGGAAGTTATTGGGATATAGCTAATATTAGTCATGTCTGTATTGTAGTATTCAACAGGATGGCGGTGACTTTAATAATATGGTGCCAAACAGGAACGATCATTGTGCTAACATGGTCCTAGTAGTTACTGTGATGATATTGGCAATGTTACAGGTGGTTAATGTAACGTCTACGATGATAAGGATGGCGGTGTTTATGGTGATGTTGGCGTTGATCTATATGATATTTACACCGGTGAATACCCTGTTATTGTTGATTGTGATCATAGAGAAATAATTATCTAGTACTAAATATGTCATTTCTGTTGTTACAGCTGTTTCTTTCCAATGCCGGAACTAACACCTGAAGGAGACCGAATAATTGTGATAAAATATCTAACTAAGGATGCAATTAATTACATGCATGAAGATCTAGCTAGAGTAGCTTTAATGATAAATGAAGCCAGAATGTGCGAAGAATACTGCTTCTCAGATATATATGTACTTGATATGGAAAATTATACACTTGGACATGCTTCTAGAGTAACGTTTACTATTGCGAAGAAATTCGCAGTCTGTCTGATGGTAAGATATGTACAGTACTTTCTCTCTTCTCGGAATTTTGACCTACCATCTTTTTCGGCCATATTTCTCACGTTTGACTACTGTTGGCAAACAGGCAACGCAATCCTCATTTCATAATGAACAACCATTTAATTGAATTTTCACCTATAAGTTTCTAGTCGTGTTCTTCTCTTGTGTAAGAAGTGATACACGTGACCGCATGTGAGTTCTCTTTATTAACAAGCAATAGGATCACTGGAAGTACTAGCACAACAGATCATTCCATTCCAGTAAATTATTTCCAATTCAATTCGTGTTTCACAATTTTTTTCTACGCGTTTTGTAGAACAAATTAATATAAGAGTACTTATACTACAACAGGTTTTTAAAGAGGGTTTCGAAATGTTAATATAAAAGAGTCGTATATATGTGTGTATGACTCAAATTGAGAAACTTTCATTAAGAGAGATAGCGGAGTTGTAACTAAAGTCAGTTCAGAAAATATTGATTTGTACGTACGACAGACACATTTGACGAATTAGCAAGCAGGCGAAAGAGACTCTAGCTAATATTCTTCTGAAATGTGAAACTCTACTGAATAGAATTTTAATATTCAGCGAGATACCACCATCCAAATAAATTAAAGATCCATAATTTATGGAAACAATTTTAAAACTTATCAACAGTAATATAAATAGCCCTGATAGTTTCCCGGTAATTTAATTGAGCTCAAAGTATATTTCCTGTCGTGATAATTATTTGGAGGTCACAAGCCTCGAAATAATTATTTCATGACGATAAGCATTATCATAATATATTAATTGTTCTGTCCAAGGGCACTGCAAATCCATCATTCTCCAGTGTTCTCTATTTTCTGCCTTCCTCTTAGTCTCCGCATACGATCCATATATCTTATTGTCTTCTATCATCTGATATATACGCCTTCTTCCCCGAACTCTTCTCCCGTTCACCATTCCTCCCAGTTCATCCTTCAGAAGGCAGTTTCTTCTCGACCAGTGACCCAGCCAATTCGTTTTCCTCTTCCTGATAGTTTCAGCATCATTCTTTCTTCACCCAGCTTCCCAACACATCTTTGTTTCTTACTCTGTCTGTCCATTTCACACGCTCCATATTTTCCATATCTACATTTCAAATGCTTCCAATTGCTTCTCTTCACTTCGTCGTAATGTCCATGTTTTTGCCCCATACAATGCTGCACTCCACAAAAAGAACTTCACTATGGTTATCGACAAAGCACTACGATCAGACAATGGAAGCTTAATACATCAGTATCAATAAGTTCACGAGATATAGGCCATTAGTAACAACGTAGTCCAAGCAAGAGTTCACTCTGGTAGAAACTACATTTATGTAATGGAAGATCGTTGACCTCAATATATTTTTTAACTGAATATTAGATGATAACTTATTATTAACATCTAGATTAATATTCCACGTAATACAATTGACAGGTTGTACGAGTCTAGGAAAAAGATAATTTTTTCAAGAACATTAAAAAATATATAAATATTACCACTCGGAGAACGATAAATGGAAACAAGAATAACTTTAAAATTCGTCAGAACTATTGCACAAACTTCAAAGTGTTTCTCATGACAAAAATTATCAAGAGATGTTGATTGATATTTTATCTTCAAGATAAAAACTTACGCCCCCTTGTATAAAAGAATTCTGACAAAAAAATGCAACACAGATATAACCATTTAACTTAGGATATGAACGTGTGTTTCTGGTACACCAATATTTGGAAACACAGAAAACTATATACTATCCTTCATTCAGGGCCATTTTCAGTTCATTAAGTTTTTTAATCAAACACTGAACATTAAAGGACAAGATTTTATATTTCGATTTTGATTCACCCTTTGTTGAAAAGGTGAATTAACACTTGGGCCGGATATATTATTCGAGACTCTGGGTGAAAAAAAAGACTTTCGCCATAGATTGGGTTCAGCAGCTGCTCGAAAATTATTTTCGTAAACATCAATTTAAAATAAAGAATACAGAGTACAATTCCTCAAAGATAACTTTTCGACTACAATCTCGGGAAAGTTGGGATTCACTATTTCTTGTATGTGTTCAGGCTTTGAAGCAGGAGCAATTGTACAAACATGGCGCGACATAATAAAATTGTGAGTACACCTTGTAATGTAACCTTATTTCAAACAACATTATCTCTTTTATCCACAAATTTGGGACATTTATACTTGGAACTTTTACGTATCATAAAACATGAGTCCAAAATTCACTATGTGGAATATTCGAGATGGACGGGTTGTTAGTAGATGAATTGTTAACCTTCGTGGAATCCGTTCCAATTCCAGCAGTCTTGGAATCGCATTAAGATTTACTTCCCGAGCTCACTACTTTAGATTTACCAGTGGTACCACCGTGGAATGTTATTTCTGAAATAACGAGCGATGGGAAATCGTCAACTGAAACATTCACATTATACACTATCTACCAAAAAGTAATTGGGCACCCATGATTTTAGTTAATTTAGTATGTCATTTGACTCTTGTGGTCGGTATGTGTTGCAGTGAGCAAGAGAACCAGTTGAGAAATAGATGGCGCGTGGTGAGAGCTATCAGACTTTGATAAGGGCATAATTGTGGGCTGCCACCTCAGTGGACTGTCTAGCAGGGCAATAGCCGCTAAGGTAGACAGGCCCAAATCAACAGTAGCATTCGTCCTACGTAAGTGGAAGGTCGATGAACATTGTGACAATGGTGAACGTTCAGGGCGACCGAAAATTCTGATCAACAGAGATCGCAGAACCCTAAAACGTGAGATTATAAAGAACAGGACAGAACCAATGGCTACCATCAGACAGGAGTTTCAAGCAGCGACAAACGTGTCTGTTTCCATTGGAACATTGCGAACAGAGGCCCACCAACTTGGATATTACGGAAGAGCAGCAGCACATAAGCCGCATATCACGAAGACGAATAAAGCTCAGAGACTCAGCTGGTGTTTGGACCATCGAAACTGGACACTGGAGCAGTGGAAATCGGTTATGTGAAGTGACGAATCGAGATTCACATTATTTCGGTCTGATGGACGTGTATGGGTGTGGCGGCTACCCGGGGAACGGCTTCTACCAGAGCGTATAGTGCCTACCAGGAAATTTGGTGCCAGTGAAGTGATGGTATGGGGGTGTTTCTCGTACTACGGTGTGGGACCACTGGCGGTTGTTCGTGGCACAATGAACTCACAGGCATACTGTACAATTCTGGATAACTAAATGCTCTCAACACTGTGGCGTTTCTATGGAATGGACCCTTGTTACTTCCAGGATGACAATGCTAGGCCCCATGTTTCGGCGGCTACTATGCAGTGGTATGCAGACAATAATGTTCACCGGTTGCACTGTCCTGCACAGAGTTCTGATCTCAATCCCACTGAGCACCTTAGGGGCGAATTGGATCGGCGATTGAGGTCTCGGGAGATGCGGCCAACTTCCATTGTCCAACTGAGTGCCATCTTGCAAGAGGAATGGCGACGCATTCCAGTGGATATCCTACACAAACTAGTGGAGAGCATGCTTGACAGGGTGGTTGCTGTTACAGCAACAAGAGGTGGTACCACGAGGTCCCAAAGTGGAAAAACAGTGCCCAATTACTTTCTGGTAGGTAGTGTAATTTTTCTCACTTGACTCACTATTACATAATGAGGAGTCGGTAGTTTTTACGAGTGCAAAACGAATTTTAATACTCAAATCACTATTGAACAAGGCAGAGGCACCAACTATTACCGCCGCGTTTCAATCAATACTCTTTGTTAGAAATTCCACATGTTGATTAAGATGTTCTACGTTCATTAATTATAACATCTTTCTGAGTTAAAACGTAATGCAAAATACGGACGTTAATCTTACTATCATTGTCAGGAATTGCACTTAACACGTCACAAAATACATTGATATTCTCGGTTTTTGTTTCTTTTTTGTTATACATTAAACTGTTTTTTCATCAAAAGACATAGCATACTAAATAGCCAAAAATTGCATTACACAAGTCTACATATGTGAACGTAAGTTTATCAAGAACTTGTGTTCAAAAGTTCACTTGTATGCCAAGGTATACAGCATACTAAATATATGAAAGTTGTACTGTCATAATCTACCCACGTTTGTCAAGAAATTGCGTTCAATGTTAACGTGACATACTGTGAAACATTAGGCGGAGGTTATGAGAATGTACATAGTTGTTATTGGTTTGGTTTACCGACGTATGGCATGTGATCCAACAGACAGTAGTCTAGTCAATTCTTTGCCGCACACACTGCTCCTTGATTCCCCATCACGTTGGATACGTCCACGCGTGTTGTTCACTTGTGTGATTTTGTAGAGTGGATTTTCGTGTGAGATAACGCAGGACATGGTTCGCTATTTGATGCCAGTAAAACAGTGTTTGTGTGCAAGACATATTATAAGTATGAATCGGCTCTTCGTGTCTCTACTAAGTTTATTGTGAAATTTCCGAAAACTCGACCGCCGACTATCCAGGTAAAACATAAGTTAGTGAATAAATTTGAGCTTATGGGGTCGGTGTTGTTTAAGAAATACCCTACAAACAGACCACTTTTAACAGAGAGGGGCACCATTTTGTGGACACAGACGCTATTCTCGAACATTCGTTACAAAAATCGCTAAGATAAAATAGCTAGCAGACTGTCTGTATCATATGCAAAAAACGCAATCTTATCACTAGTGCCAAGTGTTTCGTCACATTGAACTACAAGTTTAGTTAACACATACCTATGCCGAGTAACGAACGATGCGACAAGAACCTAACTACTTATACAGGGCAGGTATAATCATGTACAGTCAGCTCACGATAAAACTAATGTATTTACTTACTTACAAATGACTTTTAAGAAACCCGGAGGTTCATTGCCGTTCTCAAATAAGCCAGCCATTGATCCCTATCCTGAGCAAGATTAATCCAGTCTCTACCATAAAATCCCACCTCCCTCAAATTCATTTTTATATTATCTTCCCATCCACGTCACGGCCTCGTCAAAGGTCTTTTTCCCTCCGGCCATCCAACTAACACTCTATTTGCATTTCTGGATTCACCCATACGTGCTACATGCCCTGCCCATCTCAAACGTCTGGATTTAATATTGCCGACTATGTCAGGTGAGGAATACAATGCTTGCAGTCTTACGCTTTTCAACTTTCTCATTCTCCTGTAACTTCATCCCTCTTAACCCCAAATATATTCCTAAGCACCTTATTCTCGAACACCCTTAATATAATATTTTGTTTAAATACATTTTGGTGTATGGTGTACAACAATTTGTAATATTTTAGGTAATAGGTTAATTCTATTAGCCTAGATGTAATAAAAGTAATTCTGAATTACTTTATTTATACTATCTAAATAATCATTTTTTCAGGCAATTTATTTTTATTGTTTAAGACAATTTTACCTATATTGGTTTAGGTTATTGAATTTCTAATATATGTCTTGCTTATTTGTATTTGTTGGTAATTCGATTTTTTTGTAGCATAGAATATTATATAATAAATAAATTAATTATTTAAATAAAATAACCTAATTTACTAAATAGTAGGGTTATTTCTATTATAATAATTACTTATATAAAACACAAACTATCCATAAATAATACAGCATTATTGTTAAATTATAATAATTACTTAACATCAATAATAGTAATAGTAATAGGCCTACACCCTACTGGTATATTAATCTACGAAATAATATCTTAGTAAATTAAGATTATTTTTATTTATAAAACATGCATAGAAAATAAGTTCATGTAGTAAATCATAACTGCAATAAAAACACTGCAAGACTTTCACAACAATAAAACTTTATAATCTCTCTTGAATTGAATCGGTTATTTCAAAGCGTAATATGTGGCATTTTCGGGCGCGCATGTTACTTCTTTCAACAAGAGTGCTCTTTTGTATTTCCTATAACATATTATTGTTAAAAGTCATAAAATAAGCCACATATCATCTATAAAAATGAATAACAGAACGGACTTTTATTTTTATTAATGTAATATATGCTATTGAAATAGTTTGCGCAGAACTGTACATGTTACGTTTTCGAAATAACCTATATAAAAAGCAATGAATTTTACGTTTATGGTAGGCAGCATTTCTGTTTAAACTATTAAAAAGAATGACTAAGTACATTTCAAATATTTCAAACGAAAATATTCTCCTTCTTTTGGATAATCAATTATAGTATTTCGCCAAACTTCCTTAAATTTCACAAGGAGTTACTGGTGCATATATAAAATGTGACACATGGTATGTATAGGCCTGATCTTCGTCCACCAAAACATGCCAATTTTACTAATGCTGTTTCAATTTTTTATACAGGTAATTTTAAATCAGACTAATATCGACAAACACAATGGAAGGAGTCCATAATCGTACCTATTTTTTAAGAAGAGGAACAAGACTAACTGTAGTAACTTCCGAGGAATATCACTTTTGTTGACGTCGTACAAAATTTTGTCGAATATCCTTTTGAGAAGATTAACTCCATATGTAGATGAAATTATTGGGGATCATCAGTGTGGTTTTAGGCGTAATAGATCGACTATTGATCAGATTTTTGTATTCGACAAATATTGGAGAAAAAATGGGAGTATAAGGGTACAGTACATCAGTTATTCATAGATTTCAAAAAGGCTTATGACTCTGTTAAGAGAGAAGTTTTATATAATATTCTTATTGAATTTGGTATTCCCAAGAAACTAGTTCGATTAATTAAAATGTGTCTTAGTGAAACTTACAGCAGAGTTCGTATAGGCCAGTTTCTATCTGATGCTTTTCCAATTCACTGCGGGCTAAAGCAGGGAGATGCACTATCACCTTTACTTTTTAACTTCGCTCTAGAATATGCCATTAGGAAAGTTCAGGATAACATAGAGGGTTTGGAATTGAACGAGTTACATCAGCTTCTTGTCTATGCGGATGACGTGAATATGTTAGGAGGAAATCCACAAACGATTAGGGGAAACGCGGAAATTCTAGTTGAAGCAAGTAAAGCGATTAGGTTGGAAGTAAATCCCGAAAAGACAAAGTATATGATTATGTCTCGTGACCAGAATATAGTACGAAATGGAACTATAGAAATTGGAGACTTATCCTTCGAAGAGGTGGAAAAATTCAAATATATTGGAGCAACAGTAACAAACATAATTGACACTCGGGAGGAAATTAAACGCAGAATAAATATGGGAAATGCGTGTTATTATTCGGTTGAGAAGCTTTTGTCATCTAGTCTTCTGTCAAAAAATCTGAAAGTTGGAATTTATAAAACAGTTATATTACCGGTTCTTCTGTATGGCTGTGA